>CM042241.1:64125786-64218286 GCA_023566225.1 Romanogobio albipinnatus | reverse complement strand
ACGCGCACACACAGGTGTGAATGCAACAGACAGCATTTTTATCAAATTTGTTGAATAAAATCAGCCATAAATGCAGAATATAGATATGAAGAGGTGAGACCTAGCACTGACACACACACACACACTCTCACACACACACATACTCACGCGCACACACAGGTGTGAATGCAACAGACAGCATTTTTATCAAATTTGTTGAAAAAAATCAGCCATAAATGCAGAATATAGATATGAAGAGGTGAGACCTAGCACTGACACACACACACACACACACACACACACACACACACACTGTCAGACTGTCAGTAGCAACTAATGTGGCATTTTTGCAAATTTATGCAACATTACTGCAAAAAAAGACTGTTCAAAAGACCACATCAATTACAAACTTTGTCAGAACACTCATTTTAATGTATTTTATAATGTTTAAATATATTCTCAAAAATTACCACAAAAGTTAGGCATAGAGCATTTGACCACCACTTCCAGAAAAATGAATGGATGTCTATGGGCCTCTGCTGGACATTTATGGTGCATTACATATTTTTCTATAGCTGCAATTCCTACATTTTGTTTATCTAACCGGCAGACGGCATTATTCTCTCCCTAACACCTAGTTGAGTGATTATGTGGTAAATATGTAAACAAAAAAGTACTACACATCCCCCAAAACACAACATAAATGTATAGTTGAGAAGTAAAAAATAAATAAAAAGATATATCATTTGTATTATTAAAAATGTATATTTTTTATACAATAGCTGTTGTATGAGCCATATTTATTTTGTATTATTTGATGTAATTTTGTCCTGTGCCACTGGGGGGCTGTATGTGCTTTGTGGCTCAGCTGATCTCAGGTCAGCCTGGGTAGGTAATTTAACTTGGAGGAAACTCAGACGCAGGTGTTGCTGATTTGGGAAGCAAACAGTTTTCGACTGTGCCATGTTGTGTCTTGCCTCTGTAGAACAATAGGGTTTGTTGTTTTGGTTATGTATTATGAGTTAAGATATTGCCACTGTATGATATATGGAGGAGAATAAACTTGCTAGATAAAACTAACATTACTGAACTTGATTCATGCACGTCCAAACTTAATCCACTAGCAACCAGTATTAGACTTCGTTTAGGACTTAGTCAGTACAGCTGTTATATAATAAGTGTAATTTCAAATGTCAAAAATGCTGGATGGATGTTGGAGATATGTTGGATGGATTTATTATAAGCAAGACACTCGTGTAAATTATTATTATTAGATAAGTTAATTAATAAATGGCTTTTCTGTTTTGGAAATGAGGACTTGAACTTTCTGTCACTGTGGGGCTTCAGATGTATGTGTTGAACACTAGAGGGAGACATCCTGCAACTTTATGTGTGAAGTCCTCATAAACTATGCACTACACGTGTAGTTCAAAGCTAAATATATATGGAATAGTTTATGGAAATTAATCCCCAAGTTTGTGACTTTAATCGATTAGTGGAGCTTATTCAAAGAGTACTTTTAGACTCAGTAATATTATTATTATTCGTCCGTGTCCTTTGTTTACTTTATATTATGCATTCATTAAAAAAGACAATGGGTCCCAAATATTCTCTCTGTCCCGGGAAAGAGGCGGGGGGACTCATTGTTGGTGCATGTATTATTTGAGGCATAATAAGTGAGTTCTGGTGATGTCTGTTTATATGAGGTCTCTCTTCGGTAGGACATTAAGAATTTAATATTCATATGTAGCAAGACCAACAAAAGCCTGGCGAGCGACAAAGCCAGGAAGAGGAGGAGGAGGACGGGGGTAGCGTCCGGTAAAATCGGGTCCCGGTGTGACGTCGAGAGGTTTCCTCCTCCGTCCCACTGGCAGCGGCTGAATGGCTGGTGCTGGAGACCAAATTACCAATCCTACTATTGCGAAGGGTCGGCTCATTGAAAATGAGCTCGGGCTGACGTTGCTTTCCAACCTCCCAATGGCAAAGGATTTGCTTCTGAATATGAATTAGCTTGGTAACGTTTCTTTGGCGAAATCCTGCCTGGGTTTTTAATATTAATGAGCCTTGCATTTATGAAGCTTGTGTTCCTGTAATGATATATTTCATGGTAGAAAAAGCACAAATTTGCCTACAATAATTCATATTTTAAACATGTTTATTCTGGCTAAAAACCATTTAATTTATTTTCATGTTTATCATATTTATTTATCATGTATTATTATTATTTTTATTTTGAATACAATATTGACCGATAGATGAACCTGTTTTTCACCTTTTACTTTTTTATGGCACATTTTCTATTGATACATTTCTTTATTGTAGGCTAATAGGCTAACTTTAATTTCGCAATTCTTGTTTTAAGTTGTGTTTTTGCTCGTTTTGTGCCTTTATTGGATAGGACAGTAGAGATTTTGACAGGGCGGAGAGAGACCAAGGACCACAAGCTGGGAATCGAACTCAGGTGGCCAGATGCGCTATATGTTGGTGCGCTAACCACAGGGCTATTGGCGCTAACTTAATCGAATATGAGGTCTCTGCGGAACAAAAGTGGGCGTTTCTAAATTTGTGGGCGTTTCAAACTGATGGGTGTTTATAAACCATGCAATGAAAATGATCCCCTTCACCCGACCCCACCCCTAAACTGTGAAGTAGGCAAATCAGGTAATGCAGTGAAATACGCTTTCTGTTTATGGCCACGCCCGCTGATCTAGTAGGCCTAACTCCTACACTCTAAAAAAAAAAAGGTTCTTCAGTGGTTCTTTGACTAAGGTGCTGTATAGCACCTCTGAAGAACCGCTGAAGAACCACTGAAGCACCAAAACTGGTGCTATATAGCACTAAAAAAGGTTCCCCTTTTGGAGAAGGAACCTTTTTTGGTGTCATATAGAACCTTTTTTTTTTTTTGTGCATTACTATCCTGCACAGACCTATAGTTGGACTTTATCTGGCAATTCTGACATTTTCTCCTCACAATTGTGAGTTTGCATCTTGCATTTCTGACTTTTTTTTCCCCTCAGAATTGCACGATATAAAAAAGTCAGAATTGCAAGATAAAAAGTTGCAATTTACGAGTTAATAAAGTCCAATCCGAAGGACTTTTTTTCTCAGAATTACGCAAATCTGACTTTATATCTCGCAATTGCGAGAAAAAAAGTGGCGGAAAAGTTATTCTGTGACGGGAAACATGCTTACATAGTATTATGTTAATATGCATAACATTTTAATAATAAAAAAATGCATGTATTCTGCATATTATTCAGCTCTTCTTCCCCATATAGGATGTGGGAGGTTTTGTAATATGAATATTCATGAGTTCTCGCTGACGTTGCCTGGTAACCATCCAATGCTGACGCTTATCTCATGAAAATTAAGAAGCTGGCCTTCTCCGTACTAGGATTCGGGCAGATTCGAGTGCTGGAGACGGGGTGCGCCGTCACCGCGCTTTCTGCATCGGGTTACGCCATTCATCCAGGGTCATTCGGTTCACCGGTGTAACGAAGATGATGGCCACTTCACGGGCGCGCGTGCCTCCGTTTTCCTCATGACCGACCAGCGGCGCCAGCATCATCTGCTTGCGGGTTTGGGTTTGTCTCATACCGGGCTGGCGTGGAACCGATCCCACCGTCTGGCGGAGCGTCTGCCAGGTATTGCGTGCTTCGTGTTGTTTGTTTTTCCTCCATCACCGAGCAGCATCACGGGCCAGGCCGAGCATCCGCGCTGGAGCATCACTGGCCGCCGGGCGGGGATGGGATGCTCCTCGGCCTTACCCGTGATGCTGTTGGACACACGAAGCGCTTCTTTATACATCACGAGCTGTTTTAATAGAAATCGCTCTGATACTCAATTGCAATCACGTTTACATGGCAGACTGCGTGTTATTAGTGATGCGCGTCCACCATTTTACACATTTCGGCCAAATAGAAAACAAGAGCGCGCACATTTCACATCCTCCAGCCTAAATGCATGTGTGTTTGTATTGTTATCACAGAGCAGTGTTTGTGCACAGACACTCGTATGTGTTCATAGGCACGCTTGCTCTTCTTCACGGCGAGCTGTCAGTCTGCTGTGTTTATTATCATGGCGATGGATTATATAACAGCAGCTCAATATGACACAAAAGCCGCTGCTTCATTGTGTTTATTGTGATTCGTCATGTTAATTGCTGTCACATCCGTGTGTGTGTGTGTGTGTGTGTGTGTGTGTGTGTGATGCCAAACCGTGTCCGCCATTGTTTTTGTTGACATTGGTTTGGGTGGCTTCTGTTGTTTAGACGTCTCATTATTCCTAAAAACATGAATTATGCATTGATTATATTTAAATGCATGCCAAAAATGAGCCTCTTATATGAAGAACATGTTTTTATTTTCAGATTTTAAAGCGTTTAAAGGTTTTTTTTGTTTTGTTTTGTTTTTTGTGGTAGGCTGAATTCAAAAAGGTGAAACTGGAGAAAAAAAAATTGTAGTAATTTATCACAACTTAATCATTTCTGTTTTCTTTTAAAATGTTACTTTAGTAAGAAAACAGAATTTGTGTGATTAAATCAATGTGCAGGAAGCCATTTTGTTGTCATGTGACAATAAAAACAGAGGGCCGCTTTAGACCTTCATGACTGTCATAAAAAATATCTCATCTCAGAAATGGTTTATATAAAAAACAATCGAAATGTATCCAACGATGAATGCAACAATTCTGTTATCTCAACATGTCAATGCATCATGTCCGAACTCCATGCGTTTAGTTTCACGTGTGAATGATTCTGTTCTTGGCATCCTGAATGCATGTGTAATGTTACTGGGGCGGATGTCACAGTGTGATTTCATCTATTGCTAATTCAATAAATGGGAGTTGTGGATTATGGAAAGCGCATGAATTTACAACAACATCTAGATGCAGAGATGTAGCTACTTCTAAAAAGAGTGTGAACTTTGTTATAGATTAGCTGAGGTGTAGGTGAGATCAAATAGTGTGTGAGACATTGTAAGGATTGGTTCTAATGTTCTAAGATTAATTTCCTGAGATTCTGAGTTCAATATGTTGATTATAAGGCTGATTCTAAATTTCTAAAGGCGATTCTGAGATTTTGACGGTTTTATGTTTGATTTTAAAATGAGTAAGATTAAGATTTCCCCCAGTTTCACAGACAAGACTTAAGCTTGTTTGGGCTGTTTTATATGAAAGCATATCTTAAAATATGTCTCTGCCATTGTTTTGTCTGAAGATTCACACCAGTAATGTTGTTTTCTAAGGCATGTTTATAAAAGCTACTTAAATGTCCTAATTGAACTAAAACCAGGCCTGATTTTAGGAGGCGTTTCAACTAAAACTTTTTATGCATTTTGGTCGTTCATTTAAGCAAGGAACACACCAAACCGACGCCGACCAACTAGTAGCGACGAAAGCAGACTGCATTAGCTCACGTTGGCAACTGGGTCCAAAGTTGCCCTGACACACCAACATCCGACGACCAGTAGAACCTCCGTTCTGTGCTTGCGTAAGAGGAAATAGCTTTCCGTACCAGCTGGTGGCAGTAGCCTGTTTTCGTTATTCAAAATGGGAAACCGGAAGAGCTTCCCCGTATTCCCTATATAAACAAAGCACCTCATAATCTCGCTCACCACCGACGCTCACTTCTGTTTTGTTTTTTTCTCGTGCACTGGTTCGCTAGCAGAACAGCCAATCAGAACGATCAGATGGTCCGACTGACCGACAAGCCGAATGTCGAATCGACTGAAAAATACACACACAAAACTTAGTTGGTCGACGCACAAAAACTGCCCGACAGCCGACCGTCGGCTTGGTGTGTTCCAGGCTTTACGCGACGCCGCCGTTTTGGGGGGCTTGAAAATGCAAGCTTTTGAAAACGGGTTTCAAAGTGCAAGTTTTTGAAACCGACAGCCTACCGTTATAGTCTCTGTGTAAACTACAAAATGCTAATTTATGAAAACGGTGACGTCATGTATGCGTATTACATGTTCAGTCTATAGGCGCGTTAGTGTTTCTTTGTGGCATCACCATCTCCTGGCCTGGCATGAAAAATACAGCGTTTTTAGTCGTTTCTGCGGATCCATGCGACTGGGAATCGCTTTGACAACGTTGTAGTCTGTATGTGAAAAACACAAAGGAAAAACTTTTGTTGACGTGTATACGTACCCTGAGTCGCACGGTAGATTTGGAAGTTCGAAGTGAAATGGCTACAGAACTATAGAATTGTCTAAGTCTGGTTTGATTCTATGGTTTCTGTTTCAAATGGTGTTCTAATATTTATTTTATTGGGGTGTAACGATACCCTCGTGTCACCATTCGATACATATCACGATACTGAACTCATGATACGATATTATTGTGATACTCAGACATATGGTAACAAAAAATGTACTGTTGATTAAAATGCTAAATTTGGAGTTACATTGGGGGTGGAAATGAATGGGCTTGGACTTGGTGCTGGTCAATGCACAGGACAATGGTGACACCAGAATAAAAATATTCATAAATCTGAAGTTGAAAATACAGAATTATTTAAGACTAATATGCTTGTACTCTGTCAATGACTATATGTATTTAAACTAATGTAGGCCACTTTTACTCGTAACAAGACATTTGGCATTATCAGGACCCACAAATATTCCCCCATTGCATTATAATACATATATTATATTCAACATTATATCTAGTAGTTTAATGTAGTACTTTTTGTCACTATCCACATATAGTTGCATTTTTGTTTTGCGATACATATTGTTACACCCCTGTTATTTTCTCATTCTGAGGTTCAATGGCTGATTCTGTGATTCATTATGAGGTTCAGACGTTGATTAAAATGTCCTATTGTTCATTATGGCTTTCTAAAATTGATTGTAGAATTCAGCAGATTCTTAGGGGCCTTTCACATCTACCTTGTTTGGTCCGGATTTTCGGACTTTTCGGTTTAATCCGAATCAAAATTTCAGGTGTGAAACCTCCCCTGGACCACGGTCCGGACCAAACAGATGAAATTTGGTCCGACGAAAAGAGGTAGTCTGGGTCCGGATCAAACTGGCAAAGGTTCGGTTCGTTTCTAGTGTGAAAGCATTTTCTGTATGGTTCGGACTTTCTGACCATTTACAGGATGTTCCTGTGTATGTTTAAATAATTAAACAAGTATTTTTAAATTTCATCTCGGCTATATTGATTATGAAAAGTGAAAAGATGCGCAATGTGTCAGAAGTTGCTCAGAAATGATTTGACCACTTCATTAAGTTGTTTTGTAGAAAGTCTTTATTTAAAGTGAATTTCGTTTTGTATAAATTCTATCCTTATTTTAATCAACGTTTCATCAGCCAATTGCCTGGATTTAATTAATAAGAAGCAAATGGGCTATAGCAGACAACAATCGTGACATGAAGGCGCCGGAGCGATCACATGCATTGCTCTTGAACACGTCTCATAAATAAACCCAAACTCAGCAGCTACTGCCTCACAGACATGAGAAATATGTGTATAGAAAGCTTGAAATGTCCACTTTTAAACCAAACAATTCGAAACGAAAAGAAATGGTCAAAAAAAATGCTCACTGTTCACTAGTGGCAACGATATGCGCCGACGTCAGACGCAGATCCTTTTACAAACCAATCAATGTCGAGATGCAGCTCATATAGATGATGACGACAGCACGCAAGTGTCATGTAAAGTTCTTTAGTGCGCTCGTATAATTGCAATGTGAAACCAAACTAAAACTAACCGAATGTATAAAATGTATCAACATGAACTTCGGTTCGGACCTTGGTGTGGACTTTCAGGTGTGAAAACGCCCTTGATTGTACAGATTCTGAGATTATGATGTTGATTTTTAGATAAAACGATATTTTTTTTATTCCAAGGATGTAAGATTATAGTTTTAAAGTGGAATCTCATGATGATTTTAATGCTGACTCCATTTGAATGTGAGTTCTATTTAGTGTAAAATTCAAATTGTGATGATATGGTTTCTATTTCTAATAGGGTTCTAATATTCTGTCATTCTAAGGTTCAACAGTTGATTCTGAGATGATTCATTCTGAGCTTGCGATGTTGATTTATTATAGAGTTCTACAGAAAGTTTATTCTTTCTAAATTTCATTTTGAAGTTCTTACGTTGATCCTGAGTGGGTTCTAAGAGGTTTCAGTGTTGATCCTGAGGGGGTTCTAAGAGGTTTCAGTGTTGATTCTGAGGGGGTTCAAAGAGGTTTCAGTGTTGATCTGAGAGGGTTCTAAGAGGTTTCAGTGTTGATCTGAGAGGGTTCTAAGAGGTTTCAGTGTTGATCTGAGAGGGTTCAAAGAGGTTTCAGTGTTGATCTGAGAGGGTTCTAAGAGGTTTCAGTGTTGATTCTGAGGGGGTTCTAAGAGGTTTCAGTGTTGATCTGAGAGGGTTCTAAGAGGTTTCAGTGTTGATTCTGAGGGGGTTCTAAGAGGTTTCAGTGTTGATCCTGAGGGGGTTCTAAGAGGTTTCAGTGTTGATTCTGAGGGGGTTCAAAGATGTTTCAGTGTTGATCTGAGAGGGTTCTAAGAGGTTTCAGTGTTGATTCTGAGGGGGTTCTAAGAGGTTTCGGTGTTGATTCGGAGGGGGTTCTAAGAGGTTTCAGTGTTGATTCGGAGGGGGTTCTAAGAGGTGTCAGTGTTGATTCGGAGGGGGTTCTAAGAGGTGTCAGTGTTGATTCGGAGGGGGTTCTAAGAGGTTTCGGTGTTGATTCTGAGAGGTTTTTAAGAGGTTTCGGTGTTGATTCTGAGGGGGTTCTAAGATGTTTCGGTGTTGATTCTGAGAGGGTTTTAAGAGGTTTCGGTGTTGATTCTGAGAGGGTTTTAAGAGGTTTCGGTGTTGATTCGGAGGGGGTTCTAAGAGGTTTCGGTGTTGATTCGGAGGGGGTTCTAAGAGGTTTCGGTGTTGATTCGGAGGGGGTTCTAAGAGGTTTCGGTGTTGATTTGGAGGGGGTTCTAAGAGGTTTCGGTGTTGATTCGGAGGGGGTTCTAAGAGGTGTCGGTTTCGGTGTTGATTCGGAGGGGGTTCTAAGAGGTTTCGGTGTTGATTCTGAGAGGTTTTTAAGAGGTTTCGGTGTTGATTCTGAGGGGGTTCTAAGAGGTTTCGGTGTTGATTCTGAGGGGGTTCTAAGAGGTTTCGGTGTTGATTCAGAGGGGGTTCTAAGAGGTCTCAGTGTTGATTCTGAGAGGTGTCACTGGGTTTATTTGACCTGATTGAACTTTTAAAGGTTGATTCTAAGAGTTA
Source organism: Romanogobio albipinnatus (assembly GCA_023566225.1). NCBI lineage: Eukaryota > Metazoa > Chordata > Actinopteri > Cypriniformes > Gobionidae > Romanogobio > Romanogobio albipinnatus. The sequence continues at coordinate 64,209,072 of CM042241.1, read as the reverse complement.
TTCTACTGTTCTGAAGCGTCACAGTTCAGAGAAGAGGCACGCATCGCATCAGCATCCAGTGTGAGAGAGGAAGAGAAGGCTACGGAAAGGGGCGGGAAATGTTTCCCTGCTCCTAACAATGACTTTATTTCACATGGAAGTGTGTGTGAGTGAGAGGGGGAGAAGCGGAAGAGAATGACCCGTGTGTGTGTGTGTTTTTTCTCTATTTTGTTGTTTCCTTCCAGGCTGAGTCACCGTTGGAGTGTCTGAAGGGTCGCGAGAGAGAGAGAGAGAGAGTGAAAGTGAAGGAGGCTGAGACGTTACATCACAACGTGGCAGAGAAAGTGAGAGGAAGAGTGTGAGAGAACAGGAGAGCAGAGCGAGACTGGCGTAAGGGAGAGTGAGGGAACAGGACAGAACCACTAGACACTAGGAAGTCAAGCCCTCGACTGACCCTTGAACTCTGACCTCAGACCCAACATGAACGACCAGAACGTAGTGAAAGAGGGATGGGTGCAGAAGAGAGGTGAGAAACGCATTAAAGTCTTACAGTACTTTGAAATCTTGATGTATAAATGTTTTTATATATATATATATATATATATATATATATATATATATATATATATATATATATATATATATATATATATATATATATATAATATATATACATATATATATATATATATATATATATATAATATATATACATTTTTATATATATATATATATATATATGTATGTGTATATGGGCATGCTTGATCATTGTTATGGGCTCTACAGGTGAATACATTAAGAACTGGAGGCCACGCTATTTCCTGTTAAAGACGGATGGGTCGTTTATTGGATATAAAGAGAAGCCGCAAGATGCCGATCTGGCGTATCCGCTCAACAACTTCTCTGTCGCCAGTGAGTCTCTCTCATTATCAAACTTATTTACACGAAATCAAAATGTTTTTTTAGCCGTTAGACCATGCATATGCTAGTACAGGTGTTTTTCATTGTTTAACATGAGGACGCATGACACATTTGTACTGTATAATGACCCATTTACACTCTGAAAAATACAAATATTATTGATGTGTTCTATATCATAGATGAGATGTGTGAAATATTATCTGGAAAATATTTACTTTAGTCTTCATTGTGTGTATTCTGTCAGAATACAACAAATTAAATAATGCATCTCATTATTTCCAACCAGAAATTATTTCTTTACTTTTAGATTATTTATTGAATTTATTCATTAAATAATTTACTTATTTATTTATTAGCTAGCCAAGTGAAGGATGAGGCACCAATTTCCCAGTAGGTGAAGTGCTCTTTTCGCAAATGTTTTGCGCGATATTCATATTTTGCGCATAAGTAAATCAAATTATTAGGAAACATTTGGATAATAATCAGAAATGTTCCTGGATATCAGAATGATTTCTGAAGGATCATGTGACACTGAAGATGCTAAAAATTCAGCTTTGATCACAGTAATAAATTACATTTGACAAGAAATTACAATAGAAAAATGTTGAATTATAAAAATTATTCACAATATTAGTTTTTACTGTAATTTTCATCTAATAAATGCGGCTTTGTTGAGCAATAAAAAAGGTGTAGTTCACCCAAAAATTAAAACGGTCTTTATCTTAAAAAAAAAAAAAAAAGATTTGTTTTTAACATGAGGATCCTCTTGCGAGGGACTTGAAGTATATGTACTATATAATGACCCATTTATAATGTGAAGATAATAATATTATTTGGAATTCTTTTCATTGTGTGTTATTCTGTCAGAATATTCTTTTAATTAAATTAAATGTATGATTAATCTCATGATTTCTTTAGATTATTTATTTTTAGATTATTTTTTTTAAGTCAGTGATTTACTATATTTATTTAGCTAGTTAGTTATTTAATTTTTTATGTTTATTTTCTCTTCTTTTTAATTTGTGATATCGGTGTGTCATGTTTCTGGCAAACTCTTCAGCTCTATTTACTCTTCTCCAGATCCATGACTCAGTTCATTCAAAGCAAAATGATTCAATTAGAGCGTCACGTGCTGATGTCAGCATCCATGATTGGAGATGATGATATAATTTCTCCACGTAAACATCTTTCCTCTCTCTCTCTCTCTCGTCAGAGTGTCAGCTGATGAAGACGGAGAGGCCGAAGCCCAACACCTTCATCATCAGATGTCTGCAGTGGACGACTGTGATCGAGCGCACGTTCCACGTGGACTCGCCCGACGAGAGGTACGACACGCCCGTTCAAAAGTTTGGGGTCGGCAAGAATTGTTTAATACTTTTATTCAACAAGGATCAAGTGACACTGAAGACTGGAGTAATGATGCTGAAAATACAGCTTTTTACATTTTAACAGATATTCACATGTAAAACAGTTCTTTTAAATGATAAACATAATTCAGTGAGCAGACCCCAAACTCAACAATAACCTATGAAGACTTAAAGGCATAGTTCACCCAAAAATGAAAACTGTCATTATCTTTAAAAAAACAACTATTTGTCAATAAAATTTCATATGAAAAGTCAAATTAATTCAAGATGATTCTCTAAAACCAAGGCCTATTATCTCACATGATTTGGTTAGGAAAGAAAAAGTAAACCAACACTTTTTATAAGTATCAGTGTATTCATAAATCAGCTGATTAATCGTCCTGGCCAATACATGGCTTTATCACAACTGATTGCTCATTTGTTTCCTTGGTAACAAGGGATGAGTGGGTCGAGGCCATTCAGATGGTGGCGGACAAGCTGGCCAAACAGGAAGAGGAAGGAATCCTGTGTAGCCCCATCTCTCAGATCGAAAACGTCAACGAGGAGGAGATGGACACGTCAACCAGTCATCACAAACGAAAGGTGAGTGCCCGAGTGAGGGACATGGTAGATTATGGTGAGATGGTGGTCCAGTGGGTTAAACCATGGAACTGATATGCAGAAGGTTGCTGGTTCGATCCCAGCGGTCACCCAGGGGGATTGTCCCTGTAATAAGGGCACTGTAAGTCGCTTTGGATAAAAGCCTGCCAAAGTCTGCCAAATGCATAAATGTAAATGTGTAAATGTAAATTAACATGCGTGTGCTCATTCTAACCGCCTCTCTTGTTGGATAGACAATGAATGACTTTGACTATCTGAAGCTGCTGGGTAAAGGCACGTTTGGGAAGGTGATTCTAGTGCGAGAGAAAGCCAGCGGCACATATTATGCAATGAAGATCCTGAAAAAGGAGGTTATTATTGCCAAGGTACGAGACCTGACGCTCTGAGAACAGACTGAACTGAGAAACAATGGGCATCAGCTGAAATCAACATCTCTGATCTCTCTCTCTCTCTCTCTCTCTCACTCTCTCACACACTTACAGGATGAAGTGGCTCACACACTCACGGAGAGCAGAGTTCTGAAGAACACTAGGCATCCGTTTCTAACTGTGAGTGAAGCCATAATATATATATATATATATATATATATATATATATATATATATATATATATATATATATATATATACACTCACCTAAAGGATTATTAGGAACACCTGTTCAATTTCTCATTAATGCAATTATCTAATCAACCAATCACATGGCAGTTGCTTCAATGCATTTAGGGGTTTGGTCCTGATCAAGACAGTCTCTTGAACTCCAAACTGAATGTCAGAATGGGAAAGAAAGGTGATTTAAGCAATTTTGAGCATGGCATGGTTGTTGGTGCCAGACGGGCCGGTCTGAGTATTTCACAATCTGCTCAGGTACTGGGATTTTCACACACAACCATTTCTAGGGTTTACAAAGAATGGTGTGAAAAGGGAAAAACATCCAGTATGCGGCAGTCCTGTGGGCGAAAATGCCTTGTTGATGCTAGAGGTCAGAGGAGAATGGGCCGACTGATTCAAGCTGATAGAAGAGCAACTTTGACTGAAATAACCACTCGTTACAACCGAGGTATGCAGCAAAGCATTTGTGAAGCCACAACACGCACAACCTTGAGGCGGATGGGCTACAACAGCAGAAGACCCCACAGGGTACCACTCATCTCCACTACAAATAGGAAAAAGAGGCTACAATTTGCACAAGCTCACCAAAATTGGACAGTTGAAGACTGGAAAAATGTTGCCTGGTCTGATGAGTCTCGATTTCTGTTGAGACATTCAGATGGTAGAGTCAGAATTTGGCGTAAACAGAATGAGAACATGGATCCATCATGCCTTGTTACCACTGTGCAGGCTGGTGGCGGTGGTGTAATGGTGTGGGGGATGTTTTCTTGGCACACTTTAGGCCCCTTAGTGCCAATTGGGCATCGTTTAAATGCCACGGCCTACCTGAGCATTGTTTCTGACCATGTCCATCCCTTTATGACCACCATGTACCCATCCTCTGATGGCTACTTCCAGCAGGATAATGCACCATGTCACAAAGCTCGAATCATTTCAAATGGTTTCTTGAACATGACAATGAGTTCACTGTACTAAAATGGCCCCCACAGTCACCAGATCTCAACCCAATAGAGCATCTTTGGGATGTGGTGGAACGGGAGCTTCTTGCCCTGGATGTGCATCCCACAAATCTCCATCAACTGCAAGATGCTATCCTATCAATATGGGCCAACATTTCTAAAGAATGCTTTCAGCACCTTGTTGAATCAATGCCACGTAGAATTAAGGCAGTTCTGAAGGTGAAAGGGGGTCAAACACAGTATTAGTATGGTGTACCTAATAATCCTTTAGGTGAGTGTGTGTGTATATATATATATATATATATATATATATACACAATCCTCATGTTTTTAACTATAATTACAGCACAAAAGATGAGTTATTAATTGTTTTGTCTTGCCTGCAGTCGCTGAAGTACTCGTTTCAGACGAAGGATCGTTTATGTTTTGTTATGGAGTATGTGAATGGAGGAGAGGTAAATGCTTTCAGTTCTTTTACATTTTTTTTTAGAACTTCAAAGGTTCAAGAGAAGGTTGGAAATATAACATTCTTTGAACTTTCTTTCAAACATTTTAAAGCGTACAAAAGCCACATTTCCACCGAAATCACCCGGAACAATTTGTCGCAACTGACTTTTAGATTGAAATAAAATGCTGGGTGAGCTCAACCAATCAGCATTGTTCAGCGCCCAAGTCCCACCCCCGAAAGTTCCTGAACTTTGTAAAAGTACTACCTCGCGAGCAGGGCTGTTTTGAGGAGGACATTTTAAACCGGAACTTCATTTAGGCCCCGATTCCTGCGGTTGAAACACAGAGTACCACCCCAAAGTCCCTAGTTCCTGGGGGAAAGTTCCCGCGGTGGAAACTTTCCGGCTTACAAACAAATTTTAGAAACGCATTCTGTTGGACTGTAATTTTTATGATATTGCTAGAAAACGTTTTTATTCAGAAACATGTTTACGAGGAATATTTTGGAGTGTCACCTGAATGTATTTAGATTTTCTATCTTATGTCAAATTATTTTATATGTTATGGATTGTGATATTGCCCTTGTGGTTGCCATGTGAATAGCCTCAATGCTAACATGGCATTAAAAATGTAACAAACAAACAAACATACCACATTTTTGACTTTCTTTTGAACTTTTCTTTCCAAATATCGAACTTCTTCCCGAGCCTTCTCAAACTTACAAACCTTTTCTTTTAAAATTTTGGATTTTCTTTTTATCTTTCTTATAAATTTCCTTTGGAATATTGGAATACAAACTTATATTATAATATTGGAATACAAACTTTTGTTCTTTCTGTCAAACTTCTGATCTTCTTTTGAACTTTTGGATCATAATTTTTTTTTTTAAAGGTTTCTTTCTCTCTAATCTTTGATCTTTTTCAATGAATTTACTAAATTTATATACAGATTTCAAACTTTTAGACTTTCTTTTGAACTTTTCTTTCCAAATATCGAATTTATTCCTGAATCTTCTCAAACTTACAAACCTTTTCTTTTTAAACTTTGGATTTTCTTTTCATCTTTCTTTCCAAATTTCCAATTTAAAAGCCCTTTGAAACATTTTCAACCTTACAAACTGTTGTTCTTTCTGTCTAACTTCTGTCCTTCTGACCTTCTCATATTTAGACATTTTGGATCATCCTTTTAAACCTTTGAACTTTTTCAAACAATTTACAAAAATTCTTTCCAGCTTTCAAATTTTCTTTCCAAAATGTTGAAATTCTATCCGAAAATTTTCACAATAATAATTTCACAGTTTTAGTGTTTCTCTGTAAACTTCCTTTAGTACATTTTAGAACTTTTGTCTTTCCAACTTTTGATGTTTCTTATTATGTCAAATTATTTTGTATTTTATGGATTGTGATATTGACCTTGTTTGCCATGTAAATAGCCTCAATGCTAACATGGCGTTAAAAATGTAACAAACAAACAAACATACCACATTTTTGAACAAATTTATCTTTCTCTCCAAATTTCAAACTTTGGAATATTTTCAAACTTTTTTTCCCAACTTTTGTTCTTTCTGTCAAACTTCTTCTGAACTTTTGGCTCATTCTTTTAAACCTTTTCTTTTGAACTTTCTCTAATCTTTGAACTTTTTCAAACATTCAAATGATTTACAAAATTTATTTCTGGCTTTCAAACTTTCTTTAAAACCTTCTTGCAAACCTTTAGACTTTCTTTTGAACTTTTCTTTCCAAATATCAAATTTATTTCCAAATCTTCTCAAACTTACAAACCTTTTCTTTTTAAATTTTGGATTTTCTTTCTGTCAAACTTCTGTCCTTCTGACCTTCTAATATTTAGAAATTTTGGCTCATCCTTGTGAACTTTTTCAAACAATTAAACAAAATTATTTCCAGCTTTCAAATTTTCTTGCCAAAATTTTGAAATTCTATCCGAAAATTTTAAAAATAAATTTCTCATTTTTAGTGTTGCTCTGATATGACATTTAGAACTTCCTTTAGAACATTTTTGAACTTTTTGTCTTTCCAACTTTTGATGTTTCTTTAAACAGTTTCCAAACTTTCCTTCCAACCTTCTTTTGAATCCTTTTTTCTTTTTGAATCCGTTTTTCTTTTGAATCGTCGTCTTTCTTGCTTTATTTGAACTGTTCATGCTGTATGTATGTATGTGGGTGTGATGCACATTTGGATTTGTGAATTCTGAATATTCTGGGGGTTTTTTTGTTTAATTGCGGTTGCAGTTGTTTTTTCACTTGTCGAGAGAGCGTGTGTTTTCGGAGGATAGAACCCGTTTCTACGGCGCTGAGATCGTTTCTGCGTTGGATTACTTGCACTCTGCCAAGATAGTTTACCGAGACCTGAAGGTGAACAAAACACAAACTCATTTTCATTCTTCGTATTATTATCTGAACGCAAGCTATAACAAATCCATTTGTGTGTGTTTTTCCAGCTGGAAAACTTGATGTTGGATAAGGACGGTCACATAAAGATCACTGATTTCGGCCTGTGCAAGGAGGGCATCACAGACGCCGCTACCATGAAAACCTTCTGCGGGACCCCGGAGTATCTGGCCCCTGAGGTACGGGACACAAACGTGTCGGGACGTGGTTTTATCTCTTTAAACCAGGCACAGGAAGCCCTCTGTACCGTGGTACATTTAATATAGATGGTGGTTTAATCTCCGTCTGTCACAGCCGGAACAGGTTAGCAGGAACAGGGTCACACTTTAGCTGTGCTTTTTTAGCGTCCGTACAGAAATAACCACAAACAGCAGGCTGTAGACAAGACTGAGCAGCTCATGGGTAAAAATAGAGTGATCAGACAGGAAACGTAACTGTGACCTGCCTGCCGTTTTCACTGCTGTTTAAGCTCCACTTTTGATAATGAAATGAGTACCACAGCATTTATAATAAACAATGCTGCTGCATATGGATGCTGTAACCCTGACATGACTCATGCTAGTGCTGATGTCATGATCAGACTTGTATGATGTAATCGGACGTCAGGCTGCCTTCCCATCATTTGAGTCATTTATCTGGGTTGGACGTGGACATTAAACACTGATGTTTGACGTTTATGGGTAAGTTTTTTAAAGAGGATGTAGTTGTTGATGTAAATGTGATTGATTATTGATTAGATGTCTGAGGATAATATGAAAGGTCATGGATCAGATATTAGGATAATGTCCATAATTGATTTTTGAGCAGGTATTGGAGCATAGTGGGATTATTTGATGAAGAATTGGAAGATATTAGTGTGTTTTTGATCGGTTATTTGAGGTTAATATAATTATTCAAGAATATTGGAAATATGTGTTTTGATCGATTATTGGTGGCTAATATTATTATGAATGAAGAATTGGAAGATATGAATGTGTTTTTGATTGTTTATTGGAGGCTAATATAATTATTGATGAAGAATTGGAAGATATTAATGACTTTTTGATTGGTTGTTGGAGGTTAATATAATTATTAATGAAGAATTAGAAGGTAATAATGTGATTATTGAGCAGTTATTGATGCTAATATAATTATGAATATCTGAAATATGCATTTTGATCGATTATTGGTGGCTAATATTAATAATGAAGAATTGGAAGATGTTAATGTGTTTTTGATTGATTATTTGAGGCTAATATAATTATTAACGAAGAACCAGAAAATATGAATGTGATTATTGATGCTAATATTATTATTTATGAAGAACTGGACGATATTAATAAGGTTTTGATCTGTGATTGGAGGATAACACTCTATTTAAAAAAAAACCACTGAAGCACCAAAATTGGTGCTATATTTGATTATGACTATATATACGAGCCAAGAACCATTTTTGGTGCCATATAGAACCTTTTTTTTTATTTTTAGAGTGAATATAATTATTAATGAATAATTGGAAGATATCAATGTGATTATTTATTGAGTCATTGATGCTAATATAATTATTTATGAAGACCTGAAATAAATTTGTGTGTTTTGGTCGATTATTGGGAGCTAATATTATTATTATTATTATTATTATTAATAATAATAATAATAATGAAGAATTGGAAGATATGAATGTGTTTTTGATCAATTATTGGAGGCTAATGTAATTATTAATGAAGAATTGGAAGATATTAATGTGATAATTGAGTCATTGATCCTAATATAAATATTTAGATCTGTAATATATTCATGTTTTGGTTGATAATTGGGAGCTATTATTATTATTATTATTAATGAAGAATTGGAAGATATTGTGTTTTTGATCAGTTATTGGAGGCTGATATAATTATTAATGTAATATAATTGGAAGATATGAATGTGATTATTGATTAAATAATAATGTGATGTTATTGTTAATCAGTTATGGATCGTGTGGGAGGATAAATTATAATGATTATAGTTATGAAATCACATTTATAGTTGCACCATTTGACCTGAGTGTGCAGGGGACTGAAGATATGAAAGTATCTAGTAATGTGAAAGTGTTTTTTTCATTATTGATCAGGCATTTGAACATGATGAGACTGTTTAAGGATGAGGTGTTGTTGTTTGTGTGATTGATCAGGTATTGGAGGACAATGATTACGGGAGAGCAGTGGACTGGTGGGGTCTGGGAGTGGTTATGTATGAGATGATGTGTGGACGCCTTCCCTTTTATAATCAGGTACAGTATGACTCACTGTAACATGCAAGAGAAACGCATCGTTTCTCCTGCATATGCTGACATGCGTCTTTCTTCAGGACCATGAGAAGCTGTTTGAACTGATTCTGATGGAGGAGATCAAGTTTCCCAGAACCCTCTCTGCAGACGCCAAGTCTTTACTGTCTGGATTACTCATCAAAGACCCCAATAAGAGGTGTGTGTGTGTGATCCAAAGCCTTTGTGTTTGGAATATTTCTACTAACAATTATTGGTATTGGCAGAGGTGAAATCATCATCATTTCAATATTAGAGCACCAGGTTTCATCTGTTTGTGTATCAGGGGAGACCTGAATGAATATCAATCTGTGGTTTATTCTCCGAAGGCTCGGAGGAGGTCCGGATGATGCTAAGGAAATCATGAGACACAGTTTCTTCACGGCGCTGGACTGGCAGGACGTCTATGACAAAAAGGTACAAGTGCACTTGCAATGAGGCGAGACATACCGTATAGTTCCGAATATAAGACGATGCAAAAAACGGGGTTGTCTTCTATTCAGGGTCTAGACTTCTACATGTCAATAATACACCCGAAACAACAGGTGGCACCAAATAGATGTAAAATGAGTGTTCCAAGAGCTACGGTGTGTCAGAGTGTAATATTAGCAGGGTTCCCGCTGGGTCTTAATGTCTCAAATTCCAATTTTTTTATTTTTTTTTATTTAAGGCCTTAAAACGTCTTAAAAAAATGGCCAGATTTTCATCCGAGGTCTTAAAGAGGTGGTAAAGCACATTCTTTCGAAGGCTTGATTGTGTTTGTGGGGTGCACAATAACATGTGCTCATGCTTCGTTTAAAAAAAAAATCATTATTTTTCATATATTTGACCTTTATTCTACACTGCTCTGTCCCTCCTTGTAAAAACGGTCTGATGGTTTCCGGATTCTATGAAGCCAGTCCCTCAAAAATACGCAATGAGCTCAGATTGGTTAGCTGGCCCAGTGTGTTGTGATTCGCTAACCGCCTAGTGCACGTTTCTCGGAAGAGTCACGCCCCTTACCTTTACCGGTAGCCTCAGGCTACTAGACTGTGCTTTGTCTACAATGGCGTCAATAAAACCATACCAAGAGCCCGAATCAGACCCAGACAATTTTAGTGAAGATGATCGAGCAGAACCTGTTCAGTCCTCAAGAGTAAAGACTGCGGATCTATAGTGATCGCTACTGAATGGCACCGTTACTTTTGTATTTTTAGAACGATTTGCCAAATATCTGTCGCAAGAACGAACACTAAACATTGGCTTTACTATAGTATCCAAATCAAACACAGAACCATGTTTAGCATGCCTGTAGATAAACAATACATAAAAGCTCTAATCAAAGAATAATTTACACTAATGCCAAGTTCGCTGTTGAGATTTAAAAAGTTTGTAACGTTACGTGTTTGTCAGATAACGTTAAGTATGAATGAGCATTTAACAAACTGGTTTGCAGAGCCAAACAGCGCTGTCATCTGTGTACTTCCTTGCTACAACGTAGGCTACAATTAACAACACGAACTATTACAGAAAACACATCGACGAAAAATAAATCACACTTACAGGTTGTAGCCCGTACTCGCGAAGATTGTGGAAGCTTTCCTCCGCGAGATGTGCCACGGTAGCCGCGCGTGCCCGCCTGTCTCGTGCAGCTGAACACAAGCGCGGCTCATGTATTTCAAATACAGATGAATATAGTCCATTATGTCACATTTTCCGATCTTCTCCTCCGACCCCTGTCTGTCTCGTGCTTTGATTTGTGATGGGCAGCATATATCCGATGCAAATGCGATCGTGTTCCCCTCATGTCTCTTACGCACATGCATATAACATTGTATGTTAAACGCACTGCAACGCTGCCCCGTCCCTAGGAAGGCTGAAAAAAGTGGACCTGCAATCCGGATGAAAATAACAGCGTTTCGTCGGCATTGGCAACAGCACTCCAGTCTACTAACCACAACAACGCTTCCCTGCTACGATACAAAATGGCCTCGCCCCCACTTATTTCATATTCTCGGAGGAGGGGTTTATGTAAATATTGGGGCTGGTGATGTCAGAGACTCTGGAGGAATGTGTAGTAGTCCCTACCGGCCGTTTGCTGTATTCCTTAGAAATTGATTTCTTTAAAAGCAAATATCTCCCTTTGCTTTAAACTTTGAACGTTGTAACTTTGCAGATGTTGTTTATGCTCAAACAGCAACATTACACACTAGCTAAAGTTAGAAAAGTGAAATCGTGGTTTACCACCCCTTTAAATTTAATTTAGTTAGGTCTAAAAAAAAGGTTTTATCCTCGTTCATTTCCAGAAACGCTGGCCGAAGAAAGTTATTAACGTTACAGAGTAGCAAAATGGTATCGAAACCGTAGACTACAAAGCGGAGCTCTAGAGTCTTTGCTACGCCGCCCTCAGAGCGTTCGTTCGGTGTGTAGTAGTTCTTTCTGGGGGATATTGGTGTTGGTACACGTACGCGAAAACTATAAATCCCGTGATAAAAGCAATTACCTGCCCGCAAAATACTTCTACGTTTAATAACGTTGTATTTTGTTGGACAGAATGAGGCAGACATGCATTGTTTTATATTATTCTATACAGTGATAAAGTCTGCACTCAATCACCACTGCATACCTTATCATTATGAAAATAGTGAAGGCTTGAAGAACTCAAATACACCAAATCTTGATGCAGTCGTGTTTATTGTCTTCATTTCATCAGTCAAAGCGTTTCTATCTTCTGTTTATCCTACATCGCTAGCTTCACATTAGGGCTAACGATTACTTCTCTGGGGCAAATGTGCGCCCTCTGGCTTCAGTATGAATGAAAGTTTGGGTAACAAATATGAAAAATAATACTTCTCTCTAAATAAATGTATATGACAATCCATATGTTTTTGTCCAATGTACAGTTTTTTCCCCCACAGTAGATGCATAAGAGGCTCATATTTCATATTAAATAAATACACTTTAAGAAATTGATATCAGACAAAAAGCACAGATTTTTTATTTTTTATACAATAAATCTTTAGACCTTTCTAATGATTTTTAGTCATAGGCTGTCTGCATATTAACAGGTAACCCAGCATTCTGTAAAATATAAATGTTATTATTAGTAGTAGTATTATTATATTGATATATTTATTCTTAAATACTCTATTTTTAATTTTTAAATAATTAATATGTTATTGTAATAGTAATATTTCTAATTTTGCTCAATATTTGTATTTATCGAATATAATAATAATTATTATTAGTCTCATTAATATATAAACATTAATATATAAAAAGTTATATGCATACACTTTTCATTTGTAAAAAAAAAAAAAAAAAAAATTTAACCAGAATAATCGCAATTAGATATCTTCCCCAAATCGTGTATCCCTAGTTTGGAGTAGCCTGTTCAATCTCTATTAGGCTATTAATATGCTGTTTTGTAATCGATTCTATTTAAGGGCAAGTTTGTTTTAGCCTATTTTCATTTTGCGCCTAAGGTTTTAGGCATTTGGCACCTTGTTGGCTGTGGAGGGTTACTAATGTCATTTCTTTATCTGTAAATTAAATTAATGCTTTTTCAATTACTGAATTCATTGAAATAAAATGGTTTTTTTTTCTCTTTGATTTAAATAATTTTGGTAATGTATGGTTTGGTTTCGTATAGGTCTTAAATTTCTATTTTTATGGTCTTAAATTTGACTTACTGAAACCTGCAAGAACCCTGTATTAGAAGATCACAAGCTCAAAAAGAAGTCTTTAAAACTCTAACAGTCAAAGAAAAGCTTACCGTCTAAGAGCCATGTGACTTGTCATGTTTGTGTGCCTCGACCAAACTTCCAGTGTACGGGATTTTAAAATGTATAACTGTACCCAGATTACAAGGCCACATGCCATTCAGATGGGCTTCAGGTTATTTAACATACTTTCAATACAATTTTTTAAAATAATATTTAAAATAATAATAATAATTAAAGCATTTTCTTTATCAAAAAGCCTTTTTCCAAAAGGCATTATCAGGGTTGTCTTGTATTCGGAACCATACAGTGATAAAGGTTTTAAAAGCAGAAACGTGAATTGTTCATTACCATTCAGAAGTTTTCTTTGAAAGAAATTAATACTTTAAAGGTGCAGTGTGTCAATTTTAGTGGCATCTAGTGGAGAGATTAAGAAGCAAAAACACTCTTTATCGTATTCAAACCAAACTTGGTACATGTCATCACAAGCATGACCTGAGGCAACATGCAGTGTTTCGGCACAGCACCACCTACTAGTCCGGAGATACAAAAAATGGCTGTTTTTGCTTATAACTTTTGAACCGTTTGTCCAAAAATCATAAAAGTGGTCTCGTTAGATTCGGGACGGCATGCCGATATTCAATTTTACGATATATCGGCCATTTTGGCAGTTGGCCATTTTTAATTATATGCTAAAATGCTGTATTTTATGAACACATGAACGGATTGTTACGAAACTCGGTTTGGGTCATCAACACAATGCCCTGAATGAGCCCAAGAAGTTTTGAAACAGCGCTACCTAGTGGAGAATTTTTTTTTCCAAATGCTTATAACTTTGGGTGAGCTTGACTGATTTTCATGGGAGTAACTTTTTTTGTCTCCTGAATCCTCGCCAAGTCCAACAATACCAGACTTGCTAGGTTTCGGCATATGGTTTGTGCAGCGTTGTAATTTAGCGCTTTAAAAAAATTAGCTGATATCTTCGAAACCGCTAGTCCGATCGAGACGAAACCAGCGACAGAAGTTAGGAAACATAGGTCGATAGTTGTATGCTAATGCCCAAATGTCAAAATATTGATAGTAAGGGGGTGTAAAATCCAATCAAAGTCAGGTGTCAGTCATTTTTCATGTGTTTTTTCATATAAATGTCTATAACTCCATGTATGGGCTCACTCCGAGGACACATAAAAAATGGTAGGATTGTGCCACTTGGTGGTGCTATAATAGAACAAAACATGAAATTCCCATTGACTACAATACAGTATTATGATATAAAATGCTATGCTTTACAAATGAATTGGTGTATCATTACGAAGCTTTGTATGTGCCATCAGCACCATGCCTTTAAGGTACTTAAAAGGTTTCAAAACAGCACCACCATGTGGTCCATACTTATAATGAAAAGGCCTCTTGAGGCTAGATCTCTGCAATGACATATTGACACCCTGCTTTGATATATTGACACCAATCTTTGCATGTGTCATTGTTCCCTTATTCTGACCACACCATATCAATTTCGTAACTGTGCCACCTATTGGTTGAAAGTGATAAATCATTAAATCATTATTATTGACTGTATTTATACTTTTACAGCTATTTTGCCTAAAATCACCTTAATAAGTCTTTAATTGCTCATTGCTGCGGTTGATCTGACACTGCCAGCCATTTTGGCACGTCTTGTCTTCTTCTTTGCGCTTGTTATTGACTGTATTTATAATTTTACAGCTATTTTGCCTAAAATCACCTTAATAGGTTTTTAATTGCTCATTGCTGCAGTTGATCTGACATTGCCAGCCATTTTGGCATGTCTTGTCGTCTTCTTTGCGCTTGGCCCCGGTATTGCTGCTTGCAGCTATATTTCTATTTATATTCTACTCTATTAATATTGATTTTATTAGTAGTAAATAAATCAACCTCAGTTTTGATAAATTGTTCACCTGTTTGGGAACTGTTTGTCATGTTTTGACAATAAAGAATAATTTAAAACTACAATTAATTGTCTGTTTTCTACATCTTTCACTCAGGAGCAAAAATATGCCCTTAAACTTTAAAGAAATAAAGATTTGACATTTATCGTGATAATTATCGATATCGACTGATATGGAAAATTATATTGTGATCATTTTTTTTGGGCCATATCGCCCAGCCCTACTGTTTTGTATGCTCTGTTATATTAATTATAATTCAAATTCTGTTTTATTTGTCACAATATTATTGATGATTGTTGGGAGGGGCACTTTTGATAATTTTTTAAAAAAGGGCAGGGGCTCGAGCCCACAAAGCCCTCCCCTCTGCACTTGCCGTGTGTGTGTGTGTGTGTGTGTGTGTGTGTGTGTGTGTGTGTGTGTGTGTGTGTGTGTGTGTGTGTGTGTCTGTCCTGTCATAAAATCCCACGAAAACTCCTATACGATGTTAATAGTGTGATTTTAAGGTGTGTACATGTCTACAATGCACTTCGATAATGCGACTAAAATAGGCATACTCCACATGTCTTAATTCGATTTTTGTTTAATCGAGTATGGCTTTAACCGGATTAAGGTAATTAGAAATCGCTGTTTACATGGTATCTTCTTAATCAGAGTATTGTCTTAATCAGATTAATATCGGAGTATTGTTGTCCATGTAAACATACTGATTGTTGTCGTTGTCTGAGACCGCAGAGAGTAGCTAGCGCTCTGTAGAGAAGTTTGTCCGTTTGGGGCCACTGTAGAAACATGCCAGCGCAAAATGGCGACTTCACTGTAAGGAGACCTGCGTTGTGTGTAGATCGAAATAGCTCATTCTAAAGTAATAAAAACATAACGGTTCATTATGTATGGTCTTTATAATCCACTGAAAACATAGTTATGTATATTATATTGTATTTCTGTCAATCCTCATAAATGCTACACACTGCACCTTTAATTCATTAAATTGATCAAAAGTGACCTTTTATAAAGTTACAAAGGATTTCTATTTCAAATAAATGCTGTACTTTTGAACTTCTTATTCATTAAAGATTTGTATTTGTTCATTCATTCATTCATTCATGATTATGTATAATAAGCTGCTTTCTCTCTCGGTCACGTCTCTTTTCCAGCTGGTACCGCCATTCATGCCCCAAGTATCATCTGAAACGGACACCAGGTATTTCGACGAGGAGTTCACGGCGCAGACCATCACCATCACCCCTCCAGAGAAGTGTGAGTGCGCAGTTTTCCCTCCCTCTCTCTCTCTTTTCCTGTAGACTGGCTCCTTGTGGCACAGGATGGGGAAGTTGCATTCGGTACACAATGAAAGGGCCGTGCTTTTCCATCAAGCATCAAGCGTATCACTGTGAAAATCTGTATGGCGCTATGGAGCGCAGTGGAAAATTCAGTCGGCCGTCAAGTGTGTAACGTTTCTCTCTTCCTCTCCTGCAGATGACGAGGACGGGATGGACGCGGCCGATAGCGAACGGAGACCACATTTCCCACAATTCTCGTATTCGGCCAGCGGGCGGGAGTGATGTCATTGAGTACCGCCATTTAAGGAGCCCTGCGTAGCCATGCTAGAAAGAGCCCCCCTCTCTCTCCCCCTCCGTTTAATTACTGATAGTCATAGCGAGTCGTTTTTTTGTTGCTTTTTGTTCATTTTTTAAAATTTTATTTTATGTGGGACTTAAAAGGGGTTTTGCACAGTTGGGTGAGACTTGAGCTAGTCGACCCACATTTAAAAAGTCTTGTACACTTTCAGCTTGTTGTTTACAGATCATGGACAGTGTTTTTTGGGAAATATGATCAGTATTGTTGAAGACCTGGAGCATTTTTTTTTTTTGCACTTGTTTAAAAGAGCCGTTGTGGGGAACAAACCAAAAATGTTGCCTTATGTGTGTGGATCTCATCAGACAGACAGACAGACAGACAGACAGATATGTAGTTGGGGCTATTAGATGCAGCAATAGATCTGTTCCTGTGAGGCTCACAAATGTAATTTTGTTCCTGATTTTTAACACACACACCACACACACACATCCTCTGTCTGAGGCGTTCTTGTTCCTCGTTCATGCTTTCGGTAGAAGTGAAATCTACGAAAGCGGGGAAAAGTGTGTCAGAGGAAACTAGTGTTAATATTTGCGTTTCTTTTTAGTTTTTATCCTCACGCTCTGATATGAAGGTTTGTTCAAACACTCAACCATACAACAAACTGCCGTTACTGTAAAGGTCTCTCAGGCAATTCAGAGCACAAGTGTGAATCTCAAGAAACCTGTCAAGAACATGTCCGTGTCATAATTCACTGCAAAATCATAAAGACGACTAAATATTTTTTGCATGGGAAAAAAACAAACATATTTTAGCATCACTTTGATGTTTTGCATTGGGATGTCATTTTCATGATAATCTCCTCCCATGTTCTCATTACCGTAATGCAAAGAAAAACTTTCTCATTACTGTAATACAGAAAATGAAGCATATTTTAGCTCCACTTTGATTTTTTGCATTGCAGCGTTATTGTCATGATAATCTCCTCCATTATTCTCATTACCGTAATGCAAAGAAAATCTCATTCTCACTGCAATACATAAAAATGAAGCATATTTTTTAGCATCATTTGGATATTTTGCATTGCAACAGTTTCATGATAATCTCCTTCCATATTTTCATTACCGTAATGCAACGGAAATCTCATTCTCATTACCGTAATACAGAAAAATTAAGCATATTTTTAGCATCACTTTAGATGTTTTGCATTTCAACGTTACTTTCACAACAATTTCCTCCCAAATTCTCATTACCGTAATGCAACGGAAATCTCATTGTCATTACTGTAATACAGAAAAATAAGCATATTTTAGCATCACTTTAGATGTTTTGCATTTCAACGTTATTTTCACGACAATTTCCTCCCAAATTCTCATTACCGTAATACAGAAAAATAAGCATATTTTAGCATCACTTTAGATTTTTTCATTGCAGCGTTATTGTCATGATAATCGTCTCCTTTATTCTCATTACCGTAATACAGAAAAATACGCATATTTTAGCATCACTTTAGATGTTTTGCATTTCAACGTTATTTTCACGACAATTTCCTCCCAAATTCTCATTACCACAATACAGAAAAATAAGCATATTTTAGCATTACTTATCTGTTTTGCATTGCAGCGTTATTGTCATGATAATCGTCTCCTTTATTCTCATTACCGTAATACAGAAAAATGAAGCATATTTTAGCATCACTTTAGATGTTTTGCATTTCAACGTTATTTTCACGACAATATCCTCCCATATTCTCATTACCGTAATACAGAAAAATAAGCATATTTTAGCATCACTTTAGATGTTTTGCATTGCAGCGTTATTGTCATGATAATGTCTCCCTTATTCTCATTACCGTAATACAGAAAAATACGAATTTTTTAGCATTACTTATCTGTTTTGCATTGCAGCGTTATTGTCATGATAATCGTCTCCCTTATTCTCATTACCGTAATGCAACGAAATCTTTCTCATTAGGCAATACATAAAAAAAAGCATATTTTAGCATCACTTAGATGTTTTGCATTTCGACGTTCCTTTCAAAACATTTTCCTCCCAAATTCTCATTACAGCAATGCGAAGAAAATCTCAGTCATTACGTAATAGAAAAATAAGCATATTTTAGCATCACTTAGATGTTTTGCATTGCAACGGTACTTTCATGATAATTTCCTCCCATATTCTCATTACCGTAATGCAAAGAAAATCTCACTCTAATTACCGTAATACAGAAAAATTATGCATATGTGGCGAGGGGGGCGTGGCTTGGCGAGGAGATACTGAAGGAAGGAGACCCGGTCGGCCTGCTGTGGAACGTGGGTCGTTTATTTCTCTTTCCATACAAAACAAAGTCGCGTTTTCAGCACTCTCAAAAACAAGGTCCTCCAAACCGTTCACAATCAGCTTTTCCTGATCTGCAGAGCCACAGCCACTCTCTCTCCCCCTGCTTCCCGTTTTCAGGTGACTTTTATCCAGTCCCCATGCCAATTACTGCAGAGACACAGGTGTGTCATTTTGCACTTAACCTACTTACTCACCGCTCGTCTCCTGTCACAGAGCCACGCCCTCCTCGCCACAGCATATTTTTATCATCACTTTGATGATTTGCATTTCGATGGTACTTTAATGACAATTTCCTTGCATGTTCTGATTACGGTAATGCAAAGAAAATCTCATTACCGCAATAGAAGAAATGATAAAAGTATATTATTTTAGCACTTTAAAATAAGGTTTCATTTGTTAACATTAACTACATTAGTTACCATGAACTAACAATGAGCAATCTTAATGTTAATTTCACCATTTATTAATACATTCTTAAAATTTCAAGTTGTATTTGTTTCCATTAGTTAATGCACTGTGAACACAAACAATGAACAATTATTAACTTACATTGACAAAGATTAATGTTGTAAAACAAAATTGCTCACTATTAGTTTATGTTAACAAATGAGACCTTATTGTAAAGTGTTACCAGTATTTTTGTTATTGGTATTTATTTTACTGACTGTGCTGCTTCAGTTAAAAATATGGAAATATTTTTATAGTAATGCAGTAAAAGGTTAATGAAAACCCCTAATAAAAATTACCAACATAATGGGAATTACAAACAACTATTTGGATGCGTTACAGTAATTATGTCTTTTGCATTATGGTGATGAGATTTTGCAAAATACACAATGCAAAAAATCATAATGGTTCAAAAATATTCTATAATTCCTTTAGATCTTTTAGGGTGAAATATGAGCTGCACATGTTTTCGTGAGATTCACCCATAAATATACCCACCGACGGGGTGAAATCTGCTCAAATGTGATTTTTATCACGTTGTCCTTCACTGCTCACCTCCGACATGCTAAAAACGGACCGTTTTAAGAGCCGAGAAGCGTCAAGGACAAACGTGTAAAGACTCATGTTGGGTGGCGTTTCACCTTTACTGTACAGAGCAACAGGTGTGCGTCTCTCTCACCAGCACAGAGAGAGACCAATCAACCACTGACCCTCACTTCTCACCACAAAGAGAGAAAAACCTAATGTTGGACTATTCCTGAAGATGTAAATACAAACCTCTCGCTCCTCTTTTTACCGTTATCGTTACATTACGATTATTTTTTTGCATCGAGAACTGTCTCCATAGCTGTGGAAATCTTATGGACGTGTGATGTCTGCGTTTGGAATCAATACCAAGTCAGAACACAGACTCATTATATGTGCAACTGAGCCATGCAATACCAGTGTGAATGACCCTTGACCCCGGAGCTGCCCCTCCTCTGTGTGATGTACATATGCAATGCCTTCTGTTTGTGACGACAGGCGCGTGACGGTTATCGTGTGTGACAAAATATGAATCGAAAAATATTCCCTGAAATGACACAAACTCATTGGAGGAACGACGAGTTGCTATGGTTTCAATCCCATCCTGTTTGTACCCAATCCAGTGAACGTTTTGGAAACTGCCGGTGTTTGTTGCGGTTCTTCATAGCGAATGATATGAGTGTGTGTGTGATTGTTCGTTAAAGTTTCAGTTGTTTTTTTCTCGCTGTGACACATTCGGTCAGGCTAACGGGAAATCCTCATT
This sequence comes from Romanogobio albipinnatus, assembly GCA_023566225.1. Lineage (NCBI taxonomy): Eukaryota > Metazoa > Chordata > Actinopteri > Cypriniformes > Gobionidae > Romanogobio > Romanogobio albipinnatus. Next base: position 64,188,221 of record CM042241.1, on the reverse strand, counting down.
GGGTTTTCTAAAGTTGTTCCGATGAGTTTGTTTTTTTTGGTTTGTTTCAGCGTATTTTTGTACTATAGATGTAATTTAGTTGTATTTATTTTCGTATGTTGGGATGAAGGACGCTGTCAGCCGCGTTTATTAAGTGCTCTCTCTCCCTCATTATTTTTTTATATCTTTCCTTTAGTCGTTTGCCTGTTTTGTTTTGTTTCATACCAAAACATTAGGGCAAGTGCCATGTAGAGGACTTGCATTGCCATTTGGTAGTATTTATTTTAAGTTATATTAAAATGTTCAAATTTCCCAGAGGGTCCATGTGGTATTTTTTTCTAGATTCAAGTTGTGATGTTTTAATGCTGCATCTGTGTGTGTGTGTGTGTACACTATATTGTTAAAAGTATTGGGATACCCCTCCAAATCATTGAATTCAGGTGTATAAAATCAAGCACTAGGCATGCAGACGCTTCTACAAACATTAGTGAAAGAATGGCTCGCTCTCAGGAGCTCAGTGAACTCAAGCGTGGTGCCGTGATTGGCTGTCACATGTGCAATACGTCCATTCGTGAAGTTTCCTCTCTACTAAATATTCCACGCTGAACTGTTAGTGGTATTATAACAAAGTGGAAGCAACAACAGCAACTCAGCCATGAAGTGGTAGGACACGTAAAATCAAAGAGCGGGGTCAGCGCATACTGAGGGTCACAGTCAACAGCTACAGACCTCCAAACTTCATGTGGCCTTCAAATTGGCTCAAGGACAGTGTGTAGAGCTTCATGGAATGGGTTTTCATGGCCGAGCAGCTCATCCAAGCCTTAAATCACCAAGTGTAATGCAAAGCGCTGGATGCAGTGGGGTAAAGCACGCCACCACTGGACTCTAGAGCAGTGGACACGTGTTTGCTGGAGTGACCAATCACGCTTCTCTGTCTGGCAATCCCATGGACGAGTCTGGGTTTGGTGGTTGTCAGGAGAACGGGACTTGCCTGACTGCATTGTGCCAAGTGTAAAGTTTGGTGGAGGGGGATTATGGTGTGGGTTGTTTTTCAGGGGTTGGGCATGGCCCCCTTAGTTCCAGTGAAAGGAACTCTTAATGCTTCAGCATACCAAGACATTTTGGACAATTTCATGCTCCCAACTTTGTGGGAACAGTTTGGGGACGGCCCCTTCCTGTCCCAACATGACTGCGCACCAGTGCACAAAGCGCCGGTCCATAAAGGCATGGATGAGCGAGTTTGGTGTGGAGGAACTTGACTGTCCTGCACAGAGTCCTGACCTCAACCCGACAGAACACCTTTGGGATGAATTAGAGCGGAGACTGAGAGCCAGGCCTTCACATCCAACATCAGTGCCTGACCTCACAAATGCGCGTCTAGAAGAATGGTCAAAGATTCCCATAAACACACTCCTAAACCTTGTGGAAAGCCTTCCCAGAAGAGTTGAAGCTGTTATGGGTGGGCCATCTCCATATTAAACCCTACGGATGAAGAATGGGGTGTCATTTAAAGTTTGTGTGCATGTAAAGGCAGGCGTCCCAAAACTATATTATATATACAGTGAGGAAAATAAGTATTTGAACACCCTGCTATTTTGCAAGTTCTCCCACTTAGAAATCATGGAGGGGTCTGAAATTGTCATCGTAGGTGCATGTCCACTGTGAGAGACATAATCTAAAAAGAAAAATAGTTTTTTAACTATTTATTTGTATGATACAGCTGCAAATAAGTATTTGAACACCTGAGAAAATCAATGTTAATATTTGGTACAGTAGCCTTTGTTTGCAATTACAGAGGTCAAACGTTTCCTGTAGTTTTTCACCAGGTTTGCACACACTGCAGGAGGGATTTTGGCCCACTCCACACAGATCTTCTCTAGATCAGTCAGGTTTCTGGCCTGTCGCTGAGAAACACGGAGTTTGAGCTCCCTCCAAAGATTCTCTATTGGGTTTAGGTCTGGAGACTGGCTAGGCCACGCCAGAACCTTGATATGCTTCTTACAGAGCCACTCCTTGGTTATCCTGGCTGTGTGCTTCGGGTCATTGGAGATGGGTCGAGGCTGGGTCTTCCAACATGACAATGCTCTAACTGAGGGAAGGAGGTTGTTCCCCAAAATCTCGCAATACATGGCCCCGGTCATCCTCTCCTTAATACAGTGCAGTCGCCCTGTCCCATGTGCAGAAAAACACCCCCAAAGCATGATGCTACCACCCCCATGCTTCACAGTAGGGATGGTGTTCTTGGGATGGTACTCATTCTTCTTCCTCCAAACACGTTTAGTGGAATTATGACCAAAAAGTTATATTTTGGTCTCATCTGACCACATGACTTTCTCCCATGACTCCTCTGGATCATCCAAATGGTCATTGGCAAACTTAAGACGGGCCTGGACATGTGCTGGTTTAAGCAGGGGAACCTTCCGTGCCATGCATGATTTCAAACCATGACTTCTTAGTGTATTACCAACAGTAACCTTGGAAACGGTGGTCCCAGCTCTTTTCAGGTCATTGACCAGCTCCTCCTGTGTAGTTCTGGGCTGATTTCTCACCTTTCTTAGGATCATTTAGACCCCACGAGGTGAGATCTTGCATGGAGCCCCAGTCCGAGGGAGATTGACAGTCATGTTTAGCTTCTTCCATTTTCTAATGATTGCTCCAACGGTGGACCTTTTTTCACCAAGCTGCTTGGCAATTTCCCCGTAACCCTTTCCAGCCTTGTGGAGGTGTACAATTTTGTCTCTAGTATCTTTGGACAGCTCTTTGGTCTTGGCCATGTTAGTAGTTGGATTCTTACTGATTGTATGGGATGGACAGGTGTCTTTATGCAGCTAACGACCTCAAACAGGTGTTTTTTCGATTATGTCTCTCACAGTGGACATGCACCTACGATGACAATTTCAGACCCCTCCATGATTTCCAAATGGGAGAACTTGCAAAATAGCAGGGTGTTCAAATACTTATTTTCCTCACTGTATATGACTTTATAGGAAGACGGTGCACTCTGATTACTTATGAATGAGAGAAAGTGCAAATGCCCAATATAGCGAATAAGCCCCACCTTCTAAATGAAAGAGCCAATCGTTGATAAGTCACTACAGCTGCCGTTAGAAGCTCTGGTTGCTATACAGTGTTCTGAGACATGTGTTTAGTATTGCGCATGGGTATTCACTTTGTCCAGGCTGAAAAATGCAGATTTTGTCATGATTTGAGCGTTTATCAACAAAATTTATGAGACAGTTGCAGATTTCATTGGTGATTTCAAATATGAAATTTAATCGTAAGCTTAGCGAATAGTTTTGGAGAATTTGATGTTTCCCCATTCAAAGAGATGGAGCTGCACTTGCATGGCTGAGAGGTGCTTCAAAGATGGCCGCCGAGTGAAATGACTCGTCTTAAAGGACTTTGGTATATATCCTCAGCAGAGTCAGCAAAGCGTCATGATAGATGGCGTTAAATGACTTCAAATCTCAAAGCACATGACATTACAATAATGAGCGTAAACAACTTAAAGAGCTCTAGTTGTATCAACAGCTTGCTGCAGATTAATTTTGCTATTGATAGTTGACGTAGAAACACATAAATCCGACGTGAACAGCTCCGGGTAGAACGTCACGGATCATGGATGGGTCACGCCGATGACGAGTAATGTCTGCATGGGCAGGTTGACAGGTAGGTAGGACATCTGGGACATCCTATTATTGTATTCGGACCGAATGCAATGATTGGACGAACATTTTTTGGTCCTTAGACTAACACAAAGATATTTTTAATATTTAGACCACTTCTATTATCGATTGCTATCATCAGGATGTGAAGAGTTTTAACCAGCATAACAAAAATAGTTTAACATTGCCTAACCTTACTTTAATTATTTTTAACAAATGTGCTTTTGTCTTATTTCTGAAGATGTAAGGGCCTATAAATATATTCTGAGGCCTGGTTTCACTGACAAGGTTTAGATTAAGCCAGAATTAGGCCTTATAGTTCAATTAGGACATTTAAGTAGCTTTTATAAACGGCCCTTAGGAAAAGAAAAACATTACTGGTGTGCATCTTGAGACAAAACAATGGCACTGATATATTTTGAGATATGCTTTCAGTTAAAACAGCTCAAGCATTTTAGTCTGAGACAAGCTTAAGCCTCGTCTGTGAATGGTTAATGCTTAAATGTAAATTAAATCTCCACATGGGATATTATGGGTTTATTTATATTTTACTACAACTGTAATCTCATGACATATGCAAGATTAAATATAAACACCACATAAACAAACTAGCTAGACTAAAACAGGAACTTGACAAAAAGAAAAACAAAATTAGGCTGTTTTATTAAGGGAAATGCATACAGTACAATGCATTGGGGTTTGCTTTAATTCAACCAAATGACTATCAAACTAACAAAGAACCGTATGAGAGAAATATATAGTCCTGACATACAAAAACTCTTCTCAAAATCCCAAACGTCAATCCGGAATAGCAGGAGGCCAGTCGATGTCGACGGACTAAAACACACAGACCGGAAGGAGGAATATTAGAGATGATATGCAGTGCTACTAAACATTTCCCTCATGCGTCCAAACCACATCAGCTGTGACTTGTGATATTGCATATTTAATAAAACGCACCTCGACATCCAGCTCCAGAATATCAGCATCAGTTTTCATGAGGTCACAGAGGTTGGGTTTAGTGCGGCCGAAGTCTCCGTGCACAAACTCTTTAATGTACCTGCAGTGTCGTCCATGAAGGGAAACCAGGACAACGGCAAAACATTTATAAAAGTGCATCAAGTCACATCACCTATACACCATCAATCATGAATTTTGGAAGGATACGTCCCGGCCTGTGTGCACAGCTTCAGGGTGAAGTGGTGTGTGTCCAGGTAAACGGTACTCATGGAGTGGATGAGTCTCTGTCGGACCGCCAGCGGCCGGCGATGCAGGACTCTCAGCGGAGTCTTCTGTGCGATCTTCAGATCCTAAACACACACAGACAATCATCAGACCGTCTCTTCTCATGCCTCCTGCTCAAACGGATCGGGAAGCACAGAAAGACCTTGATGTTTCCTAGGAATTCCAGATCAGTGTCGTCAATGGCTTTCTGAGTCCAGATGAGGGCGCTGTAGGTTTTTGTCTTCTCCTCTTCACCCTCTTTCATGCGGCTTGTTGCTTCCCTAAAGAAATAAACACAAAATTACAATTCAATGCCCACAGCTCAACAATTTTATTACTAATTAACTAAATTAATTATTTAGCTAAATATATGCATTATATTACATAATCAGTACATTTTTATATATGTTTGACTAAATATGTTGAGTGGAGTAGAAACATAATTATGACATTAAAAATACGATACTTTTCTATACAAACCAGTTGATAATTTTAACCATCAATATTAATTTTATGTCAATGCCCAGCCATAGCAATTAAACTTCTTTCATAGATCTTTGACTCGCAATAGATATTTGTGCTTATTTACACACACAATACAACAAGTAAAAAGTCACATGATAGTTACAATAAAAAGCATCTTGAAAGGAGAACAGCAATCATTTGGAATGCTAAAACCAATAGAAGTTAAAAACATTGCATGTGCACTACATTTACTCAGACATAAATTGAGAATGAATGGGTTTGTGCACTAAAACATGTCTTAAAAAAAAAAGCTTTAAAAAATCTGCTTGGAATAAAGAAGCATGTTATAAAAATTTATAAAACACACACACACACTTCACTCAGTAAGATTTAAAAGCCGACCAAAAAATGTCCCCACAAGGACAAGGATTTCAGATTTTGCCATCTTTGTAGGGTCATTTTGTCTTCATAATGTAGGGTTTACCTGAACGAACCACACACACACACACACACATATTGTATATACACACACATGTCTGGCGCACTATCTTTGTGGGGACTCTCCATAGACGTAACGGTTTTTATACTGTACAAACTGTATATTCTCTCCCCTACTCCTAAACCTACCCATCACATAAAACTTTCTGCATTTTTACATTTCCAAAAAAAAAACTCATTCTGTATGATTTATAATCTTGTTTCATCATGGAGACCTCAATTTAAGACCCCACAGTGACAAGTCCCCATGAGTCAGTGTGCATTCAGGGTGAAGTCCACACCTCAATAGAAAAACATGAACACACACACGCTCACAAACTCTCACTCACACACACACACACACACACACACACACACACACACACACACACACACACACACACACACACACACACACACACACACACACACACACACACACAAACCTGGTAACAATCTGTAGGTGTCGTACTCTAATTTTGTCAGACGACTGGTTGATCGTCTGCAGGACAGAAGAGAACAGGAGTCAAAATTCACAATGAAAATCTGTGCATCCATATTCCCAGAAATTATCTAAAATTTTAGCAGCAATATGCATATGACTGACAATAAATGACTTCAGTTTGGGACCATTTATATTTTTAGCCTCCTGGAAAATATTAGGAACTGACACACTGTGAGAGGATTTATATTAAAAATAATACTACTAGGATAAAACTGTAAAAACGGTCTCAAAAGACTCGAATGTAATGCAAGTATAATTATGACTGTTACTAATGTATTACTAACACTAAATATTGACACAGATTCCTGAAGAGCAGTAAAACGTTCGCACCTCCTGTAGTTGTTTGATCTCGGTTCTGCTGAATTTGGCTCGATGGGGGTTCAGCAGCTCCAGAGCGAACGGCCGACCTGAGAAACAACACGTATATTGTGACTATTACGTGACCGCTTCGACACAAACCTCAGTGTGGAAATGTAGCGTGTTTTACCGTTTCCCAGAGTCCTCACATCCACGTCTTCTCGCCCTGAAGATGAGAAGTTAAAACCTACATGGAGGAGACACGAAAAAAGACTCACTGATAAATCCTGCAGGTCTGAAATCAATCTGAACAATTTGGAATCCGTCTTGAGACAGCTGAATATCCCGTGAAGTGATTGGACCGTGCCGACACACAGATGCTTACCGTCGGCTCTGAACGAGGACAGGAGCGGAGCGGCGATCAGCTCCTCCACGGATCCATCCATCCGCCTCTCTCCATCGATCACCCACGGCGTCTGCGGAAGCTCCCGGGAAAACTTATTGTACCGACCTGCAGACAGAAGTTCAGTAAGATTTCGCTTTTTGTTTTTTAAAGAAATTAATGCTTTTTATCTGATGCTTAGTAACTATTTGGACGTACCTGCTATAAAGACAGACGTGTGGAGACACGTGGTGTCCAGCGCTGTACATCTGGTGTTTGGCTTCTTTGGTGGACAAGGATAATGCCTGCAAATGACACATCAAACATTTAAAAGGCAAGGATCTTGACATTTTCATCAGCATTTGACTGACAATAAATTATCTCAGTTTCATGACAGTTACTAATATACGGTAACTAACAAAAACTGTCTCATGGGAGCGCTCACCTGCTAAACTTCTCATCAGAGATCTTCACTAGAGCTTTAACCACCGCCATCCTGGTGAAGATGGACTGAGGGACAGAGACCAAGAGGAGTACAACTACAGTACTTACAGTACAGTATTTAAAGAGGCACTTTTGAAGAGGACCTATTATGCTTTTATTAATGTTCAACATTCTTTAGTGTGTTAATGTTGCTGTTTAAGCATGGAAAAGGTTTCTAGGAGTATTTAGGAGAAGAGTTATTCTCTATATCAGTGTCACTGTTTCTGAACTCCCTGAAAGGACTCCATTGTAGTCTTGAATTTTCTTCCAGGAACAAACACGTCAAACTCATAGACTGTAAAAAAAATATGGACGTAGTGTCCGTGACGTCACCCATAGGATTCTGAAGAGCAGTTTTGAAGCGTAAAGTAGGGTTGAGCGTGCCATTGCCATCTCGTCACTCCCGGATAACAGAAAATGGTGACATGATGACCTACAGACAGCAGATAAACGGCTATCCACCTGTCACTCAAAGTGGCCACGCCCTTAATTATGCAGAACTTTAAGGCTTTATATAATGTAAACGAATGAGTTATAAAACAATTCACCCCCTCACAGTTGTCATGAAGGGCAAAATTAGCCGTATAGACCAAAACCACAATTTGTACCAGACTGTTAACATGTTTATATCTGCTGTAAAGTTGGGCATTTTAACATGGGGCTCAATGAGATTCTGCTCCCTTCTGGAACCCTAGTGGCCAGTCGATGAACTGCAGTTTAAGTCACTTCCGTATTATTCCCAGTGATGGGAATAACGGCGTTATAGATAAATGGCGTTACTAACGGAATCATTTTTTTCAGTAACGAGTAATCAAACGAATTACTGTTTTGTCCCGTTACAACGCCGTTAGCGTTACTGAGAATAAAATGCGCCGTTACTATAAAACTGAGCTCACCGAAGCGGTTTTCATCTGAACAGGCTCTCTGTCAGTCGGACCTGCAACGTGTGTGTGTGTGCGTACGGGCGGGCGTGCATGCCATGCCATGCGTGTTGGGGAGTGGGTGGGGTGGTACACATAACTGATGATGATTGGTGGGTGGGAGACAAGGTTGATAGGTTGAGTTCACACACGCACACGCATGTGCAAAGTCACACACGACCAGGAGAAGTCAGAGCGATGGCAAGTCCAACGACTTCAAAGGTAGCTTTTGCAAACTGGAAGTATAAGGGCTACTCTTCCCTCGTTGAGGTGAAAGGTAAGAATGTTTATGTAACGTGCAACTTATGCCCAGGAAGAAAGAGTCTCTCCACGTCTGTGGCAAGTAATTCTAATCTAATGAAGCGCCTCACATCATCACATGCCGCCACAACATGAGTGGCTAAAAACCCAGAGTACTGATAATATTTACACTATAGTAGGTCTACAGATAATATTTACAATAATGTATTGAATTTGATGGGTGACTCTCACATTGTCCCACATCAATAGTGTAGCCTACATTAATGTACAATGTTTTATAATAATAATTTATTCTATTTAGTGTCCAATTCCTTCATTTAACATATTTAATATTGGGGGCATCCAAGTTATTTGACATATTTGAACATTTGAAAAAAAAAAAAAAAGTAACGCAGTAATTACTTTCCCTAGTAATTAGTTACTTTTATAATGATGTATCTAGTAACTATAACTAATTACTTTTTTAAAGTAACGTGCCCAACACTGATTATTCCTCATTTAAATAATTACCGCCCAAGACATACACACAAAAAAAGGTTGAATTAGTTAGTAGTGTGTTGAAACTCGCAGATATATTAAAGGGCGTGACATTTCCCAAACACGCGTGAAGTGGTTGACCAATCACAACACATTGATCCACCCAGCCAATCAGAGCACATTGTGCTTTTCAGGAGGAGAGGCTTCATAGAGACAGGAACTAAACAGAGCGTTACTGACAGACCGAGAAAAGAGGAGCTGCAACAGTGTGAAACATGTGAGAAAAGTTTTCAAGCATGAAAATCTATTCTAGTGGACTCCAAAAACTAAATCAAGCTTTGAAAAAGGGCATAATAGGTCCCCTTTAAAAGATAGTAGAGAGATGGGAACATGGATTGAGGACTCCAATCCCAAAAATGGGAAAGCTTACCGCTTTGTTTTTGGTGGGTTTGAAACAATCAGGACAGGTGTTCGCTCTGCCCAAAGACAGACACATACATGTTAATTTGTGAAAAGTCATTTTGCATAAAAGCGTCTGCTAAATGCATAAATGTACATATTCAAAATTGTTACAAAAGTTGCAGAATCGCCTACATTAGTCAAGCTCTATGTGTCAAGCGAGGCCGAGGGACCGTGAGGGCGGGACGAGGCGGCGCTCATCAGGGAGGATGAGCGCCAGCTGCGCGCCGCAGCGATCTCGGCCCTCGCGGAGGAGTGAGGGACTATAAAGGAGGAGCGACGACAGTGAGGGACGAGAGAGGACCAGGCCTGGCGACAGTCGTCTACATACAAACAAACACAAAATGAAAATAATAAGCTGCAGCCCCTCACGGTCGACTGCAGCAACACATAACAAAACTAAAATAAAACATAACACAAAATCCAGGCCTGGTCCTCTCTCGTCCCTCACTGTCGTCGCTCCTCCTTTATAGTCCCTCACTCCTCCGCGAGGGCCGAGATCGCTGCAGCGCGCAGCTGGCGCTCATCCTCCCTGATGAGCGCCGCCTCGTCCCGCCCTCACGGTCCCTCGGCCTCGCTGCTCGCCACACTCAACCATTCGAATATGCCACTGAAGTTAGTGTAGTGCAAGAAAAATGATCAAACCAACACTTTTGGTCATTGACCCACTTACAAGAAATGACAGTCCTCGTCCGTTTCTGGGTGTATAAACCCGACACTCACTTCACACGGACTCTGTGGATCACACAACGAAGAGATAAAATAACCGCCAACTATTCAGACAGCCAATCAAGAAGAAGGAGAACTCACATTGGCCAGGACAGAAGCTCCCAGTTCCTGGCCAATCTTTCCCTGTACGGCCCACTTGAATGCGTCCTTCACCTGGATGACATCATCTTTACCCAAACACATGCTCTTCTCCCTGGAAACACAAAAGTGGAGTCAAGCGCAGGACAGTGGACCTCGAGGGCCAGTATTGAGAACCTCTGCTTTAAACGGATACTGTTGCTGGGAATGATGGGAAATGTGTGCTGCTAACATACCTGACTTCCTTTTTGACATGCAACCAGCAGGAATGCTGTACAAATGCACAGAGAAACACAGTTTGTCCAGATTTCCCTCATGAAAATATATGATAAACCAATCATCTACAGGACTCACCTCTCTGACGGACAGCTGAGCAGGAAGAGAAACGGTCAGCACTAGACTGTCAAACTCATACTGTTGCTTTTTCACAGCATCTGACACCTGCAGATTTAAAAACAATCCATAACGTCCACACGGCAGCAGAATTTGGTTCGATCCCCGGTTCCACCTGACCAAGTGTCGAGGTGTCCATGAGCAAGACACCAAACCCCAGCTGCTCCCGACGAGCTGGATGGCGCCTTGCATGGCTGACACCGCCGTCGGTGTGTGAATGGGTGAACGTGAGGCAATGTGTAAAGTGCTTTGGACGGCCATTGGTCTGTTAAAAGCGCTATGTAAATGCAGTCCATTTACCATTTACCAATATAAAGAATATTGGTAACACTTCACAATAGGAAATCATTAGTTAATGCATTCACTAACAATGAGCAATACATTTTTACAGCATTTATTAATGTTAGCTAATAAACATTTTCATGTTCATGTTACTTCACAGCGCCTTGTTTTAACGATGTGACTTTTGATCTTTTATTTTTCATTGTTAGCTCATGCTAACTAATGTTAACAAAAGAAATTATAGTAATTGTTACCAGAATATATTTTTGTATAAGGAATACATTTTTGTTATTATTATTCATTTTATATATACGGTAAAAAGTGATTTCAGGCCTAGGAAAATTGGCATCTTCACCATTTATTCAAATTTAAAAATGAGTTGTAATCATATTACGTAGTTGTGCTTAGAGTCAGTTGTTTTGTCTGTGATAACACAAAGAAAGATGGCGAATTGTGCAGACATAATTTTGGCCAGGCTGTCATATAAAGAAATTATGAACACATGCAAAAACCCTAAAGAAAGCAGCCCGAAAAAATGGAGAGCAGCTGGAAGTAAAACAAAACTAGAGGTATTTCGCATTACATGGAAGGAAAGTGTTATTGCATACACTATTTTTAATGACTCTACATGTTTGATTAACCATCAAAATATGAGGTAAATATTTGATTTTTTTATACATTTTAAATATGAGATAAGAAAAAAAACTAAACTTAGCTAAAGTATTTATCTGCCAAAATACCCCCTCCAGACATTACTTTTGACCATAACTACTTTTTGTGAATATGAGACATTTGTATTTCTTATTTTGTTGTCGTTGTTTTGTGCAGTGGAAATTTGTTCTGTGCGATGGGATTCTTTGTAGGTATTAGCAAAATAATAATAAAAAGATATACCTGTTTGGCGAAAGTGGGATGACAGAAGTCCTGCAGGACTCCCAAACAGACGGGACAAATGTCAGAGTCCGGCTCCGGTGGTGTGAAGCAATCCTCATCCACTCTCATGCGTTTATTCGGCGGGTCATCTGTTTCGACCTCACCAGAGGCATCGTGGGACTGTGGGCTGTTTTCCTCACTGACGAAGGCGAGAAGCTCTTTGTGCATGTCCTACAAAAAAACGAAAATAATGCTCATTAATGCCAGACATATACATACGCAATGATGCAAGTACAGGGGATTTTGGGGAAGCGGTTGAATGCAAGAGACCTCGTATGATCGCCTGTAAGCGGAGCAGCTTCCCACACAGCAGAAGCGCAGGACGCATCTCACACAGCAGCCGGCACTCAACAGCTTCCTGACGACGGGCCGGTCATTCTCTTTCAGAGACAGCATACTGAGGAAAACATAGCATTAAACCTCTCCTAAATACATGTCACAATCTTTGATGATATGATGACAACAAAAGTTTAATTGATTTATTTATGGAATAGTTCACATAGGATGCTAAACAGAAAACACAAGATTTTTTTATAACATATGCCAAATACAATCTAAAAATAAAGGTAACGCTTTACAGTAAAGTCCTACATTGGTCAATGCATTAACTAACAAAGTATTTAATCTTTGTAAACATTGGTTAATAAAAATACAACTGTGTGTTGTTTGTTCTGGATAGCTCAGTTTCATTAAATAATATTAACAGATACAACTATCTTTTATAATGTATTAGTAAATGATGCTGAAATTAATTTTACCTAAGATTAATAAATGCCTTAGACTTATTTTTAGTTGTTAGCTCATGTTAACAAATGGAACTTTATTGTAAAATGTCATCATTTTCGATGAATAAATACATTATATTTCTAACACATTTACATATTTATTATGAATTATTCTGTTTTTATTACAAACAAACAACTTGTTTAATGAGAATCATAGTTTCAATAATTCTGAGTGGCTCTGTGATGAAGATTAAGTGCATAATTTAACATATTTAATATGTTAATTTAAAACAGAATATTGGACATATTTCATATAATATTAATATAAATTATTATTATTATTTTTAAGAACAGGTCTTTTTATTATTTATAATTGCAATACTCAAATCCAATCTAAAAATGTAAGGAAAACTATGCTAAAATAAATGTAAAGAACCAGAAATTGTCCTTGTAGTTCTGTATTTTGAGAGTCTAGCTAACACTTTGCTAAACTACATATCATTCATGTTCTTTTTGTTTGTAATTATTTTTAATAAAGACTATAAATGCTACCTTGTATTTCCATAAATGTATATTAACCATGGTTATATTAGATGTGCATATTTTCTACTACATAAAGTGATAGAGAAAATAACTCATCATGATATACAAGGACAAAATACTTTGGATAATTATCGAAATGTTTATTTAAAAAATGGGCACATTATAAAAGCTTGCATCAGTTACACCGCACATGATGTTTATGGGGGACACAGACAGCACCGGTGCTACAGAATAAACATGCTTACCTTCACTGGATCACTTCAATCCCTCATTCAAAGCTCAGAGAAAGACAGTGAAGTGAACCGGCTGCGTCCGCGCGCGCTGCACACATGTGTTTATGCACACAGCTCGCGGTCTCACTGAACAACACGCGCTATATTGAACTCATCTTATCCCGAAGCATAGCAACTATTATTAAAAATTATCTGACATTTGTATAAGGGGGCGTTGCAGACCCACTACAGCACTTTTACTTACTGCAACTGCATCTTCACGGGGCATGTTTTAAGACAGCCCTGAACGTCATCCTCACGCGCCGCACTGTCACGCTGGGGTCCTTTCTCTGTTACCGTCGCGACCGGTGGATTCTGGAAGGTTCTGCTTGGGATAACTGAGCCGAACATTATCTGAGCCCATCCGAACCGCAGAGACGGCTTAGAGACACCGGTACACGTCCATCCCCGACTGTGAGTTCTGCGGAATAAGATAACATAAATATTGGCCATCATGCCTGAAGCCGGAGCGTTTCCAAGCGGGTATAAAAACAAAGGCGGTGCGTATGTGGACCGGGACAAACCCGCGCAGATCCGCTACAGCAACATCAGCGCCGGGAAAGGTGAGCGATGGATCATATTCATATCAAATCTGTCAGAAACACTGTGACAGGAGTTTGTTTTATTATAGTGCTGCACCCCATGGTGTCCAGTGGAAGCGTGACTCAAGAAAAGTCCTGTACCGTTATAGACATGACAATCTGCCCCACAGACTGTAGAAGTGCTGCACCTGCACACATGTGTTCATTTCTGCAGAACTGACCGTGTTCAGAAACATTAGATGAGGAATATGCAGCCATGTATGGTCATCATAATCACAAATGCGCACTCACTGGCGTCCATATAAGGCGTGGTCTTCATGACAACACATGATGACAGTCTGACTGAATAATGCTATCAAAGTATAAATATTATTATTTTACTTCAAATAAAACAACGACGTCACACATTTCATTCATTAAGAAAGTCTTAATTGTTTCTAAAATATAGAATAAAAAAGTAATTATTAAATGTAAAATATTTTTCCCCCCAGGTGTTGCATGTAAAACATTTCAATAGTTTGCCTTAATTTCTGTAAAATAATTAATTTATACGTTAGTGACACTAAAATGTATGTATGTATGAAATGGAAATATATATAATTAAGAATTAAAAAAAAGAAATTATTCAGAGACACCGGGTCTCAGTGTCTCAAAATAAATTAGTATTTATTTGTTAAAGTAATGTACATTTTAGTTACTATATATCATTTACATTTATATATATATATATATATATATATATATATATATATATATATATATATATATATATATATATATATATATATATATGTAAATGATATATAGTAACTAAAATGCATAATTATTTTTATATATAAAAAAAATATATTATATTTTTATATATAAAAAAAAAATATTTAATAATCTAATATTATATATATGCGCACACACACACACACACAGTGAGGAAAATAAGTATTTGAACACCCTGCTATTTTGCAAGTTCTCCCACTTAGAAATCATGGATGGGTCTGAAATAGTCATCGTAGGTGCATGTCCACTGTGAGAGACATAATCAAAAAAAAAAAAAATCCACAAATCACAATGTATGATTTTTTTTTTTACTATTTATTTGTATGATACAGCTGCAAATAAGTATTTGAACACCTGAGAAAATCAATGTTAATATTTGGTACAGTAGCCTTTGTTTGCAATTACAGAGGTCAAACGTTTCCTGTAGTTTTTCACCAGGTTTGCACACACTGCAGGAGGGATTTTGGCCCACTCCTCCACACAGATCTTCTCTAGATCAGTCAGGTTTCTGGCCTGTCGCTGAGAAACACAGAGTTTGAGCTCCCTCCAAAGATTCTCTATTGGGTTTAGGTCTGGAGACTGGCTAGGCCACGCCAGAACCATGATATGCTTCTTACAGAGCCACTCCTTGGTTATCCTGGCTGTGTGCTTCGGGTCATTGTCATGTTGGAAGACCCAGCCTCGACCCATCTTCAATGCTCTAACTGAGTGAAGGAGGTTGTTCCCCAAAATCTCGCAATACATGACCCCGGTCATCCTCTCCTTAATACAGTGCAGTCGCCCTGTCCCATGTGCAGAAAAACACCCCCAAAGCATGATGCTACCACCCCCATGCTTCACAGTAGGGATGGTGTTCTTGGGATGGTACTCATCATTCTTCTTCCTCCAAACACGTTTAGTGGAATTATGACCAAAAAGTTATATTTTGGTCTCATCTGACCACATGACTTTCTCCCATGACTCCTCTGGATCATCCAAATGGTCATTGGCAAACTTAAGACGGGCCTTGACATGTGCTGGTTTAAGCAGGGGAACCTTCCGTGCCATGCATGATTTCAAACCATGACGTCTAAGTGTATTACCAACAGTAACCTTGGAAACGGTGGTCCCAGCTCTTTTCAGGTCATTGACCAGCTCCTCCCGTGTAGTTCTGGGCTGATTTCTCACCTTTCTTAGGATCATTGAGACCCCACGAGGTGAGATCTTGCATGGAGCCCCAGTCCGACGGGGATTGACAGTCATGTTTAGCTTCTTCCATTTTCTAATGATTGCTCCAACAGTGGACCTTTTTTCACCAAGCTGCTTGGCAATTTCCCCGTAGCCCTTTCCAGCCTTGTGGAGGTGTTCAATTTTGTCTCTAGTTTCTTTGGACAGCTCTTTGGTCTTGGCCATGCTAGTAGTTGGATTCCTACTGATTGTATGGGGTGGACAGGTGTCTTTATGCAGCTAACGACCTCAAACAGGTGCATCTAATTTAGGATAATAAATGGAGTGGACGTGAACATTTTAAAGGCAGACTAACAGGTCTTTGAGGGTCAGAATTCTAGCTGATAGACAGGTGTTCAAATACTTATTTGCAGCTGTATCATACAAATAAATAGTTAAAAAATAATTTATTGTGATTTCTGGATATTTTTTTTAGATTATGTCTCTAACAGTGGACAATCACCTATGATGACAATTTCAGACCCCTCCATGATTTCCAAGTGGGAGAACTTGCAAAATAGCAGGGTGTTCAAATACTTATTTTCCTCACTGTATATATGTGTATATATGTATGTGTGTACATATGTGTATGTATGTGTGTGTATCTATGATTTTTAATTTTTCATAAATGTCTCATTTAAATATGGCAGCAGGTGTAATGATTGATTGGTCTTGTCCTTTGGTTGACAGCTGTCGCAGACGCCATCAGAACGAGTCTGGGCCCTAAGGGCATGGACAAAATGGTACTGTTTTTCATTGATCTATATCTCATCATATAATATGAACGTTTTATGCTTCACTTGACTAGGTAGTATATCAATAATTGTGTTTTCTGTGCTCTGAGTGAATGTCTTTGTTCTCTGCAGATTCAGGATGGGAAGGGAGACGTGACCATCACCAATGATGGCGCCACAATCCTCAAACAGATGCAGGTGCTGCATCCTGCGGCCAAAATGGTACATACATTTTCTTCATTTCTCGAGCCTGAAGGTGCTGAGGGAAAGTTTTTGTTTTAGATTGATATTGCAGATTTATTTGCTTCGGTTGAGCGGGAAAATTCACTCAAATTTCAAAAATCTTCAAAATGTTAACGTAATGTTGTTACGTTATTATTTTTTTAATAAGTTGGATGTCAACTTTGAGAGCAGTGCAGCACATCGAGAACAGATTTTTGAATCGAATAATGAAGAATTGAATTAGTTTGTCATGTTCTAAATGATTCCCACCCCAATCATTGCATGTCACAGGTCACGTCTGGAGTATCATGGGCTATATGTGCGTGTGTTTCAGATGGTGGAGCTGTCTAAAGCTCAGGATATTGAGGCTGGTGACGGCACTACATCAGTGGTGGTAATTGCTGGAGCTCTTCTTGACGCCTGTGCTAAACTGCTACAGAAAGGTAAGCTTTAGTTGCAGTAAAAGTGCATTTTATTTATGCAACATGTCATTCATGAGCTGGACATTTAAAGTCCCTTTCTAATAATTCTGTCATAGTTGTGTTTATTTACGATAACGCATTCAACATGGTCTGTTTTCCTGCCAGGAATCCACCCGACCATAATTTCCGAGTCCTTCCAAAAGGCTGTAGATAAAGGGGTGGAGATCTTGACTTCCATCAGTCAGCCGGTGCAGCTCAGCGACAAAGAGACGCTTCTGAACAGCGCCACCACCTCGCTCTGCTCTAAGGTGGTGTCACAGTACTCCAGCCTGCTCGCGCCCATGAGCGTCGAAGCCGTCATGAAGGTCATCGACCCCGCCACCGCCACTAGCGTCGATCTCCGCAACATCCACATTGTCAAGAAACTCGGGTGAGACGCAGTATAAGTGTAAAACCTGGTAGATACGGTCGACTCTGAGAATGTAGGCACACAGAAAGGGACACGTTGAAAGTATAACAAATATTTCTTGGGCTTCATTCTATTTCATATGTTTGCAGTAGGGGTGTGTGAGATATATCGCCTACGATAATATCGTGATTGTTGTTTTAACAATGTGCGATCTGACATTGTCGAGTATGTTCCTCACATTACAAAAATACCTGGAGAGCGCACATACACTACATGATATAGTCTAGTTAGGTTAGACTAGAGCGCTTGCACGTTTAGAGCACACGCTTTCACTGCATGATTTCGTCTATTAAAGGTCCCGTTCTTCGTGTTTTTTTGAAGCTTTGATTGTGTTTACAGTGTGCAATATAACATGTGTTCATGTTTCGCGTGTAAAAAAAAACAGTATTTTTAACACAATGTACTTATCTGTATACCGCTGTTTTCACTCTCCTAAAAACGGCTGATAACTTCCTTTATTCTATGAAGTCCCTCCTTCAGAAATACGTAACGAGTTCTGATTGTGCCAGCGGTTCCCGTGTTGTGATTTGACCGCAGCTTAGCGAACGTGGCACGGTTCCTGTTTTGTGATTCGACAGCAGCTTAGCGCATGTGGAAAGGTCACGCCTCTTAACGGGAGATGTATGCGCTCAATGATCTCTACAGCGTCCCTGGGAAAGCCAAACAAAGGTGATTTGACTCCGGGATGAAAATAACAGCGTCTCGACGACATGGCGACAAACACACTCAAACGCAACAATTCCTTTTCTCCACGCAACACGTCCTCTTCTACACGTGGGACAGCAACAAGACCACTCCCCCTTTTTTCGCGTATTCTTGTGGGCGGAGGTTAGTCTGTTCTACTGACGTCATTAATGAAGGAAGTACCAGGATGTAGTCCAAGCCAGCCGTTCGCTGTAGGCTTTGAAAGGGAACTTCTGTTAAATAAAATATCTCGCTTGGCATTGAACTTTGAGCTTTATAATTTTACAGGTATTATTTATGCTCTAACAGCAACATTACACACTAACTAAAGTTTGAACAATGGGATCACGAAGAACGGGACCTTTTAAAATGCATTTATAATGCCCCCAAAATTCAAGATACAGAGGCAAAAATACCTCTCTGTCTTTTATATTTATATAATTTAATATAGTTAGTCAAAGTGCCGTCTTTTTTTCTCCAAATATCAGCATGATTCCGAATGAGATATTGATTTTATACAACAGTTAAATAAATAATGCTCCAGGGGGATTGTCCCTGTAATAAGTGCACTGTAAGTCGCTTTGGATAAAAGCGTCTGCCAAATGCATAAATGTAAATGTAAGCCCTATTGTCTTATTCTAATTGAATTAATTGATTAAATGTAAAAATTTGATACGAAACATGATTCTTACATTTAATCATGAAAAGAAATGTCCATAAAAGGTAAAAATCAATTTAAACTTATTGGAAAAAATGATTTCTGTTGCCCTTGCGAACTGACCACCAACACAGAATATGAAGAATAGCAAAAGCTTTAGGAGTCAGCTGTCCACGGCAGTCCTAAACCTGCCAAGTTACCAGCACAATAAAAACACTTAGCTAAGTATCGTCTAATTATCATTATCAAGAAAATCTTTTTGTCAATATCAGACCCGCCTGTACTTTTCAGGTTGCAGAAGGAAGATGTTTCTCTTAGCAGAAGCATATTCATGGATGTGTTTGTGTTTGCAGAGGGACCATTGATGACTGCGAGCTGGTGGATGGTCTGGTGTTGACTCAGAGGGTGAACACTGGAGTGTCCCGTGTGGAGAAGGCCAAAATCGGACTCATCCAGTTCTGCCTGTCGCCTCCCAAAACTGATGTACGCAGTCATATGCATATGCATTTTAAATGTTTCTTCTTGCATCTATAGCATGCATTGGTCAAGATCAGTCATTGTCTTGATGTGTTTGTGTGATGCTTTTGTTGGGACAGATGGACAATCAGATTGTGGTGTCAGATTACGCTCAGATGGACCGTGTGCTCCGTGAGGAGAGGGCTTACATCCTCAACCTGATCAAACAGATTAAGAAAGCCGGCTGCACTGTGTTGCTCATCCAGAAGTCCATCCTGAGGTACAAAATCACTACAAACACATAGTCACTGACAGGAAGCCTTGCTATATACCAGGGGTGGCGAACTCCGGTCCTGCAGAGTTCAGCTCCAACCCTGATAAAACTCCCCTGCCTGTAGCTTTCTAGTAACCCTTCAGACCTTGATTAGCTTGTTCAAGTGTGTTTGATTAGGGTTGAAGCAAAGCTGTGCAGGTCTGTGGCTCTCCGGGGCCGACGTTTGCCACCCCTGCTATATACAGTAGTGGCCAAAAATGATGTCCAGAGGAGATATTAGAAAAGTATGTGCATATAAATTTAGCCAATGTCTGGGAAATTGTTTACTCGTGCACGTGGACTGTATCATCCTTCTGTCAGTGGTCTCAACGTGTGTGTGAATCCCTGTGTCTTTCAGAGATGCCCTGAGTGATCTGGCCCTTCACTTCCTGAATAAGATGAAGATCATGGTGATCAAAGACATTGAGAGGGAGGAAATTGAATTCATCTGCAAGGTGTGACCAGCAGATCCAGCACTGTCATGAAACCATGAAATGCTTTTTAGTGTCAAATCAGTGTCTGATATCTAATACACATTTCTTCTTTCCCATCAGACTATTGGCACCAAACCTATAGCTCATATTGACCAGTTCCTTCCAGAGATGCTGGGAACAGCAGAGCTAGCAGAAGAGGTTAGCCTGGATGGATCTGGCAAACTAGTGAAGGTAACCTACCCTTTATAGCACATCTGCATCTACATTAACTTATTTTGGGGGGGATTTTCCGATTGTACAAGACGAGAAACCTAAATTATATTTGCTTAAACATTTATTTATACACATACTCAACAGAGATTCTCTGTCCATGTCCTGTTGGTGTTTGTAGATCACAGGATGTACAAATCCCGGAAAGACGGTCAGTATTGTCGTCCGTGGTTCCAACAAACTAGTGATTGAGGAGGCAGAGCGATCCATTCACGATGCCCTCTGCGTTATCCGCTGTCTGGTCAAGAAGAGGTAACAAACATCGCAAGAGACTCAATACATAACCTACTGGCAGTTTTAGTTTCATATTTAAAGTATTAAAAGTAATTTCATTTAACCCTTTATGGTACAGGGTTGCCATATGGCAAGAATTAATTTTCTAACTAACAATGAGCAATATATTTTTACAGCATTTATTAACCTTTTTTAATGTTACTTAATAGAAATGTTCATGTTAGTTCACAGTAGATTAACTCATGTTAACAGATACAAAAATTTATTTGCAGATGTTGAGTACATGGTGCATCATTTGAGAACTTTTGAGTCAGTAGAAGCTGTTTGCTAACTCCTCCTCTTCCTGTGCATCTGCAGAGCTCTGATTGCTGGCGGTGGAGCACCAGAGATCGAGCTGGCACTGAGGTTGGCAGAATATTCCCGCACTCTGGCCGGCATGGAGGCATACTGTGTGCGTGCATACGCCGACGCCCTTGAGGTCATTCCCTCCACTCTGGCTGAGAACGCTGGTCTTAATCCCATCTCCACTGTAACGGAGCTGCGCAACAGACACGCTCAGGGAGAGAAGACAGCCGGGATTAACGTCCGCAAGGTGTGCCTTCCAACCACCTGCTCTATAGTGCCACATACGGACAGAAAGCTGTACCTGCTAACAGGAAATGAATGTGTAACCTGTCTTTTGGTCTCTCAGGGTGGGATCTCTAACATTCTGGAGGAGCTGGTAGTTCAGCCTCTGCTGGTCTCTGTGAGCGCACTCACCCTCGCCACGGAAACGGTCCGCAGCATCCTCAAGATTGATGATCTCGTGAGTGATTTATGTCTAATGAGTTCTTAAAGTCGGCATGAAATCAAATTTAACAATTCGTATTTTTATATTTAATATTGTAGTGTTTACTATAACTGATTTATCTGTGCACTTCATTCATTAAAAAAAAAATTATTTACCCTTATAATCTTTGATCAAATACGTTAACTTTCCCTCCCCCATCGAAACGACTTCTCTCTTCTCTTCCTGTCATGTGCTATGGCGCGACTTCCTGTCTCGTTTCTGCACCGCCTCTCAGAAACCTGCCACTGATCGTAGCAATATGGTGGTTAGGTGCATTTTTCTCGGTGTAGACAATACCTTCTTCAGGAAGGACTTGAGTCAAAAAGAGAGCAATATATGAGAAATAAAAGAAAAAAATTACTAAATATAGTCGGACGATCAGCTTTTCGTGATGGCACGCACTCAGGAATGCAGTGTGTGTATATAAGGGATAGCTGAGAAAAAAGTTCTACAGAAATAAAGCCAGAAAAGGCTTAAAACGAGTGAAATCTGTAGCATAAACCAGCGAAAAGTGAGGAAATATGCTCAGTAACATGTTGAAAAGATTTAGAGAGAAAATAAATTAAGAGATTGATCGTTTTTCTCAACAACTGAGTGCAAACTGGCATTCATATCTGCCTCATTTTGTTAGCAACGCCCAACTTCCAACGATCCAATCAATTCCCGAAGGAAGAAATCCAGCCCCGTCCTGCATTTTTTTTTTTTTTTTTTTTTTA
Source organism: Romanogobio albipinnatus (assembly GCA_023566225.1). Classification (NCBI taxonomy): domain Eukaryota; kingdom Metazoa; phylum Chordata; class Actinopteri; order Cypriniformes; family Gobionidae; genus Romanogobio; species Romanogobio albipinnatus. Next base: position 64,165,709 of record CM042241.1, on the reverse strand, counting down.
AATTTCAGAAGCCATTTCACTCGGATATACGTCACAATAAGGATAAAAAGACGATCTCAACTTCCGTTTCACGCCGACTTTAAAGGGGTAGCTCACCCAAAAACGAACATTCGGTCATTTGCTCACCCTCAAGTTGTTCCAAACCTGTATAAATTTCTTTCTTCTATTGGACATAAAGAAGAGATTTAGAAGAATATGGGTAACCTAACAGTTGATGAGCCCTATACAACTAAAATACTATGGAAGACAATGGGGTTCATCAACTGTTTGGATAAATCTGTGGCTAAAATCTATCACTCTTCATATAGGGGATAGGGAACGATTCAGACGGTGTAAATACGATTTCCATTGAGGCTAATGAAGTCTGATTGCATGTCAGTGTCACATGAACCGCCACAGCTCCGGTCCAGAGACACGACAGCACAGAGCGGATCATATGATCAACTCAACGCAGACCACAAAATGTATCGGACCCATTTGAATTCTGCACAGAATGACATTTTAAAGCGATATGGAGGTGAACCGGTTATAGATTAGGAGGAAACTGTGGCTTTACCGAGCTCAACGGCTCTGGCCGAGCTGTGATGATAAACAAAACGCTATTGAGCTGTTCGATATGTCCTGCCCTGTCTTCCTGTTTCAGTGGAAATTACGTCAACACATTGAATAATGCTGCGTGTTTCAAAACACTTCAGTGGGCATAAAAAATATGTATTGTAATCAAAATTACAGACTCAAATAGATGTAATAAAATAGGTTTTCTTTCTAGTCTGAACATGCGCTCAAAAGCCAAATATCACAACTTGATGTTGACTGTAAATGCACAAACTTTTAATGACGTCTCATTTGTTCTGCAGGTGAACACACGATAAAGTGAACACGACTAGTGAAGGAAGATCCGAGCCCATGCTGAAACCCCAATAAGACCAACTGATCTGTCGCTGTCTGTAGCTGTTACCCGGAGTAATTTAATAAAGCATGTTTTTTGACACGGTGACTCTGGTCTTTTGTTGTTTTTTTTTGTCTTTGATAAATGTGGTGCATATAGTGATTTATTTACATGGTGGTTGTCGTGTCCAGTGCATTACTGCACGTCAGGAAGTTTAATCTTATTAGCTAATCTGCTTATCTGATCAGAGACTGGGCTCTGCTGGGATGCCTGAGAAAGTCTGAGATCAACAGCTGACCATCCTTATTTGTAATCAACAACCTGTTAACCCAGTACTGTAGCGCACAAAAAAATAACACACCAGAATGGGACACTGGGTCACCTAAATTAAACCGAGAGATAAACTTGTATTTCTCATCAATTAAAAAGACGTTTTAGTTTGACCATCGACCAACAACAACTTATGGTATTGTTGTGGCATATTCTAAGTTCTCTTTGAAGAAATTTGGAAGAAGTTGAATTCAATCTGAGTTGAAGTTCCAGGTATCAGAAGTATCATGAACAACAAAGTGAGATTCCAGCTGAACATCTGTAGCCTGGATGCCAGCCGAACTTAGCCCCGCCCACAACAATTTAACTCGGGCAGTTCGGTCTGGACTTGAACCATAGAGAAGTAATTATGCCCAAACAGAAACTGTTCGGACCAATGAAATTGTCAGGGTGGGAAAAATGGCATTTGGGGGGTAAAATGTGTTATTTTGGCAGGGCTGCCTGCTAAAATTCGCATTCCTGGGTCTGTATATCATATAATTGGGGTTGCTTCAACCTGCGGACTTGGCAACACAGTGCAGTTGAGTTCTGTTGACATTTGACAACTAACATGTGTCGCTCCGTTGCTCTGATTGGTTGTAGGTCTATCCAATTGAGGTCTTTCCTGGTTCGGTTGAAACACGCCCCATAATCACAGCCCAATGGAGCAGTATCAGACTCATATTCTGACTAGAATTGAGTATGACGACGTCAGGCTAGAACATCTGATCTTTCCATAGTAAAACTCCATCATTTATCCTGCTTTCTTATCTCCCCTCATCCAATGCATACCTCGTGTCTTGATTGACCCGGTACGTCATTCACTACGTAGCACAAGATCCCGGGCCCTGTGCATAGGCAGTCCTGATGGGCCCCCATGTTCCATGTTAAAATATATTCCAGACTTTTCAAGGGTCATCTCTCCCCTTGGGGCCCTGGTAATCAGTGCTGGTTTTACCCCCGGTCCAACGCCCCTGTTCCCTACCCTCCTCCTCATTCAGTTTCTTTAAAGGACACCTATTATGCAAAATCCACCCAGTATTTTTTTTTTTTTAATCCCCAAAAATCATAAGCAGTGTTTCAGAACAAGCTGTTCTCAGATTCTCTGCAGTGTGACATCACACTGCAAAGGCCCGCCCTCACGTTTTGACTGACACTGCCATTTTAAAATAGACCCACCCTGTGAGACCTGTATGCAATCTGCCATGCACAGGAGAGATGTATATGCTATGCCCTCTTCTAATGGTGGGGATATGCAGCTCATTTACATTTAAAGCGGTACACACCAAAACAGCGCTTTTTATAGACAGGCCTCAAAATGAAATGTTCAGCATCTTATAATAAATTTTCTGTGGGGTATTTTGTGCTGAAACTTCAGAGACACATTTTGGGAACACCCAAGACCAATATGACATCTTGTAAAAAGGGGCATAATAGGTGCCCTTTAAGTTAGACATCCACCTTCTTAGTATTCTTTAATTAATTAATCCTAATAACAAGAAAACCCGAGGTGTGTAACAGTGCAAGTATATTTTTTCTGCACAACAATAATTATTGAACCTTTGATGAGTGAATAAATGTAATTCACCTTTATTCCTCAAGGTGGCGATATCTGACGCAATGATGAAGTGACGTTTCACTCATAGTTATTGCAGTCAGAAAACAATAGGTTACTGTCGTAACCCCGGTTCTCTGAAACATCGAGTGGAGAGATCCACCTATGGGAAGGGCATCCGTACCTGACCTCTGCAGAAGCATCCAATTGCACCAAGTCTGGCAAGACAGACAGGAGCGCGCAGCCAATGCCCGGTAAGGCCCCGCCCCTTACCTGCGGGCATATATAGCCTGCATGCGCTACTGTACCCCAGTAAGAATATTCGCTTCTCGTGCAGCAAGCGGGGCAAGGCTGGTGGATCTCTCCACTCGATGTTTCAGAGAACCGGGGTTACGACAGTAACCTATTGTTCTCTTTCATCATCTCGTGTTCGAGATCCACCTATGGGAGAGACATGGACAGCTCCCCGATTGCCCAATATACTCACAGTGAGGTTCTGTTAGCCAGGAAAAAGACGCTCACCCCAAGGGGGCGGTGCTTGACACGCCTCATACTCATGAACCCGCCACACCGACGCACACACGTAACTGCGGTGTGCAAGCAGGACATGAAATGTGTGTGGCACACACAAGAGAAGGCAGGGTTAGGAAGACCCCACCTCCAAAACCGAATGTGCTACCGGAGTTTTGGTAACATCCAGCCTATAGTAACGCACAAACGTATGGGGAGAAGCCCAACTGGCAGCAGAACAGATATCCTGCAGTGATACTCCCCTGAACAGAGCCCAAGAGGCGGCTAAGCCCCTTGTGGAATGAGCTCTGATGTTCCCTGGGGGTTGCACTCCCTTTGATTCGTAAGCCAAAATGATAGCGTCCACAAGCCAATGCGAAAGGCGTTGTTTAGACAGGGGATCCCCTTTGTGGGGAGGAGCCCATGAAACAAAGAGTTGATCACTCTTCCGGAATGCACTGGTCCTAGCCAAATACGTCTGTAACGCACGGACCGGACACAGAGCATTTAACCTTTGATCCTCCGCGGAGGAAAAGGGCGGAGGGTGAAAAGCGGACAGCTCCAATACCCCCGATGTGAACGCAGGAAAACATTTCGGCATGAAGGCTGGATTAGGTTTAAGGAAAACCTTATTTCCGCCCAGAGAGAACTTAATGCACGAGGGGTGAACCGAGAGTGCATGTAACTCACTGACACGTTTGGCTGACGCCAAGGCCAAGAGCAAAGCTGTCTTAAAAGACAGCAACTTTAGGGAAATATCCCCCAGTGGCTCAAAAGGGAATTGAGACAGAGCTTCCAGCACCAAGGAGAGGTCCCATTCAGGGATCGTTCCCTTAACGACTGGCAACAAGCGGCGGGCACCCTTCATAAATCTGCGGATTAGAAGATGCTGCCCAACCGATGAGCCCTCAAAGCCCACATGACAAGCAGAAATAGCTGCCAGATAGACCTTAATAGTGGAAAAAGACCTTCCTTTATCCATAAGGTCTTGGAGGAAACACAAAACATCAGAGACTGAGCACTGATATGACGTGAGACCCCGCCCATCACACCACTCATCGAACACTTGCCACTTACAGCCATATAAGGACCGTGTAGAAACGGCCCTGGCATTCTGTATAGTAGCCACCACGCGGGGGAAGCCCTAACGCGCTCAGGTTCGTCCTTTCACGGGCCAGGCCCAGAGAGCTACCCTGTCCGGGTGTGGGTGATAAATCTCCCCGTTCGCTTGAGACAATAGGTCCGTGCGGAGGGGGAGGCGCCACGGCTGAGCATGTAACAGAGGGATTATCTCCGCCAGCCAGGGCGCTTTGGGCCACCTGGGAGCTATCAGGATGAGAGACAGCCCCCCCTCTCTCACCCTGGCCAGTGTAGGAGTTATCAAGCACAGGGGAGGAAAGGCATACAGCAGCACTTTGGGCCACGGGTGGGCCAGTGCATCCACCCCGAGGGGCGCGTCCAAGTCCTTTAGCGAGAAGAACATAGGACAATGGCTGTTTTCGCGCGAGGCGAATAGATCTACGGACGCCTGTCCAAATCTCATCCATATCATGCTCACTATCTGAGGGTGAATGCGCCAATCTCCGAAGAGCGGGTTCCCCCTCGATAGAAGATCCGCGCCTCTGTTCAGGATTCCCGGAACATGAGTCGCGCGTAACGACAGGAAAAAACGTCTGCTCCATACCAGCAGCTTGTAAGCTAGGGCATGAAGTTTCGACGAGCGCACGCCGCCTTGACGATTGATATAAGCCACTGCCGTGGTATTGTCGCAGCGTACGAGCACATGATGTCCCTGCAGACGGGGCAGAAAATGATTCAGAGCCTTCCAAATGGTCAGAAGCTCTAAATAATTGATGTGCTCTGAACGTAGTTTGTTCGGCCACAAACCGTTCACAGTTCTGCCCTCTTGGGTGGCACCCCAGCCTGTTAAGGACGCATCCGTCGTCACAACTTTCCGCAACAATACCGTCCCCAGGACGGTACCTTGTGCGTAAAAGTCTGCGCTCCTCCAGTGGCGCAGAGCTGCGGCGCAGGTGCGCGTCACTGTTACCGAGCGACAGAGATCGTGTAACGGGCTGAAATGTAGTGACGAAACCCATTTCATGAACGCCCTCATCCTCAGGAGTCCTAGTGGCAAAACCTGGATAGATGAAGCCATAAGACCCTGTAGTCTGAGGCATGTGCGATATTGCACCTTCGCCCCCTCCCTGAACTGCGATAGACAGTTCATCAGAGAGAGAACGCGCTCCTGAGAGAGGCGCGCTCGCATGGAGACTGAGTTCAGCTCCAGGCCCAAGAAGATCACATTCTGGCTGGGTGCAAAATTGCTTTTGTTCACATTCACCCTGAAGCCCAGGGATGTGATGTGCGCGAGCACACGGCAGGTGTCCTTCAACACCTTTTCCTTCCGAGTCGGCTATGATGAGCCAATCGTCTATGTATGTCAAAATCCGTAGACCAGACATTCTCATGGGAGTCAAGCCCGCTTCCGCGCACAGACTGAAGGACCGTGGACTTAGACTCAAACCAAATGGCAGGACCGTGAATTCGTAACAAACGCCTTGATAGGCGAAACGAAGAAACTTCCTGTGTGGTGGATAAATGCTTATGTGGAAAAAAGCATCTTTCAGGTCGACCGATGTGAACCAGTCGTTCTGTTTTATGGCGCGGGCGAGCAAACCATGAGTTAACATTCTGAAATTGTATTTCCTTAAATGTTTGTTCAACACTCTGAGGTCCAGAATGGGACGGAGAGAACCGTCCTTCTTTGGGACCAGGAAATAACGAGAATAAAAACCCTGGTTTATCAGATTGGGGGTCAGCCCAAACAAGAGCAGTCGCGTCCCGGGAGGCCCCCGGTGGCGCGCTGACGTCACCGTGTCCCACGTCCGAATCCGAAAAGTCGAGCTCGCCGCACTGGGTAGCAGCAACTTTAAAGCGGCGTCGCAGGAGTTTCCTAGCAGGGATAGCAGGGATAGAGAGCGACATACCGGCGAAAAACGTAGAGAAATCCGTGGCGGGCAGCCGTGGGACAGGAAAACGTGAGAGAGCGTGGGCGGCTCCGAAAGCAGACACAGACAATCTGGCGGAATAGAAACTGTCACGCCTGGCGGAGGCTGATCGAAGGATATTTCCTCCTGCAGACAGTTAGTGAGCAGCGTCAATTCAACCGAGCTGTGTACACGCAGAGATCGCGAGAAGCGAATGTCAACTGGGGTACAGTAGCGCGTGCAGGCTATATATGCCCGCAGGTAAGGGGCGGGGCCTTACCGGGCATTGGCTGCGCGCTCCTGTCTGTCTTGCCAGACTTGGTGCAATTGGATGCTTCTGCAGAGGTCAGGTACGGATGCCCTTCCCATAGGTGGATCTCGAACACGAGATGATGAAAGAGAACAAAAGAATAAGAAAAATCATCAGCAAAGCTTGAAACGCCTCAGTGATTTACTGCTGAACGCAATCAAATATTACTCTCACTTGATGGTGGATCTGGTGAAGAAGCTGTCAGCGATCTAAAATATTGACTTTGAAGATGTTGAAAAGGATAGTTTTTTAGAATAGTTTGAAATGGTGAATATGAGCCAGATGCTGAAATGAGCTCTGATGAGGACAAAAATGATGGTATGAAACATCTGCTCAAACTGAACCCTTCCAAGCTCCAAAAGATAACAAAATATGCTTTATTTTATTCTTCTGTAACTGTTACTCTAATATCCGGGGGGTTTTATATTATTGCGACAGAGATCCATACATGTAAGATATAGATCCGGGTCGCTAAAGCCCCGAATATGTAATAATGATTGCCGAAACATTCATGCATTTAAGGGTAAATACAGTCATGAGGGTTATTTTGTATTAAAAAAAAAAAGCTAGATTAATTCGTATTTATTTTTATTTAATATGTATTGCTTAAAAATTAACTGGAAATTCATTTGTATACTAGTACTGGAAAATACCATCTACTTAAAAAAAAAAAAAAAAAAAGAAATATATATATATATATATATATATATATATATATATATATATATATATATATATATATATATATATATATATATATATATATATATATATATATAGTAAATAGCCTCAAACTCACTGCTGGTGGTGGGTTTTATAAATGCGCGCTCCCGCGGCTCAGCGTCACTGCGGCTTCCCGACGCTACGCGGTCGTCAAGGAGACGCGCACCTGTTAAAGTCAGAGAAGCGGTCAGTCTTTACTTCATGTTAAATCCACCAGTCTGGAAAGAGAGAGACAGATATGGAGAAGTCCCACCGCGCTAATGTCCTGGTGACGTCCTGTCTGAAGACGCCGGTGGACCCGCACACGAAAGTCCCGTTAGCTCAGTATGAGAGGGACCGATCACTGTCGCGCGCGCCCGCTCCCGCGCTCACGGACAACAGGCACTATGAGAAAGAGGTGACTAAAAGCCATTATTATTGATTAAAGTATGAAAAGAAAGTGTTTTTAATATTATTATTTTGAGTTTTGCACTTTTTGCATAACATAAATATGCATATTAGAGATATTTCACAAAGCGAAACACGGTTATTCAGAGGTTTTCAGTCAATATCTTCCTGACAATATCCATCGTTTGGGCTTAAAAACATGACTACACAATGTTGGAGATAATAGTTGTGTAATATCGTCTAGGTTGGTTAAACATTTCTCTAATGAGGAAGAAGAAAACTTCTTTAGTTGTATCGAGGTTTACTAAGCATGTTATGCTAATTTTGAAGTATTAAGGACATCAGTAGGAAAAATCAATAGACTTCAGTAGTTGTGTTTATGATTATGTATATACTTATATACTTTTTACTTATATATTTAGCTTTATTTAGGCATACTAAATATAGCTAAATAAACCTCAAATGTTAAAATTAATTAATAAGTAATGTTTTTTTTTTTTTGCAATACATGTGTATACATGTCCTGATTTAGTTATATAAACGTGTGTGGTTTCTTGTCGAGTACGGTGAAGAACCGTGAGACAAAATAATGTATGAATGGAGAACAATGTGCCATCTGGCCCTAAAGACGACAGACCTGCAGATTAACAGCTTAAACACACACACACACACACACACACACACACACACACACTCATTTTATGAAACACTTGAATCTCAACCAATACTCCTTATGTCAGTCAAAGGATCAAAATCTTAAACATTTGGCCAGATATACTTGCATTAACTCTATGTAAGAGTAAGGCATAGTACCAAAAAGTATTTTTTTGCACAAAATATCAATGCAATAGGTATGCACTGACATTTATCCTCAACCTGGGACTACTTCAGTGAGAAGTATCTAAGCAAATCAGCCTCACGTCCCTGTATGCTAATAGATGGAGTATGACTCTGGATCCGAGCTGGCGACTGATGACCCTCATGCTAAAGACAGCAACGCACTGCTGATCAAAGACTACCGCGTGACGGGGGACCACATCGACCTCAGGGAGTTCTACTTCTCAAACCAGGAGTACTACCAAAAGCTAGAGCAGCTGAAGACGGCTCATCTCCAGACCATGGCCGAACTCGAACTCATGTATCGCAAGAAACTTGACCTCAAAGGGGTGAGCGCTGCGGACAACACTGATCAGATCAGTCTGTGAGTTTATACATCTTTCTTTCAAAACACACAAACTTTTTATAAATGCATTTGTAGTTGTTTGCTTTTACAAACTGAAATTGAACATAAACTACCGTTCAAAAGTTTGGGGTCGAAGATTTTTTTAGAAGTCTAAAGGTAAATAATACAGTAAAAGGGTCAATGACATGGCGTGTCAATTGTGGCGTCCAAAGCATATTCATAATAAATAAATACATTTTTAAATACACTACATTAAATGACTCGACTTGCCCTTCTTAATTACTCGTTACTCATATTAATTCTAAATAATTCATCTTTAAAGCTCAAAATTCCCAAAATGTCAGACTACACAATTCAGAGTTAAAGCCACAATGTGTAATTTTTCACCGCTATAGAGGTCGCTTATTCAAAACAAAGGTGTAGCTTGATGACGCCTTGATTTGGCGGAGCTTTTATTATGCCACAGTCGCCGCTTCTGCTTCTTCTGCTCGTGTGTGTGGGGTAACGCAGCGCTGTTTTATCATATTACACACATTTGAGTGTGTTGAGAGTTGTGTTATAATGCTACTCTGTGCGTTTACTCGGCGGCTGCTATGAGACACTTGTTCACACTGCAGTGAGCTAGATGGATATTAGGCGTGGCAAAACATGGCAATGACAAATGATGTCATCCATAGGCAACACACGGTCTGTGTCGTTAAAATTTCTCTGGATTTACACATTCTTGGAAACATTTGGGATAATGTAAGTACACAAGTCAACAAAATATATAACATTGCTCTAGTTGTTTTTGGATATTTTAACCCAAAAATATTACATATTGTGCCTTTAAAGGATTAGTTCAGTTTAAAATGAAAATTTCCTAATATTTTTATCCATCTCATCCAAGGTGTTCATGTCTTTCTTTCTTCAGTCGAAAAGAAATTACGTTTTTTGAGGTAGACATTCCAGGATTTTTCTCCACACAAAGGTCCAAATCAATGCAGTTTCAAAGGAAGGGTTTCAGAGGCTTCACACGTTCGCTTGGGGCGGTACTTCGGCCTATGTCTAGCGTGACCTTTCTGACGTCTTGCGCAATCCATGGTGTGTTGCAGAGCAGCGCAAGATGAGCAATTTAGGTTAAAAAGTATATAAATGTTTATTTTTTCTTGAAAATGAGCGATGGTTTTGCTAGATAAGACCCTATTCCTCGTCTGGGATCGTGCAGAGCCTCTGAAACCCTTCCTTTGAAACTGCATTGATTTGGACCTTCAACCGTTGGTTGCCATTGAAGTCCATTGTGTGGAGAAAAATCCTAGAATGTTTTCCTCAAAAACGTAATTTCTTTTTCGACTGAAGAAAGAAAGACATGAACATCTTGGATGAGATGGGGGTGAGTAAAATATCAGGATATCTTCATTTTAAAGTGAACTAATCCTTTAAGGATAAAACAAGTCTTATTTACTTTATTGAAAAACATTTTAAAACATTTTCCAGCTTTTTTTTGACGTTTGAGTTATCATCAACCAAAAATGGCATCATCACCCTTCATCACCCAAAAACAGTAATATTATGAAATTTTATTACAATTTAAAATATCCATATTCTATTGTAATGTATGTTAAAGGATTAGTTCACTTTTAAATAAACTTTTGCTGATAATTTACTCACCCCCATGTCATCCAAGATGTCCATGTCTTTCTTTCTTCAGTCGAAAAGAAATTAAGTTTCTTGATGAAAACATTCCAGGATATTTCTCCATATAATGGACTTCAATGGGCTCCAAACGGTTCAAGGTCCCAATGACAGTTTCAGTACAGCTTCAAAGGGCTTCAAACGATACCAAACTATGAATAAGGGTCTTATCTAGCGAAACGATCAGTTTCTGTGAGAAACCGAGCAGTATTTATGCTATTATTTTACCTCTTATCAGACGAACGTGATCATCTCTGAGCTCAGCCATAACTTCCGCTAAGTTAGGTCTAAATACAAGCCTGGTCATAGATGTATACGTAGATGCCTCATTAGCGCTTGCACGATCAGTAGAATGAGGCATCTACAATCGATATATCTATGACCATGCTCGTATTTTGACCTCACTTAGCGGAAGTTATGTATCTAAAAGTGAACTAATCCTTTAAACTGTAATTTATTCCTGTGATCAAAGCTGCATTTTCAGCATTATTACTCCAGTCTTCAGAGTCGCATGATCCTTCACAAATCATTCAGATATGCAGAAACATTTCTCATTTTTATCAATGTTGAAAACAGTTGCTGATACTCAGATACTCAGCGCTGCTTCATATTTTTGAAACAGACTTTTTTTTTTAGGATTCTTTGATGGATAGAAAGTTTAAAATCTTTTGTAGCATTATAAATGTCCTTACTGTCAATTTTAATCAATTCAATTCACTGAATAAAAGTATTACTTTCTTTTTTTTTAATCTTACTGACCCCAAAATTTTGAACAGTCGTGTATAACGCGGAACATCCTTCAGCTTATTAACTGAGAAAATTATTAACATTATTATTTATTTAAATATGCAGTTCCCCAGTGATAACCGGTGGACTGAAAAAAGCCCAGTCTGCTCAAGAGCTGCGGAGGACGTCAGACTCCTCTGACCTTTCTGATGAAGAGTGCATTGCTGAAAACGGCCAGAGAGACTGCAACACAGAGAAAGGCCTTCTGGTCTCGCCCAAAGAGCACATTAAGAACATGTGGCATGACTTCAGTGTCAAAAAGCTTTCTCCGCCTCAATGGCAGCCGTTTTCATCCTCACTGCAGAGCTTGCACGCTGACTGCCAGGCTGACTGCAAACCCAAAAGAAAGATAAGGGGTCAACGGTTAAAAAAGCGCAAGCAAAACAAAGACGATGATTGGCATCCAAGAGTCACGGTCCCTAAGCCTTTTCAGATGACCCTCCGCGAGGTGGAACTGCGCAAGAAGGGCGTAAAATCACGCTCTGAGATCGAGCGAGAGAACGAGGATCTCCGACGGCAGCTGGACGAACTTATCGAGTGCCAGAGGAAGTTTCGTGCCAGTCCGGTGCCGGCGCATGTGCGTCTCCCGCTGTACGAGGAACTGCAGGAGCGCGACGAGGAACGCCGGCGGCTCCATCGGGACACAGAGCAGCAACGTCTACAAACCTCGCAGAGACCCTTCAGCTTCCTGGAGCGCGAACGCCTGAAGAAAGAGCAGAAGGAGGCCAGGATCCGAGAGCAAATGCTCAAGCATGACAAAGAGGAAGAGGAGAGGAGGAAGTGCCCGTTCAAGGCCAAACCCGTCCCGCGGGCGGTGAAGGAAGCTGCGTTGGGTGAGCAGCAGAAAGAGGAGGAGCTCTACAGGGCGATAAAGATGCAGATGCGGGCGAGGGAACTGCTTCACAACGCATCCATGCCTCCTAGCATGCTTGCACGGCGTCTCAGCGAGAAACGGACGCGGAAGGCCGTCCAGGATGACGAGCAGGCCCACCGACCCAAAATCAACACTGAAATTCCAGACTTCGACGGCAGCTACAGGAGGTTTCGTAAGCAGCTGGCGAAGAGCAGAGAAGTGCGGCCCGTGACGGCATGCGAACCCTTCCAGCTGCGCACGGCTGACATCGCCTCGCACAAAGAACGCATCATGGCGGAAATCGAAGCAGAGATACAGAGCCCAAAACTGTCACGCTGGCCGTTTGTGAGCCCACGCGCCCTCTCGCCCAGGACGCCCTCGTCATCCCATTGCTCCTCGCTGTCTGGAAGCCAGGAATGCTTGTCCGCTAAGATCACTGATGCAGCCAAGAAGCGGCAAGAAGCTGTGAGGTACTGTAACTGTGATGCCCAACCCTGCTTTAAACCCTCATCCTGCTAGGACTTTCCAAGTGAAATCCTGTGTCTCCGGCTTTTGGGAATTCCAAAGCAGGAATGTGACTTTCCCTGCCAGTGTGTCTCCCATTAATAACTCCATGACCTGAGATGTAGATGCCCCTGAATACTCTCGCTGCTTTCAAGTCATCCTGGGAGGTTCGATAGAATTGATTTTGGTCACAAAGACTTTTTTAAGATCCCTATTGGAAAAATGAATGGGAAAAATACTTCTGGAACCAAGGCTGCTGAAAAAGTGGACGGGCACTGTCGGACCCTATTGCTGCCATATGGCAAAAAATAATACGAGTAAAATGCTTGAATGCTTTTCTGAATTCAGCCAAAATGAAGAGCACATGATATGATGGAAAGAAGTGCAGAGGGAATGAGAGAACATGTAGTTGTGTCATCAATTTATAACTATTAATAAATAAGTAGGCATTTCTAGCAAGCTTTAGTACAATTCTCAAACTATTTACAATTTACAATGAAAAACTAATTTGGCACTCAAAGAGTTTCCCACTATAAATCATTACATTATGGTGGCACAGATGTGTGTGCACTTCAAAAATACAGTCATTGTGATGTGACTTGAAGGCAGCGTTTTGCCCGAACCCTGTCCCTGGTGTCCTACCATAGCGCCTCCTACATAGTAGTCCCTCCTTCAAAAGCGCAGTTCTGACAGCTCTTTGCTCCTATGAGTAGAAAAGTTCTCGAGCAGAGAAAGCAGGCCAGAGAAGAGGAGGAGAAATGGAAGGAGAAGCAAAAACAGAGAGAGAAGAGACTACAAAAAGTGATCACAAAGCGAGCCCAGGCAAACGACCCGCACGTGACCCTGGCTCAGACCTGCCCGTCCAAACTAAAAGAGTTCAGGTAAACGCACATTTAAGGGTGGGTTAAGAGGTATGGGAAGGGTCAACGATGTAACTATAGATGTAACTACTGAAGTTAATTACATTCAGGTATTTCTTAAAGCTGCAGTCCGTAACTTTTTTTGGGTCTAAAATCAATTTTTGAGCAAGTTCAGAACTATCTCCTTACCTTAGCCCGATTCACAATGTGTTATGATTTGAGTGGTACTGGTAGCTTTCCGTGGGAAATTCAAACATGGTGCCGTTGATCTTTGTGTAATTACGTCACGTCTGTATACATAAAGAAGGAGTCCGGCTAGTAGGCTATAGCGCATGTGAGGATGCTGCAGGTGGCGGATCATTTATAGCCTTCTCTCAAAGCAGCTGGAATAATAAAATATAATTTTGATGGCGGATTGTAATCCAGAAAGATCCAAACGACAATCATCAGTGACAACTGGAGATTCCCCCATAGTCAAAAGCAAAAGATGACTGAATGGAAATTGAAATCTACAGGTAACGCTAATACACACTAAATACACACAGTCACGCAATGCGAATGCTGTTAACATTAACAATTTGAAAACAAAGTATAACATACTTAACGTGCAATAATTTGCACGGTTTGATGTGATGTGATGTGAGTGAGCCAAGCGATCACTAGATTTAAATACCGCAATTTATCGCAATGCTTTTTTTTCTCAGTTGGTCACAACAAAAGTGCAGGCTTGTGACTTACTTGTTCAAATGACATTTTGTCAAATGACATCCAGGATGTAGAATCTGTGATTCTGAAGTACAGTATCCACACCGGTACGGTGACTGACAGCAAACCACACATACTCCTCAAAACATTAGATTCTTCCGCGCTGAGGAGCTGTGCCGATGCAACCCAAGTAAAGATGATAATAACACAAATAACTGCAATTGCTGGTTTCAAACACGACGACAAAGAGGCTAAACTTACGGACTGCAGCTTTAAATATAAGTACAATGTAAAAAAACATTAAGTGCATTATTTCAAATGATTAATTTAAATGGTAGCATATGGTAGTACAGTCCTGTTCCCCATGTACATACTATGTGCTTATTATAGTATTTATAATAGGATAATAACCAGGTACTAACCCTGAACCTACACCTAAACCTAACCTTAACCCATGTAGTCACCTTATATTAACCAGTACTTCCTTAGGTAAGTACACTGTAAGTACACATAAGTGCACATACTGTAAAATAAAGTGCAACCGGTTTTAAAACAGATTTTGCACAGATTTATGCATTTATACACCCATACTGATTGACCTTCTGAAACACTGTTTTCTTTCACTGTTTTCTTTCACTGTTTTCTTTCACTGTTTTCTTTCACTGTTTTCCTTCACTTTTTTCTTTCACTGTTTTCCTTCACTGTTTTCCTTCACTTTTTTCCTTCACTGTTTTTCCTTCACTGTTTTCCTTCACTGTTTTCCTTCACTTTTTTCTTTCACTGTTTTCCTTCACTGTTTTTCTTCACTGTTTTCTTTCACTGTTTTCCTTCACTGTTTTCTTTCACTGTTCTGAAACACTGTTTTCCTGCGTATAATGTAAATTTACCATAGACTGTAAAAAAGATGGACAGCGCATCTCCGCTTCCACTGTAGAAAAATGAAGCCAAAATATTCCAGTAACGGTCATTGCCGATTATTCTGGAGCCTGAGTCGCTGCAGTAGTGATCCTGAGGTGGAGCCGCGCTATCAAGGTCCCGCCCACACTCCTGCTGTCAATCATGATGTTACACCCAGATTTTATAGCATCAAAAAACTAACTAAGACTAAACGTATTGGGAAAATGAACACTGCGTAATGAGAACTACCTACAATTACAAGAACCTTTGGGAAAAAAATCTTTCCAGAATCTTTGGAAAAAATCATTTGAAATAGTAATAGTTTGGCTCCCAATTGATTACATGGAGAGGGCGAGGTTTAAGACCTATACGGCATCCAGCCACCAGGGGGCGATCGAATTGCTTTGGCTTCACTTTTCAGGACTTGTGTGGCACACTTGAAATCTTTATTTATTCTTATAAATACTTATATACATGTGCACATGGGAACAGGAAACAAGATCTCCAGAGACTGAGAGAGTTCCAGGAAGAGATGAGAGGAATCCAGGAAAGAGTGAAGGGAAGACCTCTACTACTGGAGCAGGTTGCACAGGTCAGCTCTATTTTATTTTAAATTTTTAAAAAAAAGAAATTACTAAGAAAAAGTTTCCTTTTTGGACATTTTTTCTGCCGCTCTAACCACCTTTTTCCTGGTTAGCGAATTTACCCATGATTCATAGTGGGTTTGAACCGGAAGTCGGTTGTCCTTTTCCGGTTCGAAGCTTGTGTACGTTTGATAGCTTGTTTGCTGTAAAAGCCGGTGTTTATCCATGGATGAAGCACAAATGGACAAAAAACGGAGGTGGATACACACCATGGATGTTTTAACAATCCATCCCGTCTGACGGAGTGGCTAGATGACATGAAGCAATGGCCCGATGTTAGCTACATTTTTTTTAAGAAATGGAAAGAGCAAATATACATTTTCTTTTTTAGTTTCAAAGCTGCAAGCCACGCTGTTTTGCGTTCCTCATTCCTTGGCATGGATTGCAAAGCATAGGGCAATGGACATGGACAATTTCTTCCAAGTTGTTGATGTTCAAAGCAAGACATTTCCGACAAAATCTTGCATTTTCTTGAATTGTTATGGCAAACAACAACGACACAAGTTGAACCTGAGCTCATGTTAACAACATTTAAACACAACTTATTCTAATCAATGTAATGTGGCCTTCTCTGTCGATATCATGGTACACTAGTAGAGGTTAGCCGCTGAATAAGAAACACAATACCAGAAAGCGGAAGAAGGTCAGCACCCATTGGTTGCTGGAAAAACAGGCGGATAGAGAAGACAAGCATCTCAAAGATATCTACAAATGATGATGATGAAAATGATCATGTGAAGCTCTCTCTCTCTTCTCAGATAAATGCTAAGAGAGCAGCAGAAAAGCTCTATTCTGCCACTTTGCTGGGATGTGGTCTGAGTGAGTCCTTCATCAGCAGTAAAGCTCCTAAAGCCTTGAAACACAGACAGACTCCAAGCCCCGCCCCCTCTGGCAGCCAGACTCCACCCACATACAGGTATGACTGATTAGCAAAAGAGCCAGCGGGTCAATATGGGGGTTAATATGTGCAACAAACGTACGTATTCTGTAAAACAGGTTGCATCGCTTCCAGTCTTTTGTATGTGCTTGGTTATACATAGAGCTGCTCAAGATGCCTTCAAAGGAGCAAGCAAAGATGAGCACAACCGATGTCCGTCGCATATGCAGATTGATATCTAATAACCTTAAATGTCCATAGATATCGCCGTCAGTTCGCACTGCCGTTAACACTTTCTCCGGCAAGCGGATGCAATGAGACCTGTTTTCCTCTTCTGTGATACATTTTAAAGACATTTTAGAAGCGCATTCAAAGGAATTGTGAATTGTTTTCCTTCATTCTTCCGTAGTAAAAGCAGAAACGAAGATTGTGAGGATCTTCCAAACTTGCAGGATTCTCTTCTCGACGACTATCCAGATGACTATGAGGAGTTTGACCATGACATGGAGGCAGGACTCATGGACAGAGATGAGGACGAGAAACACAGCGTGTATCGTGACAGTGATGAGGAAAAGGACAATGATGAAGGACACTCAAATGATGATGAGGTGGATTTTAATGATGATGATGAACAGGATGAGCGTCATAAGGACGATGACATCATCATCAGTAAGCACAGCCAGAGCAGAAGGGGCAGTGAAAGTGATAACAGTGACCAGAGCAGCAGGAGCAGAACAGGTAGTGTTAATTAGCTGATCCACAAAGAAAAAGGAGGAGATCAGAAAAGTGATGAGAAACAGAAATGCCCCTAGTGGAGATGAGATGTCATTTACTTCTGTGTGTTTTATGTTTTGGAACTGAGCAAGCCTCCATAGTAAATAGTTGTTGGATACACGTATAATATAGTGAATCTTAAAAACCTTATCCAGGTCACATTTCACCTTAAAAAAAAATATATATATATACTATATATTATCCATGTTCTAATATATATATATATATATATATATTTTTTTTTTTAAATATGTAAAATTAAAATGTACAAATTAATCATATTTTAGGACCATTAAGACATTTAGCATATTATTGAAATAAAATAAAATAAATAAATAAATAAATATAAATCAATATGTGTGTGTGTGTGTTTAAATATATTATTTACGTTAGGTACTTATACATCATGGGAGTCTATATATAATAAGAGTCTAATAAGAGTTTGCATTATATTTCAATTGCAAAAAATTATAGAATTATAAGAATTATTAAAAAAACACAAAAGAAAACCCATTAAAAGTATAGTTTATGCATTACAGCAATGGAAATGTGCTGAATGATCTGGAAATTAATGCTGCAATGCAACAAATCTTAATGATAATCTTAACTTTCTTTAGTCCAAATATAATTAGTTATTTTTCTTTTTATAATATATTATCTTTTTTTTTTACTAATTAATCCTATTTGAGGACCATAAAGATATTAAGCATATTATATATATATATATATATATATATATATATATATATATATATATATGTATGTATGTGTGTGTGTGTGTGTGTGTACAAGTATGTATAAATACCTATATAAATATACTATTTAAATTAGGTACTTATAGTCTACATCAAGGGAGTCTATATATAATAAGAGTCTTTAATAATTTACAACAACAAAAACATTATATTGCAATTGCAAAAGAGAAAAAACAACAGTACTGAGAATTGTCATTGAGAATAAAGGGAATTATAAAAAAACACACACAAAAGAAAACCCATTAAAAGTATAGTTTATGCATTACAGCAATGGAAATGTGCTGAATGATCTGGAAAATAATGCTGCAATGCAACAAATCCTAATGATAATCTTAACTTTCTTTAGTCAAAATATAATTAGTTATTTTTTATATGGGGCAGAATGTGACCTGGACATGTTCACATGGCATTCAATTCACTCGATATACAGTAATAAATGTAGCATGTGGAAATATAAATGTCCGTCCCTTATTCAGATACATTTAACAAGTGTATGTGGCCCAAAACACTGAATTATTTAATACGTAACAAATTAAATGACTGTGTTTGTATATGTGGGATTATTAAAGCGTGAAAATGAAACTTAATATGTGAAAATAAACTTTATTATTACGATTTCAATATGTATTTGTTTTGTTTTTTACTTATTAAGTGTAAATACGAGCGTGTAAAACATTTTAAACAAGAGCCACAGCCTAAAACCGCAAAGCATGGTCAGTTACTGTTTGTAGATCACGGGCAACATCTCAGTAATTTTCCATGCTCCACGCGGTCCAACCCACCTCACGCTCACGCTGTGATGCAAAACCCGCCTCGTACATGAGACCAAGGGCAAAAGACGCGCTGGGAGGGGTCAATCCTGACAGACAGCGCCTCTAGCCAATCACATGCACGCAAGTTGTCCGCGCTGCTCTCTCTCCAGCCAATCAGCTGCCGCAGAGGGCGTGTCCGCAGTCCGAATTTTACGCGGCGCTACGGGCTGAAAACTAAACCGAGATGGAATATGCCAGTCTGAACCGGTTTCAACCGGTCTTGCGTGTGATGCATGAGACTGGAGAGGAGCTGGGTCACAGTCTCTCGCAGATATTTGATATAAAACAACGTTTTTTCTGCAGTAGACAAAAGAATAAACTAACGATTGGTTTGATGCTGTTGTTATAAAACGGACTGGGTTGTTAAAGCGAGCCGTGAACCGTCATACAGAGAGACAGATGAACTAACACGAGCTGCTGACTGAAAGAGGACCCGGACTCATTTACTGAAGACAATAATTAAAAATAACACCGAAATTGTGTGTTCCGGGGTTTTTTCATGTATCGTTTGCTCTGCACTGTAGTGTGTATGGCTATGCATTGAGGTAACCAGCTAGTTAGCATTTAAAGTGAACTTGTTTGATACTCAGATTGCCTTTTTAATAGTTTTACACACGTTATCGTGTAAAATGAGATAAATCAAATAGACCGTTTTTTTCTACCTGACGTCTTGATCTTGTTTTGACGCGACGCGGATTCCTGAACCACGTTAGCTTTGTTTTGTTGTTTTTTTCCAGCGAAAAGAGGAGTTTTGTTTAAAATAGGTAAGTCAAAGGTGTTTTGTGAGATGGTTGTGTGTCATAAATATTTACAACTGAGATAAGCGAGTTGAATGAAGTGCTAGTTTGCTGAAACTGCTGATGTGAAACAGAAACAACAACGCGTTTTGTTCCTAGTCGCCGCCCGTAACTGCAGACGCTCAGCTAGAATTCATGCGGGCTGCTTTCAAAAAAGTTCAATGAGTGTGTATTAAGATATTTTAACTCGATTTATTTTTCATTTTTCTATGCTTATAGCAGCACACACAGTTCATGTTGATCGGCCATGTTAGCACTTCTTTAGCAGGGATATCAGTGATCTCAGCAGAACGGCACTCAGGGTCATTATAGGTTGTATTTCAATGCAAATGCAGTGTTTTGTGGACAAAAGTGCACCCACGTGGTGTGAGCCACTGGTTTAGTGTTTAACTTTTAACATCAGATGGTTAAACAACTAGTAGCGTACAGGTATACTCGTATTACTAATCTTTACCATTTGTACCAATGTATCATTTTAATATACTATTTTATTTATTAATATTTTGAATGTTGTTTTTTCCATTTTAGTTAATTTCAGTAGCTTGTTTTTTTTAGTTCAGTTTAAGTACTACTTTAATTTAAACAAACAAAAATGAAAATAAAATAAGCTTAAGTTTTTATTGTTTTACTACAATTAGTGAATCAATTTTAGTCAAATAAAGCTAAAACTGTTAAAAAACCTGTTCATTAATTGAAATGAACTATTTGATAATGGGAGTCAAGGTGTCACGATTGATATTTGTTTAGTAAAAGATGTGGTCGGTGTTGTTCCCTTGTCTCGTGCAGCTCTATGCCGGCAGACATGACCATGTTGGCGGATCACACAGCACGACAGCTGCTGGACTTCAGTCAGAAGCTAGACATCAACCTGCTGGATAATGTCGTCAACTCCATGTACTATGACGTGGGATCTCAGGTATGAGTTTATATGCAAAATCCGAGACAATTCTGGAGTTTTGATCGCATTCAGATGGTATTTTGGTGTTTGCCAGACACATACAGTGCATCAAAAGTGGTTTTCGTTATGGTTATTTTAGCAAAGGCTTGCACAAGAAGTTCTCACCAACCTGAAGGACCACCCAGATGCCTGGACCAGAGTGGACACCATACTGGAGTTCTCGCAGAACATGAAAACAAAGGTATGTCGACGCTAATGTTTCTCCACATTTTGCCAGGCCTATATTTGTTATTTTTTGAGTCCTGCTACTGAATGTCAACCTTTTAAAGGGTTAGTTCACCCAAAAATGAAAATTGTCATCTTTTAGTCATGCTCAAGTTGTTCCAGACCTGTGTGAATTTCTGTTCTGCTGAACACAAAGGAAGATATTTGGAAGAATGTTTGTAACCAAGCAGATCTCAACCCCCATTGATTATCCATCATAAGGCATCTTTACACAGCAGGCGCGGCACAGAAACCGATTCTGAAGCGGCATAACATCACAAAAATGTGCATTTACACAGACCGTTTAATGCGTCTCTGAAGCGGCATAAATGCATTTACACAGGAATGAAAACCGCGGGAAACAATGCTTTGAACATTACAACAGTTTTAACAAAGTGTTATAAATTAATAAAAAAATAATGGAATGTATAAAAATAAAATAAAAATACAGAATTTTGAATTATTTTTATCTGCGCTGGCGCTTTTGCTGTTTGTCATGATTCTGTATAGGCTTGTAGGCTACGGTATAGCCTAGTTTTATATTTTGTAATAAAATTGTGCCTGATTGAACAAATGCTATAAAAAAAAATTATATTATTATGGGTAGATCACCGCAGGATTTAAAGTGGACAAAAGATTTTTTTAAAAGAAACAAAGTCAATTTGGAGCAGTTGCAACAAATTAACAATGATAGCGTTTCATGACCGCAGATATATCAGCAAATATCAAATAGCCTATCTTTCTCAAAGAGATTATTTTTTGAATATAATATTACAATGCACAATCACAGTGACGCCGACTGGGTTAAGCATAACCCATCTCAGGGACTCTTCAAAGGAAGATTACAAATGGGAAACGGCAATTTATTACACATGACGGTGGTTTGCTTAAAGATGTGAGTTAGAGCCCTACAAAGGCCACAAATCTAGGCCCGGCCCGTGTCCAGCAGCTTATCAAAATTTTCGGCCTGAGTCCGACTAGAGCCTGTGTTAAAAAAATAAAAACATATAACACATAAAACATAATATATATATATATATATATATATATATATATATATATATATATATATATATATATATATATATATATATATATATATATATATATATATATATATATATATATATATATATATATATATATATATATATATATATAAATCCTCCTATTAGGCTACACATTGTTGCAGCCATTAAAATAGTTAAGTTTTGTTTTTAATGTCAAAGTAGTTATATTTCGTTTCTTTATTAAATTAATTTAGAAAAATGCTTGAAGCATTTTTTTTTGGTTTGTTAAATTAAAGTTTTAGTTTTTTAAAGTTACGACCAAGCGGCATTCAGTTAATGAAAACGCTGTCATTTTGCAATATTTTTTTTATTGACTTTGAGAAAATATCGCAAAAGTTTTGCGCAAATCCGTAATGGAAACGCGGCTAGTGAGTTAACCACATGTTTAATCAATTTAGCCTCTCAAATCAACACTGGACTTGTCTTGCCTATAATAAAATCCATAGATAAAACACTTCAAGCATCACAATGTTAGTTTAAACATTTAGCCTACTATCACCACCACAAAAGGGTATGTTTGACAAGCTGAGGCTAATGCTGCTCGCAAACGAAATGGGCTACACAATCTAAACGAATATAAATTAAAACATGCAGGTTGTCTTACACCTCTCCGCAAAATGAATATAATTCTGATCTTCAATTCCCAATTCCCTTCAATTTAATGTGAGTAGGCTACAGGACACTTTTACCTTAATTCCTAGATGGTTTGTCTCCTGCTTCTTGATTCTCGCTACGAGCTGACGCTGACAGGCGGTTGTCATGACAATGGGGTAGTTTAAGGCGGCACAAGTTTGCGTTCATTTACACGGAATCAAAGCCGTTTCAGCATCGCCTTTGATACTAGGGGCCGAGGTGGATCAGACCCGGCATATTTTAAGTCTGCTTTAATGCGGCATTGTGTCTTAACACAGAATTTTGAGCAGACACAGAGCCACTTTAGAGCCGCCTTAACTCGGCTGTGTAAAGATGCCTTTAGTGGGGGGAAAATACTATGATAGTCAATGGCTGCCGAGATCTGCTTCGTTACAAACTAGGGCTGTAACGATTTGACCAAAAATAAAAATATTGATTAATTGAACATTTTACCTTCATTACGATTAATGGGCCTCATTCATGAAATGTTCGTAAATATATGAGCAAATTCTGAGTAATTTGCGGGTAAAATGGACCTTTTACGACCTTTACGAAAACTCTCCTCCAGATTCACAAACACTTCGTATACCACGGATTCGGTAGTGAAATGTGTGTATATTAATGAATTCCAGACATTCGTAAATGGGACGTGCGCGCACGCTCATTCATAATTAGCATAATCGCCACCCATGAGTTACGACTGTAAATGACGTGTGCAGGAACGCTGTGGAATCTTCTGGACTTCTTTCTGAGGATTGGCTCCAGTATTTTGCATAAATGCAAAAGAGACTAATTGACCATATGCCTAGCAATAAATGTTAAACTTATCCCATGAAAGCATTTTTAGCCAGATAAAAAAACACCTGCTCTTCTGAAAACGGCCAGCTGGTGGCGCTTGAAAGCATTTTGCAAAGGCGGCGTTTTTCCAGCTTTGATTGCTATGAATATGATACAGAATATCCATAGCAGTAATGTTACTAGTATCTCATTTTGAAGAATATTACTGAATATAAAAAATGGGGTAAGAAACAGTATTAACTTCTCCATTATTGTTGTTTAGTCATTGTACAAGTGGGATGATTGGTTGGTGTAGGTTTTGTCCCGCCCCTCTTCCACTGTGATTGGACAGCTTGGTAAAAAGTGACAATGAGGAGCGCTGCCCATTACCCAACGTTGAACAGTATAAATTTTTTTTTTAAAAGACGGCAAATCAACTCTTGAAATATTATTATGGTACAGTTTGCCTAAATTAGAACACCGAACGGTCAAATGTTTAAAGCACCATAAACACGTGGTAGGGAACAGGTGTACATTTCTTTCGTGCCAACTAACATTTTTTAAAATACGAAAATATTTGTGAATCCGAAAATTTACGGCAGAGCGGCTTTACGAACAATTTACACACATTCGTTCTGCTCATTTCATGAATGAGGCCCAATGAACGATTATTTTGCTCTTCTTTTTTTTTGCCCTCATAGTTCACTGATAAGATTTGTACTGTAAATATTTTCTAGTATTAAAGGTGGGATTTTTTTTATTTATTTTCTAATGAAAGTGCAGTTCTTTGTGATTTTTATAATACTTGAAGGAAATTGTTCACTTTCAGCAGTTTTGGGTCAGATTTCTGTTTGCTGTACAACAGATACATTAGCACAGTAGGCCTACATTACATCTATTTGAATGCATTAATGAGAGGGTGATTGTGTGTGTGAATTAGTCATACCATCTCTATTAATTATGAAGCTATAACAGTCGAGTTTCTAAGCTACTTTAGTGATGAATCACAGGACATGGTTTCTGCGCTCCTCTGTGCGCGCGATCTTCACGTGATGTGCAAGCTACTGTCTGAGTGTTCGTGTGTCACTATATATCAGGCATTAGTTCAACATAATACACACCTGATGGACTAAAATCGCTTCAATGTTCAAACTGGCAGGCATTAAAACACGTACAAATGACAGCTTTGTGAGGACTCAAGTGAACGTGATCTGGCTTCAGTGTGCACGCGTTGTCAGAGGCACGACACGGCTTGGCTCTCTATGTCACAGAAAAAAGCTCATGAGCACTGAACAGAGAAGTTTTCCATAACGTTGTTCTTGAACAGTGCACAATCGCTTTAATGTTCAAACTGGCAAGCCTTTAAACGCATTTAATTGACAAACTTCATGAGGACGCAAGTGAAAGTGATCTGGCTTCGGGGCTTGCGCGTGTGTTCAGCAGAACAAAGAAATTCACACAGGTCTGAAACAACTTGAGTGTGACTAAATTATGACAGACTTTTCATTTTTGGGTGAACTATCCCTTTAAGGTGCTTTCCCACTGGCACCTTGAAGTGATATGATTCGATAAAACGGTGTCTCTTTCATCAGCACTGGTTCCAGAAGTATTTTTTCCCCTTTAAATAAAAAGGGGGGATTTAAATAAAAGTCTGTTAGAGAAGTATAAGCCATGAACCAAGCCAATCAGCTTCAAGTTGAATCACAACATTACAAACTTAGAAAATCGTTTTTGAAAATCGTACAAAATGACAAAGGTACAAGACTGTGGAAAAACTACAATCCCATGAAGCATTGCGAACACCATAATCGAATCAAAACAATGAAGTATTAAACTTCTCATGTACAAATTTTGATTGTGTATATATAAAAACAATACATTTTAAGTTTATTGCTAAATATGCACATGCATACAACTATTTCAGTATTTTGAAGGTTTTGAGAGATCAACGTTATTGCATCGTTCGCAGTGCTTCATGTCAGGGTGTAGCCAATCACCGACAATGATATTACACAGCGCCTGAAAATAGTTCCCAGCATGCTCTCTGTGTAAGCAGGTTGTCACGTTGGTAATGTTGACTGAAGTTAGCCTATTTTCAGGTGCTGTGTAATATTGCGCCTCTGCACTCATGGTACGCCAGCAAAGTTCCTTGTTTTTTTGGGGGGGGTTTTAGCGAGATGCTAATGGTCTAATCAGATTCAATGATCTATGCTAAGCTATGCTAAAAGTGCTACTGCCAGACCCGGAGATCGGCTGAATGGGTTTGAAAACGGTAAAACTCAATTGTTTAACTCTAGGGGAGCTGGAAAATTAGCCTATTTTCAAAAAAGTGGCGTGTTCCTTTAAATTTATTAATAACTTTTTCAAATCAGTCCCTTACAGACTTTTCTTTTCTTTTAGTACTACGCTCTTCAGATACTGGAGACAGTGATCAAAACACGCTGGAAGATTCTTCCACGAAACCAATGTGAAGGTGAGGCAATGCATGACAGCACTGATCTTAGTCTCTATGGCAGGGGTTCTCAACTCTGGCCCTCAAGATCCACTTTCCTGGGGAGTTTGGCTCCAACCCAAATCAAACGTGCCTGAACAAGCTAATCAAGCTCTTTGGGAAGTTAAAGGCAGGTGTGTTTGATCCATGTTGAAGCTTAACTCTGCAGGACGGACTGTGGATCTCGAGGTTCAGCGTTGAGAACCCCTGCTCTATGGAGCTCTATTCTACTACACAGTCCACGTTATTTAACTATATTGTCATATGAACCTAATGACTCCTTGCACAGGGAATGCACACAGCCTGACAGTTCTGTCTGTTCACAGGAATTAAGAAGTATGTCGTTGGGCTGATTATCAAGACTTCCTCTGATGCCAACAGCGTAGAGGTAATGAAAAATGCTTCAGATGTTTTAATTTTCTTCTACCAATTGCACCAGTGTTATTTAAGTATAATGTACTATTATACACCGATCAGGCATAACATTATGACCAGGTGAAGGACAGGTGAAGTGAATAACACTGATTATCACCTGTTAGTGGGTGGGATATATTAGACCACAAGTAAACATTTTGTCCTCAAAGTTTTGGAAGTTAGAAGCAGGAAAAATGGGCAAGCTTAAGTATTTGAGCGAGTTTGACAAGGGCCACATTGTGATGGCTAGACGACTGGGTCAGAGCATCTCCAAAACTGCAGCTCTTGTGGGGTGTTCCCAGTCTGCAGTGGTCAGTCTCTATCAAAAGTGCTCCAAGGAAGGAACAATGGAGAACCGGCGACAGGGTCATGGGCGGACAAGGCTCATTGATGCACGTGGGGAGCGAAGGCTGGCCCGTGTGGTCTGATCAAACAGACAAGCTACTGGAGCTTAAATTGCTCAAGAAGTTAATGCTGGTTCTGATAGAAAGGTGTCAGAATACACAGAGGATCTCAGTTTGTTATTTTGGCCATAAAAGTGGGACCAACACAATATTAGGTCATAATGTTATGCCTGATCGGTGTACTTGGTGAGGTTTTTTTTTTTTTTTACTAAAAGTTGTTTTTGTCAGTTTTTTGTTCAGTTTTTCAATTGAAGTAGTACTTAAATTAAAAGAAAATGAGATGTTGCGTTGACAAACTGAAATAGTGAGATGGTGGTCCAGTGGGTTAAACCATGGAAGTGATATGCAGAAGGTTGCTGGTTCAATCCCAGCGGTCACCACCAGTGTGTCCTTGAGCAAGGCACTTTACTCCACGTTGCTCCGGGGGGATTGTCCCTGTAATAAGGGCACTGTAAGTCGCTTTGGATAAAAGCGTCTGCCAAATGCATAAATGTAAATAAAATAGCAGGGATGCACCCATGTGAAAATTTTGGCCGATACAATAATTATTTATATTTGAAAGCCGATTAACTGTTAATTTGAGCCTGATCACAAAAACAAAAGTCTCACCATTAAAAGCCATGTCCCAAGCATGCAATTATGATGTCCTCATTATAATTTTATGTAGCCTATATGACAGACTTGCGCTGAACATGTTGCACTTAACCATATTTTCCTTTTTGAAGTGATTCCAAGCATATTTCAAGCAATTCAAAACCATCATGGCAGCAAACACTACGCATCTGAAGTGTCTTAGCAGAAGAAAATAATCCATTGCTTATCGCGTTTAATATATCGGCCAAATTTTTGTTTTATTTCAATGAATTAGTCTATTTCAATCGATTTAAA
Source organism: Romanogobio albipinnatus (assembly GCA_023566225.1). Classification (NCBI taxonomy): domain Eukaryota; kingdom Metazoa; phylum Chordata; class Actinopteri; order Cypriniformes; family Gobionidae; genus Romanogobio; species Romanogobio albipinnatus. The sequence goes on along the minus strand of CM042241.1, from coordinate 64,138,076 downwards.
TAAACGACTTGATTAAATATTAAACCTAAACTAATATTAAACTTAATGGTTTTTAATTGGATTTAGTTAACTATAATAACTCTGATTTGTACTTCTCATGTCACTGAATGTGTCCGTACTGACTCATGTTTTTGCCCTTACAGAAAGAGGGGGTTTACATAGCAAAGCTCAACATGATCCTGGTGCAGGTGAGCATCATTTCAGGCACTTTTTAGTCATGATTTTGTGATGGTGTACGGCTCACTGTGTTCCTGTTTGTGTGTAGATCCTGAAGCAGGAGTGGCCGAAGCACTGGCCCACGTTCATCAGTGACATCGTGGGAGCAAGTCGCACCAGTGAGAGTCTGTGTCAGAACAACATGATCATCCTGAAGCTCCTCAGTGAGGAGGTGTTTGACTTCTCCAGCGGCCAGATGACTCAGGTCAAAGCCAAACACCTGAAGGACAGGTACACATGCGACGGTTTCAGACAGTTTCAGTAGAGGTGTAAAGTAACTGCAGTAATATTTACTCAACCTCTCTCTCTTTTTCCTCTTGCAGTATGTGCAACGAATTTTCCCAAATATTCCAGCTCTGCCAGTTTGTCATGGTACGTAAGAAGCAGAATATCACAGTAGTAGCAGTCATTATTCTGATAAGTTCAGTATTTTCTGCCCTGTCATTTTTAACTTGGATATAATGCTGTTTTCTTCAGGAAAATTCCCAGAATGCCCCTCTGGTCCACGCCACATTGGAGACCCTCCTTCGTTTCCTGAACTGGATTCCTCTGGGCTACATATTTGAGACCAAACTCATCAGCACACTGGTGTACAAGGTAACAAGACTCGAGAGGTTTCTAATGCCGCAGCTACATACATAATCAATAAATGTGAGATCCTGAGAATTTATTTTGCTAGTATTTTATTTTATAATATTTTGTAGCAGTACACAGACTGCAGTCACTCCTCTCACAAAGGCGCACTGTCATTGGTTCAGCTTGCCAGTGCGTAAGAAAGAGAGGGAAATTATTGGAGCGCTGGCTCTTCTCATGGGCTCTCTGCTTAAGGCTTTGTGTCTGAGCTGGTGCTCCTACATTTATGGTCTTTCACTTGTTTTGTGTTCCAGAATGTTTATCTATATTTGTGCTCCCACTTATTCCACAGTTTCTGAACGTTCCGATGTTCCGGAACGTCACTCTGAAGTGTTTGACCGAGATTGCGGGTGTCAGTGTCAGTCAGTACGAGGAGCAGTTTGTCAACCTGTTCACGCTCACCATGATGCAGCTCAAACAGGTACTCACATCTGTATACTAGTCTTCAAATGTTCAGGGTCAGGAAGATTCAGATAAATCCAGCAAGGATTGATGCATTTATAGTAAATGCATTTATAATCTTACAAAAGATTTCAAATGAATGCTGTTCTTGCTGTTTTTATCATTGATGATAATCATAAATGTTTCTTGAGCATCAAATCATCATATAAGAGTAATTTCTGAAGGATCATGTGACCTGAAGACTGGAGTAATGATGCTGAAAATACAGCTTTGATCACAGGAATAAATTACATTATAAAACAGTTGATTTACTTAATATTTGTAATATTTCACTATTGCTTTTTTTTTTTTACTGTATTTTTGATTGAATAAATTTAACCAAACATTTGAACGGTAGCGTATGGACACAGATCTGGTTGGAGGACCTCTTGAGGAGGTCTATCCAAAAGTGTGCAGTATTATGTGCCTTGAGACTAATTAAACTGGTCCGCTGATAGACCACTGCTTGTGCTTTTAAACGCTCCTGCTTTCAAAACACTTTCAAACTCTCCTGTGCGTTGATCATTGTAGCCAATCACAGACATATCTGATGAGTGTGTGAACACAATGGCCAATCAGAGGTGTTTACGATTCCACTCAACAGCACTCCAAAGCGTCACATTTTTTTAAATTTCAGTACCGAAGTCGGTACTTTTGACAACACTGCAAAGAATGAAAACAAAATACCAAACCTACAAGCATTTGTTCTTAAACTAAACCCTCATTATTCTACTTGACAGATGCTGCCACTGAACACAAATATCCGTCTGGCGTATGCAAATGGGAAAGATGATGAGCAGAACTTCATCCAGAACCTCAGTCTGTTCCTCTGTACCTTCCTCAAAGAGCACGGGCAACTGATAGAGAAGAGACTGAACCTCAGAGAGACACTCATGGAGGTACACACACAGTGACGGGTATAGAGATGATGTGAAAGTGACACACACACGCACTCATGCCTGATTGTTTTTACTCCCGTGTGCTCAGGCTCTGCATTACATGCTGCTGGTGTCTGAGGTGGAGGAAACGGAGATCTTTAAGATCTGTCTGGAGTACTGGAACCATCTAGCCGCCGAGCTCTACAGAGAGAGTCCCTTCTCTACCTCCACCTCTCCAATGCTCTCAACCAGCCAACACTTTGATGTACCGCCCCGCCGACACCTTTACCTGCCTGTGCTCTCCAAGGTCAGTCAGTCACTGTGTACAACAACTCCACCTCAAAATGTTGGTAGCAGGAGAAAAAACGTCTGTGTTCTTGACCGGTCTCAGGTGCGTCTTCTGATGGTGAGTCGCATGGCCAAACCGGAGGAAGTTCTGGTGGTGGAGAACGATCAGGGCGAGGTGGTGAGAGAATTCATGAAGGACACAGACTCCATTAACCTCTACAAAAACATGAGAGAGACTCTGGGTAATCAAGATGGGCTTATAATGCATACAAAAAGTGTAGGGCTGCATATGAAATCACATACTCTCTTGAGTAGGTACTTATTTTAAATAAGTACGTACTTTGCGAGCGCTAAAAAAGTATGTTCTATGTATGTAGCATGAATTAGGGGTGTGAATCATCACTGGTCTCATTATCATGTCTTCGATTCGATATCACGATGCGTTGCATCCTCAATTTTCAATATTACTGCACATGGCTACATTTTTGTCAATGAATACAAGCAGTCAGATATATAAACTCCCTTTTTATTTTATCTGCTTTAGCAAAGTACACTTCCTGAATGTAACAATCATCAAACACACTTCAAGTCTGAATACAGCCGACGACAAGACCATTTAGAACTAACAAACAGTAGTAAATACTAAAAGCATGAAACTGTGTAGTAGTGTACTTAAGCTACAATAACGCTCACGAACATTAATGTGGCCTCACACACTCGCACGTACACGCATACAGCCGCACGCATGTGCTCACACGCTGTTAATGTTAAGAGTGGATGTGTTTTTTTTTTTTTATTACTCGCTTTTGTGTTTCACGTCCCTCCACCTTTTTACACTAGCGTGAGAAGCGCGTATGTGACGAATGATGTCAGTGAAACATCAGTAGGCTATAATCGATTATGGTCTATTACTGCATCAATGCAGAGACGTCCATGTCTGCATCAATTTTCATCACCCCTAATATGAATGTGTGTAGAAAGAAAGTAATCCGGATGTACTACATTCGACATGTTGTCATTATCATGTGACAGCTGCAATTGGCATTCACAAATCCTCTCCCGTGGCCTCATGGGATAGTAAAGTGTCCATCGTATGCACACATTCAGAATCTCGCTGGAAGCAGTATAGGTCATCCGGGTACTTTTTACCTACTCTTGTCTGAGTACTGTGAATTCAGACTTAATACTTTTGTCACATACTGTTTTTTTGCCTACTATATAGGAAAGTATGTGATTTCACATGCAGCTTTGGTCAACAGCACGCTGCTTATCTTTCTGCAGAAAGCTTCATAATGGTCTCTTTTTCTTGTCCAGTCTACTTGACTCATCTGGACTATGCCGATACGGAGCGGATCATGACGGAGAAGCTTCATAATCAGGTGAACGGTACCGAGTGGTCCTGGAGGAACCTGAACACGCTGTGCTGGGCCATCGGCTCCATCAGCGGGGCCATGCATGAGGAGGACGAGAAGAGATTCCTTGTCACTGTCATTAAGGTGGTTATTCAACATGTGTTTGAGTTTATCAGGAAATGTTTGCATGAAAAAGATTGTTCAAGTGCAACTGAAAAGTTTACTATTACACAGGCTGTTTAGAATATAGTAGGCTGTGTCAAGTCTACACTACGGTTTAAAGGTTTGGGGTCAATAAGAATAGTTTCTTGAAAGAAATTAAAGGGTTACTTCAGTGATTTAGCATTAGGCTTTGTATCAGTAGAAACCCGGTAGTATATTCAAATTATGGTTATTTTTTCCCCCTCATATCCCCCTGAGACGACAGAATTTTGCTTCATTTGAGGATTTTTGGCCAGAGCCTAGAGAGCTTGTTTCGCATGTTATCAATCCACCCACAGGGGAGGGATCTCACTCACAGAATGTAAATGTGCACTGCCGCTCGGCTTGGGCATTCATAACGGGGTGGTGCGGAGCAAAGTGAGTGTTTCAACTTTTCAATTAATTCCTATGAAAGTTAAGCTTCCATATGCATGATCTGATAACGCGCCAGACTGGACACGCACTGAGAATGACAGCTGCGCTTACCTCAGCTCTGCTCAGCTCTTCTCTCTCGTGATGAATGAAATCTGACTCCTGCTGCGTTTGTGCCGTGACTTTCGTTCAGCTCACTCACACTTTATTGAAAAGACACATTCAGTTTTTAATTGGAGTGTCTGTTCTCTAACTGAACAAAATTATTGTATTATTATGAAGATAAAACGACGCTGGGGGCAGTGTAGAGAGTGGCCTCGTAGGGCAGCGAAGCAAGTGCATTCTGAAGGTTGTTGTCTTTCATCCACATCTTCCCAGCGCTGAAGAACCCCTTTAATAGTTTTATTCAGCAAGGATGCATTAAATAGTTTAAGGCCTAGTCCACACGTACATGGGTATTTTTATAACCAGAGTTTTCCCTCTGTTTCTTTTAAAAAACAATCGCGTCCACACAAGCACGGTTTTAAAAAAATATCCGTCCACATGAAAATGCAAAACCGCGCTATGATTGGCTGCCTGATTTCCACATGGGTCCCATCCATGGCACCGATGCACTGAGGGATGCCATGGGCTCAGTGAAACCCTTCTAATAAGTTTACTTTGGACTCAATGACAGGTAACTGTATATACACAGGGACAGGGCCCAAGTGGACTGAAGCTTCACACACTTGCCTTACTATGTTGTATTATTGCATTCTGGCGCCTCTGTTCTGCAATACAGTGAGATAACTGCTAATAGCGCTTTGCATATGTATCTGTATACATGTGATGAGTTATTAAAAGCTACGTCCACCATTGACTCCACTCATGTAAACAAAAGACATAACGGCGCACAATCTGACGTCAAACAAAGGAGAGAACGGCGCACATTTCGACTTAACAAGCCGAAATCTCCAGTTTCACCATCTATACGACAACACTGCAATCAGAATTTCTAAAAATCTTCACCCTGGCTGGAGTTTTCAAAAAAGTCCGGTTTCAGTAACCGGATACTGCGTTTGCGTGTTGCATGCTCTGGTAAGGTAGGCAGGTTTTTTGCGTTAATTTTTATTTCCTGTTGCTGTGCAAGCTTGTTTATTGTATATGACTGTGTAAACCTTTTATTTAAAGGTCCCGTTCTTCGCGTGTTTTTGAAGCTTTGATTGTGTTTACAGTGTGCAATATAACATGTTCATGTTTCGCGTGTAAAAAAACAGTTTTCACACAATGTGCTTATCTGTACACCGCTGTTTTCACTCTCCTAAAAACGGCTGATGAGTTCCTTGTTCTATGAAGTCCCTCCTTCGGAAATACGTAACGAGTTCTGATTGTGCCAGCGGTTCCTGTGTTGTGATTCGACAGCAGCTTAGCGCAAGTTGTACGGAAAGGTCATACCTCTTAACGGGAGATGTATGCGGCTATGCGCTCAATGATCTCTACAGTGTCCCTGGGAAAGCCGAACAAAGGTGATTTGACTCCGGGATGAAAATAACAGCGTCTCGTCGACATGGCGACAAACACACTGAAATGCAGCACTTCCTTTTCTCCACGCAACCGTCCTCTTCTCCACGTGGGACAGCAACAAGACCACGCCCCCTTTTTTCGCGTATTCTTGTGGGCGGAGGTTAGTCTGTTCTACTGACGTCATTTATGAAGGAAGTACCAGGATGTAGTCCAAGCCAGCCGTTCGCTGTAGGCTTTGAAAGGGAACTTCTGTTAAATAAAATTTCGCTTGGCATTGATCTTTGAGCTTTATAATTTTACAGGTATTATTTATGCTCTAACAGCAACATTACACACTAACTAAAGTTTGAACAATGGGATCACGAAGAACGGGACCCTTTAAAAGTTTAATGTAGGCCACAGTCCATTGCATTACGATTACAAGAAGAATATTCAAGATATACAAGAATCAATATTGGGAAAATTGTGATATGCAGTCCCGGTGTATATAGCCTGTTAAAACAAGTGTTCTCACAGATATGTGTTGCTCTTTCGTGTTTTATAGACTCAATATTGTTTCTTATAAAAATGTGGTGACCATGCAGCAAAAATTTTTTTTTAACTGATGGTATGAATTTTGACCGATTAATACTATCGGTTAAACGGTCAATATGAGCATCCCTAGTTCAGATATAAACACTGATGTCTACAGAAATGATTAAAATCGAGCAAATCACCTTTTGAAAGTAACTTGGAGCTTTTAATAATGATTGTACCAATTACATTTTTATGCCAGTAGGTGGCGACAAATGACTGTCATTAATCATTCATTCAAGAGATTCGTTAAATTGTTTCATTACTGGATGATTCAGCGTTTTTTAAGTCTTAGTGTAGTGTATTCCAGCCTTTAGTCGCTTTACAAATATGCCTTTACATTTTTGTCAGTAAAATCAATATGTTTCTGTCTCAGGATCTGCTGGGTCTGTGTGAACAGAAAAGAGGGAAAGACAACAAGGCCATCATCGCCTCCAACATCATGTACATTGTCGGCCAATACCCACGTTTCCTCAGGGCCCACTGGAAGTTCCTCAAGACCGTCGTCAACAAGCTCTTCGAGTTCATGCACGGTGAGGAACTGATTGTGTTTGACATTTTATACAGTCATGCATGTGTTTTTTGCTAAAGTGCAAATTGTGTCTGAAGGTTTATGTTAATTGGAAAGTCTCTGTCTTTCAGAGACTCATGATGGCGTGCAGGACATGGCATGTGACACGTTCATCAAGATTGCTCAGAAGTGCAGGAGGCATTTTGTGCAAGTGCAGGTTGGGGAAGTGATGCCCTTCATCGATGAGATCCTCAACAACATCAACACCATCATCTGTGACCTGCAGCCACAGCAGGTGCACACGTTCTACGAGGCCGTGGGTTACATGATCGGGGCACAGACGGACCAGACTGTCCAGGAGCGCCTTATCGAGAAGTACATGCTCCTTCCCAACCAGGTGTGGGACAGCATCATCCAGCAGGCCACCAAGGTGAGAAGCAGTGTTATTTGAATAGTTTGAATTAGTTCTTATTTTTATTAACCAAACCAAAAGGGCGACTTCTAGCGGTGAATGACATATTGTGCCTTAAAGGGTTTATACTCTAATGTTAAGATTGAAACAAAATGGCACCTGAACTCAAAGCACATGATGTTTCTTCAATCAGAACGTGGACATCCTGAAGGACCCAGAGACCGTGCGTCAGCTAGGCAGCATCCTGAAGACCAACGTGAGGGCGTGTAAAGCCGTGGGACACCCTTTCGTCTTGCAGCTGGGCCGCATTTACCTGGACATGCTCAACGTCTACAAGTGCCTGAGCGAGAACATCTCTTCTGCTGTCCAGAGCAACGGTGAGCCAAACACACCGACATGGAGCACGTGACCCAACAACTGGCACGTAACCGCTCGCTTAACTCTGTCCTTTCTCTGCAGGTGAGATGGTGACCAAGCAGCCTTTGATACGCAGCATGCGGACAGTGAAGAGAGAGACACTGAAGCTCATCTCGGGATGGGTCAGCCGCTCTAATGACCCACAGATGGTTAGTTCTGCTGATCCTTGATCAGTCTGCGCTCATGCCAAAATAATAAGCCGGGGTTGACAGCGGTACAAAGCATTGTTGTCTCTTTAGGTTGGAGAGAACTTCGTTCCACCTTTGCTGGAGGCGGTTCTCATTGACTACCAAAGGAATGTTCCAGCCGCTCGAGAACCAGAGGTGCTCAGCACTATGGCAACCATCGTCAACAAGCTCGGCGCTCACATAACAGGAGAGATCCCGAAGATATTCGATGCCGTATTCGAGTGCACCCTTGACATGATCAACAAGGTTAGTCCATCTCTTTTTTTTCTCTTTTTTTTTATATATATATATATTTTTTATATATATTTATATATATATTACCTTTTATTCTACACTGCTCTGTCCCTCCTTGTAAATATGGTCTGATGGTTTCCGGGTTGTATGAAGCCAGTCCCTCAAAAATACGCAATGGGCTCAGATTGGTTAGCTGGCCCAGTGTGTTGTGATTCGCTAACCGTCTAGTGCACGTTTGTCGGAAACGTCACGCCCCTTACCTTTACCGGTAGCCTCAGGCTACTAGCCTGTGCTTTGGGTACTACAATGGCGTCAATAAAACCATACCAATTTAAACCCGAATCAGACCCAGACAATTTTAGTGAAGATGATCGAGCAGAACCTGTTCAGTCCTCAAGAGTAAAGACTGCGGATCTATAGTGATCGCTACTGAATGGCACCGTTACTTTTGTATTTTTAGAACGATTTGCCAAATATCTGCCGCAAGAACGAACACTAAACATTGGCTTTACTATAGTATCCAAATCAAACAGAACCATGTTTAGCATGCCTGTAGATAAACAATACATAAAAGCTCTAATCAAAGAATAATTTACACTAATGCCAAGTTCGCTGTTGAGATTTTAAAAAAGTTTGTAGCGTTAGGTGTTTGTCGGATAACATTAAGTATGTATGAGCATTTAACAAACTGGTTTGCAGAGCCAAACAGCGCTGTCATGTTTACTTCCTTGCTACAACGTACAATTAACAATACGAACTAATACAGGAAAACACATCGACGAAAAATAAATCAAACTTACAGGTTGTGGCCCGTAAACAGCTTCTGTTTTTAAATCCATCTTTCAGGACAAGCCGTTGTAAGAATCCTGCATTGAACTCGCAAAGATTGTGGAAGCTTTCCTCCGCTAAATGTGCAGCGTGAGCCGCGCGCGCGCCCGTCTCACACTGGCACTGTTTGTCTTGCGCAGCTGAACCGCGGCTCGTGTATTGTAAATACAGACAAATATTTTCCATTATGTCACATTTTCCGGTCTTCTCCTCCGACCCCTGTCTGTCTCGTGCTTTGATTTATGATGGGCAACATATATCTGCTGCAAATGCGACCTCTGTCTCATTCACACATGCATATAACATGTTGTATGTTAAACGCACTTCAACGCACCCCGTCCCTAGGAAGGCTGAACAAAGTGGACCTGCAATCCGAATATAAATAACAGCGTTTCGTCGGCATTGGCAACAACACTCCAGCCTACTAACTAGCCTACCACAACAACTATTCCCTGCGGTGATACAAAATGGCCTCGCCCCCCCCTTATTTCATATTCTCGGAGGAGGGGTTTATATAAATATTGGGGCTGGTGATGTCAGCAACCCTGGAGCAATGTGTAGTAGTCCCTAGCGGCCGTTTGCTGTAGTCCTTAGAAATTGATTTCTATAAAAGCAAATATCTCCCTTTGCTTTAAACTTTGAACGTTGTAACTTTGCAGATGTTGTTTATGCTCAAACGGCAACATTACACACTAGCTAAAGTTAGAAAAGTGAAATCGTGGTTTACCACCCCTTTAATAGCCGTTACACCAGCTGTGATTAATTTCTTGACCGTGTCAGAAGTTTAGCATGATCATCAGTGGGTTTGCTGCTACGAGCTATATCTACTAACTAGCCGATTAAAAATTCAACATTAAATGGCGTATTGGTCAATGGCGACATGGCGCTAAAACTTAAAACTACTTACCTCAAGCTTCATTTGCAAAATTGGCATGCCAAGCTGGCCTCTTTTCCCTAGTTTATGCTTCAATAGGTGTCATCACCATACAGTCTACATGCATGTCGTACCCAATTAGATTCATGTTGTACAGTGTGATCTGTAATGATCTTATAGGATTGCTGAAATCGCACAGTCTGTAGCAGGCATTTAACGCAGGGCTGAGTGATTCCTCGAAATAGAACAGAAATAGTAATTATGGCTTAGTGCACTTGTCAAATCGCAAAGGCCGTGATTTCATTACATAAATATATGTGCTGTGCATGCCACTGTTCTTTTACATTCGCCAGTGTTTTCACTGTCTCAGTAGCACGGTTCGCTGAACCCAACTCCATCTGCTCTGAGTTTAGGTTGTTAAAGTGCAGTTGGGAGCCTAAAGTGCACAAACCCTCTTCTCAAACTTGTCAAGAGAAGCGCTCTCAACAAAAGGGAAGGGATGGCACATTCAGTCATTTACTCGCCCTCAAGTTGTTCCAAACCTGTATGAGTTTCTTTCCTCTGCTGAACGCAAAAGAAGATATTTTGAAGAATGTGGGTAACCAAATAGTTGATGGACCCCATTGACTTCCATAGAATGAAAAACATGCTATACTGTATCGATCCTCAAAAACGCAATATCGATATAAAAATAAAAAAAATGAAATCATACAGATTCATGGCAGGTTGTTTAATTTTGTTCCATTTATATCCCGACTGCTAGCAGTCTAATTATCTCTGAACTTAAACAGTGACACAAATTACTAGCATAACGGCACATCATAATGCTAACGTTAATATAGTTTGCTGCTACTAATGGAAATAATAGTTCCAGCTCCCGCTTCGCTGTACAAAGCCGAAGTGTGGCGTCATTTCGGCTTTCGTTACAGACAAGGTACAAAAGAGATTGCACATTTTACACACAGCAAACTTTGTGTCAATGACATAACGAGGCACTATTCTGATGTACGGATAACAGAGCAGGAGCAAACGGCTAACGTTAAAAGAGAGAATCCCCTTCAAGCAAGTTCACACATCAAAATGACCACCAACCTCAACGCGTGCAACCAAAATAACTCTAAATGAAGTGAGCCCCCCCCCCCCCCCAATATTGTATTCTATAACTAAAATAAGAATTCCCAATATATCACAATATGTCAATGGGGGCCATAGAATGGGGCCCCCTCCCCCAAATCGTGCAGCTCTTCTTCCCTCACATTCTGTAACATATCCTTTCCTTGTGGGTCAGAATGACCCAAAGCCCTAAAATTAATATGTCTCTGGACACAATTTTTTGTGGGGGGGGATTAATATTTATTTTTACCTTTTTAAATTACTTCACATTCTTTCAACTAAAGTTAAAAAATAACTTCAATACATGCATTAACCAGCTCAAAATATCTCTCATTGGGTGTCTCTGCTGACCTCTTGTGGAAAAAAAAATATAACATGATATTTCATGACTTTAGCCAGTAGATGGCCTTATAGCTCTATATGGAGCAAATGAGCTTTTCCGCTGGGTCCTAAAGTCAATTTTTTGAGAATCTGTTCCGAATGCATTCAGATACACATGTAGACATAAAATAATTTTTTATTAGTTTAATTTTGAGCATTTCTATCTATTTTTATCGATGTATACTGAAGCATTCCTAAGGGGTCAGATTGAGCTGTGAGTAAAGGATTTGTTACAATTTTTATTACAACCACATAAACTACTCGAACTACTAAATTTTGTGTATTCATGGTTCAAATGCGACACGTCCTAAGGTTCATTGGAGTGGACAAGTCCACTTAATTTTAAATAAGTAGGTCAAAATGACTTGAAGTAAGGATGAGGGTTAATGCTTGTTATTTCCCTATCTCAGAACTTTGAGGAGTATCCCGAGCACAGGACGCATTTCTTCTACCTGCTGCAAGCTGTCAACTCCCAGTGTTTCCCAGCATTCCTGTCCATCCCACCGGCTCAGTTCAAACTGGTTCTTGACTCCATTATCTGGGCCTTCAAACACACCATGAGGAATGTGGCCGACACAGGTGGGTGGAGAGACTAGCGTTAGGGCTACAGTTGCATTTAGCTTTGAGCTAATTATATATAATTGAATTGTTCTTGAACAAATGAAACAACTCTACCCTGTGTAAATACAAAAGGCTTCTAGCTACACTTTCTTTTACAAACTGTGGTGTTCATAAATGTGTCTGAGTGCAGTTCTTAGTGGCCAAGCATTTGTGACCTGCACAGAATGTTTCTCTGTCACATGCAACACAAATGAAGATGTCGACCGTGTGTTTGTGCGTCTCCAGGGCTTCAGATCCTGTTCACGATGCTGCAG
>CM042241.1:63810786-64120786 GCA_023566225.1 Romanogobio albipinnatus | reverse complement strand
TTATTTTAAAAAATGCAACATTGTAATATTACAATTTAAAAAGATTGCTTTCTATTATTTTAAATGTAATTTATCATTACTCCAGGCTTCAGTGTCACATGATCTTTCAGAAATCATTCTAATATGAGGATTTGATGCTCAAAAAACATTTGATCATCAATGTTGAAAGCAGTTCTACTATTTTTGTAGAAAGATTCTTTTTTTTTTACAGGATTCATTGATGAATATTAAGTTCAGAAGAACAGCATTTATTTGAAATAGACATTTTTGTTACATTATAAATGTCTTTATTCTTACTTTTGATCTATTTAATGCATCATTGCTGAAGAAAACAAGACCCCCTGTTGTGAAAATCTAGTTTTTAATGTTTATATGTCTATGTGGTATTTTTAATATGCTTTCAGACAAACCATGTGCAAATGTAACAAAAAACAATATATTTAAAGCTGCAGCGAACCAAAGACAGTCTCAAAAGCGTGGGCTGAATCCGAAATATCCCCCTAAACCCTCATTCACTATTCCCTACGTTAGTCCACTAATAAAGTTCACTTGAAGGAGTGAATGAAAACGAGTGAGCGAATTCGGACAGCCGCTGTGTGTTCATCGGCTGTACACTCGTTATTGCGGTGCAATGTGGGATTGAATGAGTGCACTCGATAACGTCCACTACGGTTTCGGACACCACTACAAATGGTGCCCTATTTAAGGGTATAGGGGGCGATTTTGAATTCAGCCGTGGTTTGAAATCGCTAGTGTTTCTGACGTCACAAGCTACCTTGTAACCATTCACGTCAATGAGAGTGGAGGCGGGGCTCATTTGCATATTCATTGCACCGCGTATACTAAATGAGGCAAGTGTAACGGAGGCCAGCTAGTAGTCGCTGTGCGAGTAAACCTCCCTCCTACTGACTGACACTAGGGGTTGCAGCCTTTATCCTCTTTGTTAGAGCGTCCAACTCTCATGCCGGCGGTCCCAGGTTCGAGTGCCGCTTGTTGCGGGGTGGTTCGAACAGGCGGGGTTACATTGGTGCCGTGACCCGGATGGGAGTGAGGTTAAGGGGGGAGGCCAGCTAGTACATTTACATTTATGCATTTAGCAGATGCTTTTATCCAAAGCGACTTACAACTTGGGAGAACATGAAGCGATTGGTCATGAAGAGTCGAGAAGCGCAATAAGAGCCTGAATCCTGAGACCGTGTACATTGCTCAGTGTAGCACAGGCTAGGGGAGGGAAGAAGAAAGAAGAAAGAGAAATTATTATTTTTTTTTTTTATGAGTTTAAGTGCTCACGGAAGAGCTGAGTTTTAAGGTGACTTTTGAATGATGTCAATGATTCTGCGTTTCGGATGGTGTTGGGAAGATCATTCCACCAGCTGGGAACGTTGAATGAAAATGTTCTGGAAAGGGATTTTTTCCCCCTCTGTGATGGTACCACAAGCCGTCGTTCCTTTGCTGAGCGAAGGCTTCTGGTTGGGGTGTGGATTTGTAGAATGGGGTCAAAGTAAGCAGGAGCTGAGCGTGTGGTGGCTCTGTATGCAAGGGTCAGCGCCTTAAACTTGATGCGAGCAGCAAGTGGTAGCCAGTGCAGGGAGATGAAGAGAGGTGTGACGTGGGTCCTTTTGGGCTTGTTGAAGACAAGACGTGCTGCTGCATTCTGGATCATTCGAAGTGATTGGATCGCACAAGAGGGGAGTCCAACCAGAAGCGCATTGCAGTAGTCAAGTCTAGAAATAACCAGGGCCTGGACAAGAAGCTGTGTTGCGTGCTCTGTTAGGAACGGTCTAATCTTCCTGATGTTGTGGAGCGCAAACCGGCATGAGCGAGCTGTCTTAGAAATGTGTTCTCTGAAGGACAGCTGGTCATCAAATGTTACTCCAAGATTTCTGACTGACTTTGATGGGGAAATCAAGGATGTACCTAACTGGATGGTGAAGTCATGTTGTATGGTGGGACTGGCGGGGAAGATGAGAAACTCAGTCTTTGCCAGGTTAAGCTGCAGGTGATGTTTTCTCATCCATGCAGAGATGTCAGCCAGACAGCTGGAGATTCGTGCAGCTACTGTGGGGTCGTCTGGGTGAAATGAAAGGTAGAGCTGAGTGTCATCAGCATAGCAGTGGTATGAGAAGCCATGTGCCTGAATGATGGGTCCCAATGAAGTAGTGTAGATGGAGAAGAGGAGAGGACCAAGCACCGAGCCCTGGGGAACCCCAGTGGTCAGTGGATGTGCTTGGGATTCCTCACCTCTCCAGGCAACCTTGAAAGACCTACCTGAGAGATAGGACTCAAACCAAAGGAGCGGAGACCCTGTAATGCCCAGTGATGAGAGGGTGGACAGAAGAATCTGATGATTGACCATGTCAAAGGCCGCAGATAGATCGAGCAGGACGAGGACTGATGATTTGGAGTCAGCTTTAGCTCTCCGCAGGGCTTCAGTGACCGACAGTAGTGCAGTCTCTGTGGAGTGGCCCCTTTTGAAACCTGATTGGTTGATGTCCAGCTGATTATTCTGTGATAGGAAGGATGAAACCTGATTGAAAACAACTCGTTCAATAGTTTTTGCTATGAATGGTAGTAGAGAAACAGGTCTGTAATTTTCTATGAGTGATGAGTTTAGCGTGGGTTTCTTAGTAGTTGTTGTAGTTGCTGTGCGAGTAAACCTCACTCCTCTGATCTCAAGAGACGCTCCAGCGACTGATGCGTCAGACTCTCATGCCGGCAGACCCAGGTTCGAGTCCTACTTGGGCTGGGCGGTTCGAACAGGAGGGGTTACACAAGGGTACAGTTACATTCAAGCTATTTTAAGGCATGAAGGATTTTTTTTCCAAGGGAAAAATGTCATTTTGCAAATCAAAGATGAGTTTTAAAGCCACTATATTTAATTTTTCACCGCTAGGCGTCGCTTATTCAAAACAAAAGCGTAGCTTGATGATGCCTTGATTTCGCAGAGCTTTTATTATGCCACAGTCTCTTCTTCCGCTCGTGTGTGTGTGGGGTAACAGCGCTGTTTTATCATATCACACACATTTGAGTGTGTAGTAAATTATGTTATAATGCTACTCTGTGTGTTCACTCGGCGGCTGCTATAAGACACTTGTTGACACTGCAGTGAGCTAGATGGATGTTAGTCATGGTAAAACATGGTACTCGAAGTAAATCAAGAAAACCAGATTTAAACAATAAGACTAACTGTGTTGAGCTGTATAACAATGATTAATTTTCTGTCCATGAATGTCTCCAAACAGTTGCTCTAATAAAACAAACAATATATACCGTATAAGCGTCTTTGGTGTTTCCATGGTTTCTACAAAATAAAAAAAATTGAGGAAATCGGAAATCGAGGGTAATGCGGGGATGATATATCATTGATAGGCAACGCAAAGACACGGTCTGTTCCTGGTTAATATTGCTTATTTCTCTGGATGTAAACATTGGAAACATAAGTACACAAGTCAACATTGTTCTAGTGGTTTTTGGCTATTTTAATACACAAATCTTAAATAGTGTGCCTTTAAGGGATAAAATAATTGACTACAGAGGGACTTTAAAAAATATCACTGACCCCAAACTTTTTAAATGTAGTGCCCCATTGCATTGCAAGAGAATGAAGATAACTTTATTGTCTAATTTATGACACTGAACTGTTATAAAATCAATTAATTACACAAAACAATGTGACTCTGAACAGTAGTAGATATCAAAACTAGAATGTACATTTCCTGAAGAAAATGTGAGTGGTGCTTGCCGTGGCAAAAAAATCCTCCCGGATAATGCAAAAAAGCCAAGCAACATGTCTGTAGGATGTTCTGGGGCTGAGATATGGCTTATTAATGTGTTGGTACTGTTGCTAGGGTACTGTACATGGTTGCTAGGATGTGTCTATACAGTTAATGGGGTGATATTGAAAGACTATTGGCCAGTCTGAGTCAAAAGAGCCCACCCTCATGACTGTACGATGTTCTGGGGCTGAGATATGACTTCTTTATGTTGCAAAAACATGATTAGCATGATGTTAGCATGATGCTAACATGATTAGCATGATGTTAGCATGATGCTAACATGATTAGCATGACAATGCTAACATGATTAGCATGTTGTTAGCATGATGCTAACATGATTAGCATTATGTTAGCATGATGCTAACATGATTAGCATGATGTTAGCATGATGCTAACATGATTAGCATGATGTTAGCATTATGCTAACATGATTAGCATGATGTTAGCATAATGCTAACATGATTAGCATGTCAATGCTAACATGATTAGCATGATGTTAGCATTATGCTAACATGATTAACATGATGTTAACATGATGCTAACATGATTAGCATGATGTTAGCATGATGCTAACATGATTAGCATGATGTTAGCATTATGCTAACATGATTAGCATGATGTTAGCATTATGCTAACATGATTAGCATGTCAATGCTAACATGATTAGCATGTTGTTAGCATGATGCTAACATGATTAGCATGATGTTAGCATAATGCTAACACGATTAGCATGATGCTAGCATGATGCTAACATGATTAGCATCATGTTAGCATCATGCTAACATGATTAGCATGATGTTAGCACAATGCTAACATGATTAGCATGTCAATGCTAACATGATTAGCATGTTGTTAGCATGATGCTAACTTGATTAGCATGTTGTTTGCATTATGCTAACATGATTAGCATGTGTTTAGCATGATGCTAACATGATTAGCATGTTGCTGGCATGTTCTAATCCTTAGCTAATCACTATTAGCTTGTAGCTATTCACTGCTAGCATGTGTAGCATATTGAAAGTCCAGTTTGCTAGCATGAGCCAAAAGACCCAACCGCCATGCGTCTATGATGTTCTGAGGCAGAGATATAGGTCTTGGTAAACGGTTGCTAGGGTACTCTGTTTGGTTGCTATGGAGTGGCTTGGCAGCATCCAATGATGATAGTGCTTGTCTGTATGAATGATATAAACCAACCCCCATGTCTCTAGGATGTTCTGAGGCAGAGATATAGATCTTGCTAAACGGTTGCTAGGCTGCTTGATAATGGTTGCTAGGGCGTGGCTAGGAAGTGTTGACGGTGATTTGTGATTGGCTGTTGATGCCCCGAGTCAAACAAACCCACCCCCATGTTTCCATGTCACTTCTATCCAAAGATATCCCTTTGATCTCTTTCAATGGAAGTCTATGGGATCAGTTGCTAGGGAGCTCTAAATGGTTGCTAGGGCGTGGCTTCATAGGTTGACAATCATCCTGAGATAGTGATTGGCTGTCTGAGTAAATTGAGCCCACCCCCTTGTCTCTGAGACACTGTGAGCCAGAGCTGTGGTCAATACAAAATCCCTATGCAATTTCCCATAGTAGGATAAACGCATGAGTTTATGGGACATCCCTCCCCATAATAAGTCAATGGGGCAATTTGAGTTGCTAGGCTGCTTGATAATGGTTGCTAGGGCGTGGCTAGGAAGTGTTGACGGTGATTTGTGATTGGCTGTTGATGCCCCGAGTCAAACAAACCCACCCTCGTGTTTCTATGACACTTCTATCCAAAGATATCCCTTTGATCTCTTTCAATGGAAGTCTATGGGATCAGTTGCTAGGGAGCTCTAAATGGTTGCTAGGGCGTGGCTTGAATGAGTCACAGTGATCCTGAGATAGTGATAGGTTGTCTGAGTAAATTGAGCCCACCCCCTTGTCTCTGAGACACTGTGAGCCAGAGCTGTGGTCAATACAAAATCCCTATGCAAGTTCCCATAGTAGGATAAACGCATGAGTTTTAAATCCCTCCCCATAGTAAGTCTATGGGATTTTTTTCGGCACTTTTTTGCCCCTGGGGCAAACATCTTACCCCCGACCCCTTAGAAAAGATATAGCACACCATTCCCGATTAAGCCGCACGTTTTGACACCTCATTCGTGGGTCTGTGACAAACGGTGTGGGAGGAGTAGCGCGCCGAAATGTTGTCCGGAAGAATAAAAATAATAAATAATCCGTTCCTGGTTTTTCTTTCGTTAAAATTGATGCTACGCAAGCACCATAATAATAATAAGTATGGAGAATAGCAATATTGATGCATTGCTTCCCAAGGCACACTAATATGTATGTTTGAGAGTGATGGTGATGCCTTGCTACGCAAGGCATCACTAAAACCCGTTCTCGAGCTAGATAGTAATAGTGTGCCTTGCTAAAGCAAGCCCCACTAATTAAAACATCACACGTACACGTGCTCGACTGCGTTTCTCGCGAGATTTCCGAAGAAAGGCCGGAAGCAGGCGGAGCCGACGAAAACAGCCGATGTGTAACAAACGGTCGCCCCTCCCTTTCTCTTTGCTAGTTTTCCGAAAACCGCCGAACGAGCTGCGAGATGACTCGGCGGAAACAGCCGACGTCTCGCACAACGTTAGCCGCCTGCTTCCGAGCGACCGCGAACATTCCCGGAAAGACCCGAACATCTCCGAGGTCCCCCGCGGAAACAACCGAAGTGTAACTCCAGTCCCTGTTCATCATGGCTGCCGTATGTGCTAGTCTGCACAGTAACGCTCTGCTCGGAGACTGACTCTCCGCTCCTTTAGTGCCTCACATTTACTGTCTTCACCCTCGACATTTCGGCAAACAACCCCGCTTGAATGAGCCCAAACCTCCCTGGTTGTGTTGTCTCATAATAACGAGCCCTCATCAAGCATTTCGTCGGGCCTTAAACACCCCCTTAAAAAGACAGAGAGAAAAACAGGCAACATTTTATTTCTCCAATGGTCTGAATACACTTTCCGCCTTTATGAACCATGTGTGAGAACTGCGCCGAGCTGCTGGAGGTGCTCAATGAGAGTAAGTCAAATGCATTTTTTCAGTGTTTGTTGTGTTTTTGTAGTTGTTTGCAGCAAGTTGTTAGCATGACTGTTCGAGCATGCGTCTCACTGCTTCACATTAGCGCAGATTTAATGTTGAACATTTTATCTTCCAATCGTTTGCCAACCCATGTATTTAAAAGAGCGCTCAAGCTCCTTTTGGTTGTCATTATTTGTGTTTTGTTCGATTTTGAGATCTGTTTTTATGAATACAATGCTATCAGAACGTGTTAGCCTCATCCTTTCAGCAGTAAATCGCCAATCAAGATTAGCTACAAAATCAGATGTTTACTGTAAACGAAAGCACCAGAAAACATTTATAAGTGTGCGTGTTGAACATCTGTTTGTTTTCATATGTTTGGGGGGCTGATGGGAAGTTGAACTGACATTAGCATTAGCATTAGCAGAAGTGTTTTTGACATTGTCATCCTTCAAAATGCACACAGATCAACATCTGATCACCCAACACAATCCAACCCGCACTGTAATTCTGCTTGATCGAGTAATTTATGCTGGATAAAGTGATCTGACAGCCGCGATGCGAGTGTTTTTGCCGTCTTTGGCCCGCTGATGGCTGCCGGACAGGAATCAGACAGTATTTGTGTTTGTGTGCTGCTTTGTTGGATGGAGAGAGTGTGATGTGGATTAATGCGCTTTAGTTTCTTTCCTTCAGTTCTGATGTCTTGGTGTGTAAAAACAGTGACTGGTGCTGTAGCTGCTGTGCAGAGATGGTTATACCATTGTTCTTTGAAATATTGTATTGTATTGAAGGTTTACCATGGTATTGGCATGGTAATTTGAATTAATACTATGAAAATGATTTAAAAATCACGACATTACCATGGTAATTCAAAAAAAGATGGTACTCTGTTGGTATAGTTATGATGATTTATGATCAAGATTACTACGGTATTTGCATGATAAATCAGTGAAATTACAATGATACATGCCGAAAAACATGACATTACCATGGTAAATAATATAAAAAAACCATGGTACTCTGTATAGTTATGATGTCAGATGATACTTTTTGGCATATATCATTGCACTGCAAGAATACTATGGTATTTGCATGATAAATCAGTGAAATTACTATCATACATGCCAAAAAACATGACATTACCGTAGTAAATAAAATAAAAAAAACCCATGGTACTCTGTATAGTTATGTCAGATGATACTTTTTGGCATATACCATTGCACTGCAATATTAACACTGTATTTGCATGATAAATCAGTGAAATTACTATGAAACATGCCTAAAAACATGACATTACCATGGTAAATAAAATAAAAAAAAACATGGTACTCTGTATAGTTATGATGTCAGATGATACTTTTTGGTATTTACCATTGCACTGCAAGATAACATGATATTTACATGATAATTCAGTGAAATTACTATCATACATGCCAAAAAACATGACATTACCGTAGTAAATAAAAAAAAAACCCCATGGTACTCTGTATAGTTATGCCAGATGATACTTTTTGGTATATACCATTGCACTGCAAGATAACATATTTGCATCATAAATCAGTGAAATTACTATGAAACATGCCTAAAAACATGACATTACCGTAGTAAATAAAATAAAAAACATGGTACCCTGTATAGTTATGCCAGATGATACTTTTTGGCATATACCATTGCACTGCAATATTAACACTGTATTTGCATGATACATCAGTGAAATTACTCTGATACATGCCAAAAAACATGACATTACCATGGTAAATAAAATAAAATAAAAACATGGTACTCTGTATAGTTATGTCAGATGATACTTTTTGGTATTTACCATTGCACTGCAAGATTACTACGGTATTTGCATGATAAATCAGTGAAATTACTATGAAACATGCCAAAAAACATGACATTACCGTAGTAAATAAAAAAAAAAAAACATGGTACTCTGTATAGTTATAATGTCAGATGATACTTTTTGGCATATACCATTGCACTGCAAGATTACATGATATTTGCATGATAAATCAGTGAAATTACTATGAAACATGCCAAAAAACATGCCATTACCATGGTAAATAAAATAAAAAACATGGTACTCTGTATAGTTATGCCAGATGATACTTTTTGGCATGTACCATTGCACTACAATATTAACACTGTATTTGCATGATACATCAGTGAAATTACTATGATACATGTCAAAAAAACATGACATTACCATAGTAAAAAAAAAAAAACATGGTACCCTGTATAGTTCTGTCAGATGATACTTTTTGGCATGTACCATTGCACTACAATATTAACACTGTATTTGCATGATACATCAGTGAAATTACTATGATACATGTCAAAAAAACATGACATTACCATGGTAAATAAAAAAAACATGGTATTCTGTTGGTACAGTAATGTCAGATGGTACCTTGATATATACAGTACCATGGTACTGAATAATTTCCACAATGATATTCCAATAGTACAACATTTTTTTTTAATTTGCATGATAATGTAAAAACACCATATTATCATGTTACATGTCCAAAAAACATGGTGTCACTATACCGTAACCAAAATGTGAAATCCATGGCATCACCATAGTAACATATCCAAAAATCATAACACCCGATCGAATCTCTCAGGTGTTGTTTGGCGGCCGTCACTTACTGAAGTGTCAGATTGTCATATTGCAGCAGTATTGCTGATGCATTGCTTCTCGATTGAGATGGATGTCATGATTCCAGGATGAATTCCTGTGTGACTTTTGTGTAAATCTGTTGTGAAGCTGCAGTTCTGAACTTCTGAAGCGTGATGCACACCTCGCCTCTATAGAGAGACGGTTGCCTAAATTGCTGAGATTTTCGGTTGCAGTCATGTGATCTGTTAAATTTTCGTCTGTTTGTGATGATAAAAGTATCAAACGTGTACACGAATGGAATGTCATCAGCACTGCTGGGGTTTGAGAAGTGTGTATTAGTGAGTTATCGCGTGTGTGTTTGGCAAAAAAAAAAAGTTCAGGCATGTCTGGGGTCTGTATCTCCCTCAGAGTGAGTGGCAGCCCATATGTGCATGTGCAGCTTAACATTTGACCCCTTGAACGCAGTGCTGTGTGTAGATAGACAACAGAAACACACCCTTTATTTGGGTGGACCAGTTTGAATGTGTTAATCTGACGGTCTGCTGCGTGTTTGTGTTCAGAGAGATGCTTTCCAGCATAAATGCAGCCTTCTGTGTGTGTGTGTGTGTGTTTGTGTGTGTGTGTCTGTCTGTCTGTCTGTGTGCGTCTCTGTGTGTGTCTGGTGTGCGTTTCTAGCGGTGTGTGTGTTTGTCTCTCTGTGTGTGTATTTCTGTGTGTGTGTGTGTGTATATATGTTTCTGTCTGTGTGTGTGTGTGTTTGTTTGTCTGTTTGTGTGTGTGTCTGTGTACAGTGAGGAAAATAAATAAGTATTTGAACACACCTGCTATTTTGCAAGTTCTCCCACTTGGAAATCATGGAAGGGTCTGAAATTGTCATCGTAGGTGCATGTCCACTGTGAGAGACAATCTAAAAAAAAAAATCCAGAAATCACAATGTTTGATTTTTGTAACTATTTATTTGTATGATACAGCTGCAAATAAGTATTTGAACACCTGAGAAAATCTATGTTAATATTTGGTACAGTAGCCTTTGTTTGCAATTACAGAGGTCAAACGTTTCCTGTAGTTTTTCACCAGGTTTGCACACACTGCAGGAGGGATTTTGGCCCACTCCTCCACACAGATCTTCTCTAGATCAGTCAGGTTTCTGGCCTGTCGCTGAGAAACACGGAGTTTGAGCTTCCTCCAAAGATTCTCTATTGGGTTTAGGTCCGGAGACTGGCTAGGCCACGCCAGAACCTTGATATGCTTCTTACAGAGCCACTCCTTGGTTATCCTGGCTGTGTGCTTCGGGCCATTGTCAAGACCCAGCCTCGACCCATCTTCAATGCTCTAACTGAGGGAAGGAGGTTGTTCCCCAAAATCTTGCAATGCATGGCCCCGGTCATCCTCTCCTTAATACAGTGCAGTCGCCCTGTCCCATGTGCAGAAAAACACCCCCAAAGCATGATGCTAACACCCCCATGCTTCACAGTAGGGATGGTGTTCTTGGGATGGTACTCATCATTCTTCTTCCTCCAAACACGTTTAGTGGAATTATGACCAAAAAGTTATATTTTGGTCTCATCTGACCACATGACTTTCTCCCATGACTCCTCTGGATCATCCAAATGGTCATTGGCAAACTTAAGACCGGGCCTTGACATGTGCTGGTTTAAGCAGGGGAACCTTCCGTGCCATGCATGATTTCAAACCATGACGTCTTAGTGTATTACCGACAGTAACCTTGGAAACAGTGGTCCCAGCTCTTTTCAGGTCATTGACCAGCTCCTCCCGTGTAGTTCTGGGCTGATTTCTCACCTTTCTTAGGATCATTGAGACCCCACGAGGTGAGATCTTGCATGGAGCCCCGGTCCGAGGGAGATTGACAGTCATGTTTAGCTTCTTCCATTTTATAATGATTGCTCCAACAGTGGACCTTTTTTCACCAAGCTGCTTGGCAATTTCCCCGTAGCCCTTTCCAGCCTTGTGGAGGTGTACAATTTTGTCTCTAGTGTCTTTGGACAGCTCTTTGGTCTTGGCCATGTTAGTAGTTGGATTCTTACTGATTGTATGGGGTGGACAGGTGTCTTTATGCAGCTAACGACCTCAAACAGGTGCATCTAATTTAGGATAATAAATGGAGTGGAGGTGGACATTTTAAAGGCAGACTAACAGGTCTTTGAGGGTCAGAATTCCAGCTGATAGACAGGTGTTCAAATACTTATTTGCAGCTGTATCATACAAATAAATAGTTAAAAAATCATATATTGTGATTTCTGGATTAGTTTTTTTTAGATTGTCTCTCACAGTGGACATGCACCTACGATGACAATTTCAGACCCCTCCATGATTTCCAAGTGGGAGAACTTGCAAAATAGCAGGGTGTTCAAATACTTATTTTCCTCACTATATATATATATATATATATATATATATATATGTTTCTGTTTGTGTGTCTATGTTTCTGTGTGTGTGTGTGTGTGTGTGTGTATGTGCGTTTCTGTGTCTCTCTGTGTGTGCGTCTCTGTGTGTGTATGCGCCTGTTTGTTTGTTTGTGTGTGTGTGTCTGTGTGCGTCTCTGTGTGTGTGTGTGTGTGTGTGTGTGTGTGTGCGCGCCTCTGTGTGTGCGTGCACCTGTTTGTGTGTGTGTGTGTGTGTGTGTGCGTGCGTGCCTGCCTGTTTGTGTGTGCGCCTGTTTGTGTACGCGTGCCTGTTTGTGTGTTTGTCTGTGTGTGTGTGTGTCTCTGTGTGTGTGTGTGTGTGTGTGTGTATCTCTCAGTGTGTGTGTGTGTGTGTGTGTGTGTGTGTGTGTGTGCGTGCACTCCCTGTATTTGTCAGTAGACATCTGTTTATGCATACTCTGTAATTTCTCATTTTCTGAAAGGTCAGAAGCAGCCAGACAGTCACTAAACCAGTTGTGCCAGACATTATAAGAAGATATGAATCGCAACGCTTTTATCTGTCGAGGATTTCAACCTGACCTATGAATATTCAAAAACGACCAAACAATTCACCATAAAATGAGTCTATATGGCCTGTAAGCTGCATTTTAAGTCATCTGAAGTCAGTGTTTTGTGTGAGGAACGGACCAAATTTAAGTGGTAATTTCCTGAAAATCTTCCCTCTCTATCCAAGCTCTTGTATCTTGTTTTGCATATTCAAATTAGCTTAAAGGGATAGTTCACCCAAAAAATGAAAATTTCCCCTTGATTTACTCATCCTCAAGCCATCCTAGGTGTATATGACATTCTTCTTTCAGACGAACACAGAGTTATATTAAAAATGTCCTGGCTCTTCCCAGCTTTATAATGGCAGAGACTGGGGGTTGAGATTTTCCATCATAAAAGTGCTCCACATGACTCCAGTGGGTTTAATAAAGGCCTTCTGAAGCGAAGCCATGGGCTTTTGCAAGAAAAATATCCATATTTATAAACTGTAATTACTGGCTTTCGGTAACGGCTGTACGCGAGTCTAGTTCCGGTGGGAGAGTGACCTCTGACCCAACATATACATGTGTATATACGCTTCTCACTGTTCAAACTAATAGGGCTGGGCAACAAACTCAAGCTCCTCAGACATTTCTCTTTACAAATCCCCGTTTTAGACTCTTATTCATGACCAGTGTTTTGCTATATCCTCTGACGGCCGTTACTAAGTTATTATAGTTTATAAAGATATACATATGGATGTTATTCTTACAAAAACATATTCCGTTATTAACACACTGGAGTCGTGTGGAGTACTTTTATGATGGATGGATGCGCTTTTTTTGGGCTATAAAATCTCGACCCCCATTCACTGCCATTATAAAGCTTTGGAAGAGCAATGATATTTTTAAATATAACTCTGATTGTGTTCGTCTGAAAGAAGAAAGTCATATACACCTAGGATGACTCGAGGGTGAGGAAATTATGGGTTCATTTTCATTTTTGGGTGGGTTAGCTCTTTAATTTCAATAGTTTACAAGACAAGAAGGAATTGACTCCAAACGCTTTTATGGTGCATTTTCTGAGCTGTATGGAAAAAGAGCAGCTTAAACATTCTTTAAAATATCTTCTTTTTATGTTCTACAGATTAAATAAAATCATATGACAAAACATTAATTTTCAGGTGAATTATTCCTATAAGTCAATGAGGTCAGACTGTTTTCCCACCGAAAAGCACCAAATAATGTCATTCAATCAGTCTGTGTGCTGTTTTTCTTTTTTTTGCGCTTCTGTGCTTTTGAGCTTTCAGAATAACGGCTTTGATAACGGATCCTCATATCACAGCACCGTCAAACTGTTTCTCAGCCGGCCGTCAACACAATGCCCTGAATTGTTACTGTAGAGCTGTGTGGAAGCAGCAAAGAAAAGAAAAAAAAAAACAGGAAAGCCGTTTTACAGAAAGCAAGAAAGAAGGGAATAAAATCTCATGTAGGTCAAGGCTAACCAGCTGCTCGAGTGAACTTTACTAGACCAAGGTAGCATTGCCAAGTCCAGCTACTCCCTCGTCGCCGTGGAAACCATTAATTGGGCTTTGTGTGTTTGTGGGACAGGGCACCTAAATGGATGTTAAGGTACTGCAAATCAGAATGTCATGTGATCGGCTGTACTGATCACTCTTGGTGTTAAATTTGCGATAAAGGCAGCTGTGGGTGCCAGATCTTAATTGTTTTAAGTGTTACATTTACAGTAAAAATGTATATTTAATTTACTGAAATATTATAATTTCTGACAACCACCTTAAAACACCAGTGGTAGAGAAAGAAACAGAAGGTGCCTAATAGAAGGTGCAAACAGTGTCATACACATAAATACTACAGTAATAACCATTCATTTAACAACATTAGATGCAGCATAAAACCCAATGTACATAACTAAGAAGAAAGTTATTTCAATGAAAAACCATCAAATGTCACTCATTAAATTAGTTAATTTTCGTTTTTTCACTGTATATACAGTGAGGAAAATAAGTATTTGAACACCCTGCTATTTTGCAAGTTCTCCCACTTAGAAATCTGAAATTGTCATCGTAGGTGCATGTCCACTGTGAGAGACGTAATCTAAAAAAAAAAAAATCCAGAAATCACAATATATGATTTGAATGTAAGTATTTGAACACCTGAGAAAATCAATGTTAATATTTTGTTCAGTAGCATTTGTTTGCAATTACAGAGGTCAAACGTTTCCTGTAGTTTTTCACCAGGTTTGCACACACTGCAGGAGGGATTTTGGCCCACTCCTCCACACAGATCTTCTCTAGATCAGTCAGGTTTCTGGCCTGTCGCTGAGAAACACGAGTTTGAGCTCCCTCCTAAGATTCTCTATTGGGTTTAGGTCTGGAGACTGGCTAGGCCACGCCAGAACCTTGATATGCTTCTTACAGAGCCACTCCTTGGTTATCCTGGCTGTGTGCTTCGGGTCATTGTCATGTTGGAAGACCCAGCCTCGACCCATCTTCAATGCTCTAACTGAGGGAAGGAGGTTGTTCCCCAAAAGCTCGCAATACATGGTCCCGGTCATCCTCTCCTTAATACAGTGCAGTCGCCCTGTCCCATGTGCAGAAAAACACCCCCAAAGCATGATGCTACCACCCCCATGCTTCACAGTAGGGATGGTGTTCTTGGGATGGTACTCATCATTCTTCTTCCTCCAAACATGTTTAGTGGAATTATGACCAAAAAGTTCTATTTTGGTCTCATCTGACCACATGACTTCCTCCCATGACTCCTCTGGATCATCCAAATGGTCATTGGCAAACTTAAGACGGGCCTTGACATGTGCTGGTTTAAGCAGGGGAACCTTCCGTGCCATGCATGATTTCAAACCATGACGTCTTAGTGTATTACCAACAGTAACCTTGGAAACGGTGGTCCCAGCTCTTTTCAGGTCATTGACCAGCTCCTCCCGTGTAGTTCTGGACTGATTTCTCACATTTCTTAGGATCATTGAGACCCCACGAGGTGAGATCTTGCATGGAGCCCCGGTCCGAGGGAGATTGACAGTCATGTTTAGCTTCTTCCATTTTCTAATGGTTGCTCCAACAGTGGACCTTTTTTCACCAAGCTGCTTGGCAATTTCCCTGTAGCCACAATGTACTGTATTAATTTAACTAAATATTCTGTATTTATTTTTTACAGGTGTTCTACTTGTATTTTGAATTTTGATCGTTGGTGGAGCCTGTACGAAGTGACGTCACATTGCTCAGAAAATGAAAACGGCTTGTTCTATGAGACTGTTGAGGTTTTATGGGGATACATTTTTTTACCATTATAGGCTGGTTGTGTACGCTCACTGCCAACACACATTTATATCCAAACACCTTGTAAAAGTGAATTTAGCATAATAGACCTAAGTGTGTAAGTTGTGTTTTAGTGTTTGTGCTTGTTTGCTGTGTAACTCTAACACTGATCTGATCTCAGACAGTCCCAGGCCACTTCATTAACGGTTTTCCTCTCTCTCTCTCTGTGTGTGTGTGTGTGTGTGTGTGTGTGTGTGTCAGTCTCGGATGCAGACAGCTCAGACGGCCTGCAGCTGAAGAAGGAACATGCCTTAAGAGTCTTCACTTACATCAGCACATGGACACAGAGGTCAGCACTCGTTCAACCACACATTCTCTTCCTTCCTTCCATTTGCGCATTCATTTCTTTTGCACTTTATATATTTAGTCTTATTTGAAGATGTTGTTACTTATATTGCATTCAAGATTTTTTTATTATATGGTGAAATACTAAAATAATAGTATTTCTTATTTTGTTTTTATTTAGTGATTTTTATATTTTTATTTAGTAACAAAAATAAAATTGTGCAGCTGTACAAACATGCACAGCAAATCTGGATTTTTTTTAAATTGCATTTTTAATCTCAATTTATTGGAAAAAATCAATAAGGTTTTGTGCAGCCCTGCATTCATTCATACACTTCAATCTCTCACACATCCATTCACTCAAATCAATATTCCTACTTTCATTCACTGGTCCGTCCATTGATTCCCTCACTGGCTTCGTTTATTCTCATTCACTAACCGATTCACTGATTTGCTCACTAATTTGCTCACTAATTTGCTCATTCATTCATTCTCTTGTTCACTCACTGTGTGCGTCTCAATCAGCTCCCTAGTTCATTAGCCATGAGTTATAGAGTTAGCCATTTTAAAGGCTGTCTCAATTGTAATCTTCCAGGGCACTGATACCCCTTTTCCACCAGAATGAACCGGGTGCTAGTTCAGAGCTAGTGCTAGTACCGATTTGGAGTTGGTTCGACTGACGAGCCTTCTAAGAACTGGTTTGCCTTTCCACATGCTAGAGAGCCAGGTCTTGCGTCACTGTACATGTCTCATCTCTCTCAAAAATCAAAAATCAATCTCTCATCTCTCTCAGCAACTCTAGCGAGGCAGCAGGAAACACAAACACACCAGGCTTGTTCGAGATGTACATTTACATTTACATTTATGCATTTGGCAGACGCTTTTATCCAAAGCGACTTACAGTGCCCTTATTACAGGGACAATCCCCCTGGAGCAACATGGAGTAAAGTGCCTTGCTCAAGGACACACTGGTGGTGACCGCTGGGATTGAACCAGCAACCTTCTGCATATCAGTTCCATGGTTTAACCCACTGGACCACCATCTCACATGTGTATCGCCGTATGTATCGGCATATCAAGCATAAAAACACAGCATGAGCGATTCAGAAGCATCGTATGCACTCGTTGTACTTTGGTGTCATACGGCGAACGGTCTGCACAGCGAACTGTTGATCTCGAACAAGCCTTCCATCAACAATGGCAAACGTTGCGTTACTATTGATACACACGGCTTTACGATCCTACATCGGCATCAAAACACAGCGAATCCAACACATTCGCGCAGCTCGCCATAATTTGTATAGACGCAGTGTTAATTTTGACAGGCATATTTTGATTTAGTTTTAGTCATAGTCTTTTGACTAAAATGCCATTTAGTTTTAGTCATATTTTAGTCACCTGAATTGTTTTTAGTTTTAGTCTAGTTTTAGTCGACTAAATCTACAGTAGATTCAGTCTCCTAAAATCTAATGAGTTTAGTTCAATTGTAATACATTAAGCATTTAAGCATTACATAACCGACTGTCACTTGAACCGACATTTTGACATCATTTTGTTTTTGACATTAAAAATACACGAAAGAGCTCAATTCACTTTTTTGTTTGTTTTTAAAAGCAACTATATAGTTTTTATAACTTTGTATTTCTGTTTTAGTCAGTATATCAGGTTAAGCTAAAGCTTCAAATAAGTTTTTTAAATTTCAGTTAACATTTATTTAATTTCAAGTAACAAAGATTTTTTTAAATGGTTTTAGTTAACTATTATAACCTTGATACTTTATTTAATGTGTCAAATGCTAGTCTTTTCCCCTGACTATGAAATTAAATACAGTTTATTATGTAAGCAAAAACTAATATATAATGCGTGACTTTTAATTATAAACCAGCTGGAAATACACAGAGACTCTTATTTTGAAATATCGCCTTACTATTGCAGTTGCAGGAGCTCATTCAAGTTCAGATGAGGAGATAAAATATGCATTGTCACAACCGTCTAAAACACATTACTATATAAACATCGTAAAGTAAACATTGTCATTATTCATCAGCATTAGTTCATAAACAATTGCCTGGCATAAATGTGCGCTATTCATTGATTGTGAGTTGCTCTGGAGCGCTGGATTGGGGATGAGCCTGTAGAAGCGCAACAGCGCCGTGTTCTCCAGCGGTTAGATCAACACGTTCAAATCAAATGTGCGCATCTGTTACACAGGATATATCAGTTCTGACTGGATCTCTTCCCTAATCGTCCCTACCTAACATTTGCGTCTCGTTTTTATTTGTTGACGAAAATGACAGTTGATTTTTGTTATAGTTTTTGTTAATCAACACTAGTTTTTATTTAGTTATCATCTCGTTTTCGTCAGTGAAAAAAGGTTGTTGATGAAAATTATGACAAATTATTCGTCAACGAAATTAACACTGTATAGATGGAGATTACAATCGAGCAGCTATTAGCTCCATTAGCTGCTATTTCAAAAATGGCGGTCACAAGTTTGTTTGTGTTGGTCTTGTTGGTCACGGTAACCTCAGCCCCTGACGCAAGCGGTTCTTACTTCTAGACCAGTGCTTTTGGTGCTACTTAAGAACCACTTTTCCTGGTTCTGAGCTGGAGCTTTAGGTGTGGAAAGACAAAGATCCGATTTGAAACTAGGCTCTGGCTCCGAACTAGCACCAGCACTGGTGGAAAAGGGGTATGAGACGTTCACTCTCTAAATAGTGCACCTGTGAAAACCAGATAGCATTGATGCTCACTATGTTCTGAAGCGCCATCATTGTGAACACCATCAGTTTGAGACGCACCCAATATCTTAATCTATTCATTCATTTTTATTTCTGATTCACGCAGATTCATGTTTTTTTACTCCATCCTGCATCATGTCTTTGTCATCATGGCTGTTTTTTCTGAGGCCCCTCCCAAATGGCACACTTCATGTGCACTTTCGGTCTTGTGGACTTACAATGGCTGCTGCGTGTGCTTGTGTCCGTTAAGTCCACGAGACCGCAGGGTGTCCCATTTGTAATTTTAGGTCTCAGAAGGGTGCTCGTGAGCGCCCCCTTTGAGGTCGATATGCGCCCTCGATGCGCACTTTTGCCGAGCACTGGTGCGGGTTACACAGCAGACTTCTTCCCGACAGTCAAAGCGGCATTACGTCGTGAAAGTGCGGACTCAGAGGAAGACCTATGGTAATGCATCCATGGCCCTGTCCCAAATGGCACCCTAAAGCCTCACGGTCTTTATGGGGGTAGATTTGTTGCGTTATTCCAAACAAATAGATTATTATCCACAAATAAATGTAAATAGATTCACAAAAATTTAATAAATTCACAAATAAAAAGAATGAGATCCACAAATATATGCAGGAGTTTCACAAAAATGAATTAGATTCACAAATAAATACAATGAGATTTGTGAATAAAAAATATATCCACACATGTTTTTATGTCACAAACACAACTCTGCCTTGCATTCATTTGTCAATCGCTTCCTGTGCATTTGTGAATCGCTTCCTCTGCATTGGTGGAGCTCTTCTTGCACATTTGTAAATCGCAGCACAGCGCGTGGATTTTGAAACATTTCTAGCTTCTACACTCACACAAATCCACAAATAGGTGGACTCCACCCACCGTCTACTTAAGCCAATCAGATAACGGCCATATTGTGCTGACCAATCGTAGCACATTCTCGCTCCAACCAATCACGTTTTGGCCAGAGCCGTTGAAAAACCACTCCCATAGAC
The DNA here is from genome assembly GCA_023566225.1 of Romanogobio albipinnatus. Taxonomy (NCBI): domain Eukaryota; kingdom Metazoa; phylum Chordata; class Actinopteri; order Cypriniformes; family Gobionidae; genus Romanogobio; species Romanogobio albipinnatus. The sequence goes on along the minus strand of CM042241.1, from coordinate 64,101,054 downwards.
TTAATGCGTAAGTAAAGCGTGTCATGGAGTGACCAATAATAGTTCCAGCATTGAACCCCATTCATTTCAGTGTAGGCTATCTCAAGCACACTCCTGGCAAATTGACGAAATTACTGCATATTTTGAGATTTTATGGCATTAGTTGACCTCTCAGGAATATTGATAGAAGATGTATTTTATGAAGCACGTTAGAGTTAATGTTTAGTGTTATATAATATATCGTTAGACTCTGCTGCAACAGCTACTATATCCAGATGCTATCTGTCATTTCAACAGTTTTTAGATTATCTGAGATCTTTCTGTCAAAAGCGTTTCTATGAGAGCTCCGTGACCCACATGACCGCACGCGCCGCCAGGAGATGAGAGCAGGTCGCACCTCTGTTTTTCAACGCCTCTGGCTTTAACTGTTACACATTAGTGCCACAACGCTATTTATTGTTTGAATTTCGTATTAAAACTTGAAAAAATGTAAACGCTTAGACTTTGTTTCATATCAAAAGCAGGTTTGGTAATTTGAGAGCGAGAGATGCGCGTGAGTGACAGAGAGACGGAGAGCAGGGAAAGGAAATGCAGCTGAACGTTTTAAATAGCGTTAAAAAAAAATAGTCTATGTGGGAACAACTGTGATTGATTGGTTATTATTTTCAACAGAAATGCCCGTGATTGACTACAATACTCAACTCTGTAAAATCATGTTGTACTGTCGTGTGACCCAAATAAAATGACCAGATCACTCAAAAAAAAAAAAAAAAGATTAACGTTGTCTTTTCTTTATCTCTCCCCAGAATGAAATGCTACTGGAAAGCCTAATCGAAGTCAATGCACATATTGTGTTAATATTTGCCAGAAATCGCTGCAAATACAGTGAAAATGCTGTCTATCCTGCTTAATCCTATTAAAACAGATTGACAGTGCGGAGTTGTTTAGAACTATTGAGAGCTCTATGGCTCTAGTCAGCACAATATGGCCGTTATCCGATTGGCTTAAGTAGACGGTGGGTGGAGTCCACTTATTTGTGGATTTGTGTGAGTGTAGAAGCTAGAAATGGTTCAAAATCCACGCGCTGTGCTGCGATTTACAAATGTGAAAGAAGAGATCCACCAATGCAGAGGAAGCGATTCACAAATGCACAGGAAGCGATTGACAAATGAATGCAAGGCAGAGTTGTGTTTGTGACATAAAAACATGTGTGGATATTTTTTTTATTCACAAATCTCATTGTATTTATTTGTGAATCTAATTCATTTTTGTGAAACTCCTGCATATATTTGTGGATTTATTAAATTTTTGTGAATCTATTTACATTTATTTGTGGATAACAATCTATTTGTTTGGAATAACGCAACAAATCTACCCCCATAAAGACCGTGAGGCTTTAGGGTGCCATTTGGGACAGGGCCATAGATGCTTTTATGATCTGTGTTGTTTGCCAATTGACCTGCTGTAGTTCAGTGTGTTGAGCACACTAAATGAGCACGCTCGGATGCAAACTTTGGCCCTGTCCCAAATGGAACCGTAAGTCCTTGCGCTCTTCCACACTTTCGTAACGTAATGCTGCTTTGTCTGTCAGGTAATAATAGTCTTCAGTGCAAAAGTGCACATTGAGGGTGCATATTGGAAACCTAAAATGACAAATAGGACACGCTACGGATTTGTGGACTTGAAGTTGCACATGAAGTGTGCCTTTTGGGACAGGGCCTTTCTGTGCTGGTTTTGGAAGGAATCTATGTAGTGGATTAAAACAGTCACGTGTGTTAAACAATGCTGAGTCTATCTTCTTGGTAGCCAAAAGCGCCTTTAAATTAGCCGAAATATTTCATAGCACTTAAGAAAGTGGAACTTGAATGATGACGGTTGATTTTCTCTGTGTTCGTTTGCAGGCAGTGTCTGTGCTGTTTTAAAGAATACAAGCACCTCGAGGTGTTCAGCCAGCTGGTTTATGCGCTCATTAACTTGGTCATCGCCCAAGTAACCAACCTTCGGGACCGCCTACGCAGTGGCCATGGCAACAATAGGACTGAGGGGGTGGAGTCTGAATGGGGCTCCACCCAGCCGCAGCCTTCGCCCAATGAGGACGAGCCTCTGAATGTGGAACGGGACTCTGCTGATGAGGACATTGGAGCTGAGGATGGTGATCAGCATAAGAACCAAAAGCAGGGTGTCAAACCGGACCCCCAGCCCAGGCTCAGCGAGCCCGCGGCCAGCGAGAGCGGGAACGAGAGCAGCCTGGACCTGTTTGCATCCTGGAGCACAGAAGACCAGGAGAAACTGCTGCTGTGTGCTGCCAAGATCTTCCAGATCCAGTTTCCCCTGTACACGGCCTACAAACACAACACACACCCCACTATAGAGGTAATGCATGCTCGTATATACAACAGTCTGTGTTTTCCTGAGGCATTTAAAGGTGCAGTGTTAGCTGCATCTAGCGGTGAGGTTGCGAATTGCAATCATCCACCGCTCACCCCTCCCTTTCGGAGCACACAGAGAAGCTACAGTGGCCGACACAGGACAAAGATGTCGTCGTCTGAGAGAGCAGAGAGTGACTAGCGCTCTGTAGAGAAGTTTGTCCGTTTAGGGCTACTGTAGGAACATGGCGGTGCAAAATGGTGACTCCACTGTAAGCAGTGTTAATTTTGACAGCAAATTTTGATTTAGTTTTAGTCATAGTCTTTTGACTAAAATGCCATTTGGTTTTAGTCATATTTTAGTCACCTGAATTGTTTTTAGTTTTAGTCAACTAAATATCATAAGATTTTAGTCGACTAAATCTACTGTAGATTTAGTCTCTTAAAATCTAATGAATTTTGTTCAATTGTAATACATTAGGCATTTAAGCTCCATTTAATTTTGACATCATTTTGTTTTTGACATTAAAAATACATGAAAGAGAGCTCAATTCACCTTTTTGTTTGTTTTTGTTTGTTTTTGTTTTTGAAAGCATCTATATAGTTTTTATAACTTTGTATTTCTGTTTTAGCTAGTAGGCCATATCAGGTAAAGCTAAAGCTTCAAATAAGTCTAAAAAAATATTTTTTTATTTCCGTTAACATTTATTTAATTTCAAGTAATGATTTTTTTAAATGGTTTTAGTGAACTATTATAACCCTGATACTTTATTTAATATGTGTCAAATACTGGTCTTTCCTCCTGACTATGAATTAAATGGGAATGAAATTAAATACAGTTTATTGTGTAACCAAATACGAATATATAATGCGTGACTTTTAAATTATAAACAAAGCTCAAAATACACATTGACTCTTATTTTGAAACATCTGCGCCATACTATTGCAGTTGCAGGAGCTCATTCAAGTTCAGGAGATAAAATATGCATTGTTACAACCGTCTAAAACACATTACTATATAAACATCGTAAAGTCATCATTCATCAGCATTAGTTCATAAACAATTGCCTGGCATAAATGTGCGCTATTCGTTGATTGTGAGTTGCTCTGGAGCACTGGACTGGGGGTGAGCCTGTAGAAGCGCAACAGCGCCGTGTTCTCCAGCAGTTAGATCAACACGTTCAAATCAAATGTGCGCATCTGTTACACAGGATATCAGTTCTGACTGGATCTCTTCCCTAATCGTCCCTCCCTAACATTTTCGTCTCGTTTTTATTTGTTGACGAAAATAAGTAAGTTTTCGTCATAGTTTTAGTCATCCAACACTAGTTTTTATTTAGTTATCGTCTCGTTTTCGTCAGTGAAAAAAGGTTTTTGACGAAAATTATGACACAAATTATTCGTCAACGAAATTAACACTGACTGTAAGGAGACCCGCAGTGTATGGAGATAGAAATGGCTCATTCTAAAGTAATAAAAACACAACGGTTCATTATGCAAGATCTTTATACTCCACTGAAAACATATGTATATTATATTGCATTTCTGTCTATAGATCCTCATAAATACTACACACTGCACCGTGAACGGGACATTGCGACTGTCTTTTGTGTTTTCCGAGTAAAACGGAATATTGAATGAGAAAAATAAAGGCCGTGGCTTGTTTTTACCCTCTGGCGATTGATTGTATCTAGAATGTAGGCGTTCCATTTGCTGTCAGAAGTTGGAGGGGATGTTCTTATCTGAACCGTCAAACTGATGTCATCAGAGAAGGAAGGCCATTCCAGAGGGGAAGCACATTTTCAGATTTTGATTAAAGTTTACGAAGACACTCTTTTTTGATTCAAACACCCACTCGATCTCATCTCTAAATGACAATGATTTGCCGGTTCTATTAAACCTTTGACAAAACAAAATGGAGCAAATCATCTTTTGAACGCAGCACTACAAATAATGATTGTATTGATTACATCGTTATGCCAGTAGGTGGCGACAAGTGACTGTTAAAAAGTGAATTTGTCATTGATTCATTCATTCATTCAAGAGATTTGTTAAAAAACACTGAATCATCCAGTAATGAAACACATGAAGTCTTTATGAGGGAGTCATTGAGTCATTCATTCAACCTGATTTTTAAATGTGATTCTAAATTCATCCAGAATTATGCAGCTGTATTGAGAATTAACTTGCATGGATGAATTGTTTTAACCTGGATGTCAGCCGAACTTAGCCCCGCCCACAACATTTGAGGTCGGGAAGTTCGGTCTGGACTTGATCCGTTGTGGAGCAACTATTCTCGAACCAGAGCTGTTCGGACCAATCAAATTGTCAGTGCGGGCTTTAGACGATGATGGACAGATGATCAACAGTAACGTCATCATCACGTCACCAAAGAGCACTTGGGTTGAATTTGTTTGAGTATTATGATGTCAAGTACTCCGTGTATCCTTAACTTCTTTATACAACACCGGCAAAGATTGTTTACACTCATCTTCTTCTTCTCCTACTTCTTCCAGCGTGCGTGCAGTTGAGTTCTGCTGACTACTATAGCTGCGTCCCAATTCGCCTACTTATACTACGTCCTAAAAGTATGTACTCTTTTTGTGAAGAAAAAGTACATGCTTTTGAGTGTGTAGCAGAAGAGTATGCAAGCTTTGGGACTTACTACTTTGTCGTCTTTAACGGACTCTGTTGCTTAGTTACGTGCGTCACCGTTTAAACTGCCCTGTCAATCATCGTCACAGTTCAAATCCTCCACATTCAGTTTAATTTCCTACCATATCGGAGAGAAATGTATGTTGATCTGCCATTCGTGGGTCTTTCATGCAGAGACTCCTCTCATGTGTTTGCAAAGTCTGCTGCAGGTGAAATATAATGTGGCTAACACTGAATGAATATATTTTTGTCAGGTTAAATACTGATAATTTCTCACTCAAACCCCTTTATCTAACCCTCTCTACTTAACCGTCAGACTCTCGTAACCGTCATTTTTGTAGTTTTTTAACACTTTTTATCCACGTTTGTAGTTCTAATCGAATCCTCGTCCATCTTGCAATGGGTTGTGGGCAATATCAGCCGTTAGAGTGCGCATCGATCTGCACTTCGGATTCTGACCGAAAATAGTAGACCATCCGGGAATCTTTGGAATACTCTTTTCAACATACTATGATTTGGGACATATTAATTATTTTTTCGAATACTATTTAGTACGGATAGCATGCGAATTGGGATGCAGCGTATGCGCCGCTCAACATGCGTCACTTATGGTGCGTTCTATTATGGTCAACGATCCGACTCGGCCCTCGGATATGACGTCACTTCCACACTTCAAGCGTTCTGGTATGTTTTGCGCGTCCGAGTCGGAGAAAAACATGGACGCCACCCGGAAAGCTGTTGCTATGGTAGCACTGGCCGCTCCACACTCCGCACACACACTTGGTTATATAATACTAGCTAACAATAATCTAGGTTAACGTTATCAAATCAAATCATGCATTTTCTAACGTTACCTACCGCGAGTCAGCGCTACGCCAGTTTGAAAAAGGCGGGTACAGGACCCCTTTTAATGAACGTTTGTTGTTGGTCTACTAGGCATAGAGATATCTGAACATCTTTGCCAAATGAACATTTAAACAACTAAATCGGTCCAAAAACAATGAAAACAATTCGTACTTAAAGTCACACAGGTCGCAGCCATCTTGTATTCCGATTCGGAATTCTTGCTCGGTGTTCTCACGGTTGTCCAAACTTCCGAGCGGCAAAATCCGAGGAAAGGGGGCGTGTTGGTGCGTGTTGCTAGGTAACGTCTGTCTTCCTAGTCGGAGCTCCGACACGGATAAATAATAGAACGCAGCATAACTCCGTTGCTCTGATTGATTGTAGGTCTATCCATTTTCTTTCCTGGTTCGGTTGAAATGTCCCATAATCACAGCCCAATGGAGCAGATCAGACTCGTACTCTAACTAGAATCTGAGGTTGACGACGTCAGGCTAGAATAGTTTACCACTAGACTAGTAATGTGCACTATGTACTGAATGCCAAAGGAGGCCTATCTGAGGCCTTTCTCAGCCATCAGCTTTCAACAAAAACATCTTCATTTGTTAGTGGAGTCTGATTTACTTATTTATTTGTGTCAATAGTAAACGAAAATGCACGTATTTATCTGCAAAAGATTCACATACAGGAGCTTTCAGCATAGTGTTAATGTATAACTAGAGCTTTCAGCATAGTGTTAATGTATAACTAGTCGTCTATTTGGAAGATATACATAAACAACGACTAAAGCTGCCAGAAGTTTTTGTCCAAACTTCATACACACATTTAAATGATTAAAACTAGAGGCATCTTAACTTTAATGTTACTTTAATTATGTAAACTACCTATATACAGCATGTTATTATGCATACGTGTTTGGGATAGAGGGGAACCCGGTCGCATGAAAATAAAATCGAGTTTTTTTTTTAATGTAATTTTTACTTCTGCAACCTTCTGTCGGGCTCAATAGAGGTAATATACACACACAACACAAGCATTATACACATTATACGCCATCTTATGCTCTTCAAGTTAGTGCTTCATTATTCAGGAATGATTTGGATGAACTGAATAACCTCAACACACATTCCCAAGACAGAATGAAGAAGTTGTTTTCTGTGGTTTTTGTAGTTGCTCACTACTAGTTTTATCTGGAATGCTGTTTTCTTTTCAGTTTTTTTAATATCCGCTTGTTGTTTTTGCCCTCAGGATATCTCGGCACAAGAGAGCAATATCCTCGGCTCTTTCTGTGATATGAATGTAAGTCTTTCTCTCTCTCTCTCTCACACACACACACTCGCATGGTGATGGCTTGATTACACCGTTTAGAGATAATTCATGAGCTCAATAGATGCTGAGTGGACGCTGCAACACTAGACTTAACTGACTCTGAGGTGTGGCTTGTGTGTGCAAGTACGGGATGTTCTTTGTTTAGATGTTGGCTTGCGTGATTCATCCACTCCCATGAATCATCACAGGTTGTAGTAATTAAATACAAACTATTCATCACTCAAACTCTATATAAGGATGCTTTCTGTAGATCTGTTGAAGTCATAAATGTCTTTACAGTCTGTAAACGGTGCTGCCTGCAAAGATTTTGACAATCAATGAATCTAAGTTTGTGTAATGTTACAAAAAAGGTATTTATTAAATATTAATAAATAAATATTTAATATTAAATATATGCACACGAATTACACCGTTCATGATACAGATTAGTTAATTATTATTAAACATTACATCAAATATTTGTATTTATTATAATGTACTATATTATTAATAATGGATTACATTGTTATTAATAATAATTATATTATCATAGGTTATGTATTATATTAATTTATTATATTATTTATAATTGATTACATTATCAATAATAATTATATTATATCATTTTAATAGGTGATAGGTTATCTATTATATTATTAATAATTGATTAATTACATTGATATTAATGATTTTATTATCATTTTAATAGTTCACTTCTGGTTGTCATACATATATTATATTTTATTATATTAATTATATAAATGTATTATATTATATTATTAGTAATTGATTACGTTATTATTAATAATAATTATATTATCATTTTAATAGGTAATAGGTTATATATTATATTTTATTATATTATATTATTAATAATTGATGACATCGTTATTAATAATAATTATATTATCATTTTAATAGGTGATATATTATATTAGTTTATTATATTATTTATAATCGATTACATTATCAATAATAATTATATTATTATCATTTTAAAAGGTGATATGTTATCTATTATATTATATTATTAAAAATTGATTAATTACATTGATATTAATAATTATATTATCATTATAATAGGTAATAGGTCACTTCTGGATTTCATACATCATATATTAAATTTATTATATTATATTAATGTATTATTAATAATTGATTACATCGTTATTAATAATAATGATATTATAATTTTAATAGGTAATAGGTCATGTCTGGTTTTCATACACATTATATTTGTATTTATTGTATTATTGTGATAATTGTGATTAATTACATCATTTATTAATATTAATTATTATATTATAGGTTATAGGTCATGTCTGATTATCATACCTCATGTTTTCTTTGTTGAATATGTTATTTAGTAATGTATGTTTAGTCATAAGAACAATTGACAGGATCTTTGGTCCTTAGTCATGAATCATAAGCTAAATTAATTTTTGTGCAAATAATTTGTAAAATATTTGCATTCGAGAATTGATTCTGAAGTCATTTGAATATTTAGATTTAAACTAATTTTAAAGCTTACTGATGAAGTGTTTTAAGTGATGTTATGGTAGTCTGACGCATGTGTGTGTGTGTGTTTTTCTGAATCAGGATGTGGAGGTTCCTCTGCACCTGCTGCGATACGTGTGTATGTTCTGCGGGAAGCATGGCCTCTCTCTGATGAAGGACTGCTTTGAGTTCGGCGCTCCTGATACTCTTCCCTTCCCCATCGCACATGCCTTCATCACCATCGTCTCTAACGTGAGTCGAACCTCTGCGCCGCCCAATCAAACCAGAGTCTGACATGTTTGAGCTGTAACCAATCAGAGGTTATTTCTTCTGTGTGTACAGATCAGAATATGGTTGCACATTCCCGCTGTGATGCAGCACATCATCCCTTTTCGCACTTATGTTATCAGGTAAGAACGCATTTCTAAACTGGTCCAAAAGGTGTACAATTATTAATTGCCAAGTGCAAAATGTGTGCAGAAATATCTCCATTTCATCTAATCAATCCTGACTGACTCACTCAAAGACGAGCGAGACACAGACAGAGCAGAATCGAAGAACTCTTAGAAAGAGCGCTGCCGCCCGCCAGGAATCTGCTCTCGGTTGAGTTGCTAGGAAGAGCATCCCTCACCATAGCAACAGTCGCCACGGCTCTCCTCACATGACCTTGGGGGGAGCCAGACGGCTGGCAGGGGAGCTGAGAGAGCGCCGGTCATGTGACTGGAGCCAGACTGGATTAGAGAGAGTGTTCAGATGGAAATTTGAAGTTTTTCTTGGATTTTTTTTTCCTGATAGAGCATGCAGGGCTCAACAGTGAGGATTTGTATTATATTATATTTATTATATTATATTAATTATATTCATCCACCTAGAAAAGTAATCCCACCTCAACATTACTATTATAATATATATTATATTATATTAAATCTGTACACCATATAATATTCATCCACCTAGAAAAATACCATCAACCCAAAGTTATTATATTCTATTCTATTCTTTTATATTCTATTATATATATATATATATATATATATAATCAGGGCTGTACAGTGCGACATATATAAAACATAAATAAATATATATACAAAAAAATCGGTCTGTGCGCTGAATATATTTACCCCAGTAGCACGCGTGCGATACAGTTTAGCATGTGAGACAGAGCTCGTTTGAGTGAAGGGAGAATTAGTTTTGTGCTCGTGTGAGGTTAATCTAGGGCTGCACGATTGACTGAAATTAAACCAAAATCGAGATTTGTCTTTGTGAAATTATGAAAATCGCTTCAATTTTTAAATAAATAAATAAATGTGCAGATGAAGCGCAGCACTGTTCAGGGCGGATCGATCGGTTCGCAATAAATGCTGCTCTATCTCTGCATGCACTGTGAGATGGAGTCATTGGCATTTTAGTTCGAAATGCGGCATGGTTTGCATGAAAAACTGCTAATAAAAGCTGTCAATCACGGGCTTGGTACGCACCGAACCCGAGACTCTGAAGGAGGTGGCACTCGAACTGTCCCGCGATTCACGTGAATTTGCTCATATGTGTGCAATCAGGGCAACAAATGAACTTCATGCGACGCACATACAGTAAACCCAAGAGTTATTTACCCAGCTGCGCATAATAGCACCAAATTAATAAAAACAATATATTTACGGCAGTATGTTATCTATCATCCGCCGTGCACAGTTTTGATGACGTAAGATGAACAAGTGCACCAGGGTTCGATAGAATCAAGTTGAGTGTGAAACCAGACCAGCGCTGAACAATCACGTTTGGACATGACCCCAGCAAACGTGCCCAGTGTTAAAGCCCCCTTAATGTGTATTAGAAAAAGCAACAACCTCTTTCCAAACTTGTAATGAGAAGCGTTTACAAACCTGTTGTTCAACAAAAGAGAACATTTAATCGAGTGTTTGAAATAACTTACTTTTGTAATCTGACAGGCTTCACATCACAGAATGAGGCAGAAATTATATTATTTTATAATATTCTGCAGTACAGTGATAGATTCGCGGTGTAGAGACGTGTACAGTACTTTTTTCTTTCTCAGTAAGTACATAAGATAAAATAAGACAAAAATTAAGACATTACAGTCACATTTTTTTAATCATAATTTAATATTTTATTATAAAACCTTAGACCTTTCTAATGAATTATGTTTTCTGTAAAATATAATAATAATAATAATTATTATTATTTTTATTCTTAAATATTTGTATTGTATGCCACTTTGTGCATTTTTCAGACATGGTCACAGACGTTATACATGTGCTACAATTTTGTGGGCTGTGCTACAAAACTTTCAACCTCTGTAGCACCAGTGCTATGTGCAAAAAAAGTTAACGTACAGCCTAATATTATATTATATTAAATCTGTACACCATATAAATATTCATAGAAATATAGCATAAACCCAAAATTATTATATTATATTAATTATATTATATTGTATTATATATTAATTATATTCATCCACCTAGAAAAATACTATCAAATCATAATGATTATATTATATTATATTATATATCAATCATATCATATATTATATCATATATTATATTATATTATATTATATTCATCCACCTAGAAAAGTAGTCCCACCTCAACATTGCTATTATATTTATATTATATTATATTATATTATATTATATTATATTATATTATATTATATTATATTATTATATATTAAATGATATTATATTATTTTTATTATATATTATATTATATTTATTATATTATTATATTTTATTATATATTAAATTATATTATATTATTTTTATTATATATTATATTATATTCAAATCTACACATCTATGTATAATTTAATTTTGTATTAATATAATACAAATATATATTTTTTTTAAAATGGAAAGTACATATTTTCTGCAATTGTTTTTGCAAAAGACTGAAAATCATACAGCTAATATGTATTCCATTACATTATAAAACTATAATGTAACCATATAAATTCAGACACATTCGGTTGGAAAAACGATGGCATATGAAATAAAATAGCTTTTGTATGTTATGTGATGTTTTTTGTATGTTTTTCATGGGTCCTGATATTTTTTGATACAGATCCTTAAAATAATATTTCAGGTTTAATACAAGTTTAAAAAAAACAACATCAAAATGTCAGTTACAGCAATGCTCTTATAATGGACGTCTATAGGGCAAGTTATTCCAGAGGTGTTAGAACAGAAATGTGAAACTCATCAAGTGCTAATATAAAGTGTTTTGTTGTTTGAGCTGTAAACCTGTTGCTCTGAAGGAGGATGTGATGAGTTGTGTATATGTGCCTGACACGTATAGAATCTCAGCCGAAGCAACTGGTTAGATATGAATCTCTCTCTCTCTCTCTCTCTCTCTCTCTCTCTCTCTCTCTCTCTCTCTCTCTCTCTCTCTCTCTCTCTCTCTCTCTCTCTCTCTCTCTCTCTCTCTCTCTCTCTCTCTCTCTCTCTCTCTCTCTCTCTCTCTCTCTCTCTCTCTCTCTCTCTCTCTCTCTCTCTCTCTCTCTCTCTCTCTCTCTCTCTCTCTCTAGGTATCTGTGCAAGCTGTCGGATCAGGAGTTGCGTCAGAGCGCGGCGCGTAACATGGCCGATCTGATGTGGAGCACGGTGAAGGAGCCGTTGGACAGCGCGCTGTGTTTCGACAGAGAGAGTTTGGATCTGGCCTTCAAGTACTTCATGAGTCCAACGCTCACCATGAGACTGGCCGGACTGAGTCAGATCACGGTACGAGAGGCTCAAAAACACAAGCTCTTTCTCCATTGTATGCAGTCTGTGCTCATCGAGCTGTGCTTGTGTTCCTGCAGAATCAGCTGCACACCTTCAATGACGTCTGTAATAACGAGTCCCTGGTCTCTGACACTGAGACGTGAGTGTGACGAGTCCTCTGGTATTAGTAGTTCATTCAAGCTGGACGTCTATTGACATCTTTGTTTCATCTCTCAGGTCGATAGCAAAGGAACTCGCTGACTGGCTCATCAACAACAATGTTGTGGAGCACATATTTGGACCAAATTTGCACATTGAGGTGAGTAGACTTTTGCACAGCTAAACACCGCTCATATTTATCTTTGGTTGACCATTTAGTTCTCTGTAATCGCTGGCTAAAGGTTTATTATTTCTGATAGCTCTTGTATTGTTTCTGCTGTAGATCATTAAACAGTGCCAAGTGATCCTGAACTTCCTGGCAGCCGAGGGCAGGCTGAGCACTCAGCATGTGGACTGTATATGGGCCGCCGCTCAGGTACACACACACACACACACACACACGCACACAAAGTACTATTTCTGCATGATGTATATTGTGCACAAAATGTACATTACCTGGATGACTAACTATATTCGTCAAAATGTGCAGTAAACTACCAGAGCACTTCATCCCACAATGCATTGTGCTCCATTTGTTCTTCCTGAACGGTTTATTATTAGGGCTGTCAAGCTTTTAAAATGTTTAATCATACATCAAATTTAGAGGAGAAATTACCCCCAAAAGATCATTTAATGTTATTATTGTGTTAAATGCCAGGAACCAGGTGTTAAATGCCAAATGCTAAAATTCACTGACCACATTACTGCAACAACCCGGTTCTGCAGATTTGCGTTATACAACATTAGGAAGATTAGACCCTTCCTATCAGAGCAGACCACACAACTCCTGGTACAAGCTCTTGTTCTCTCCAGACTGGACTACTGTAATGCTCTTCTAGCGGGCCTTCCGGCATGCACTATCAAACCCTTGCAACTGATCCAGAATGCAGCGGCGAGGGTGGTCTTTAACGAGCCGAAGAGAGCACACGTCGGGCCTCTCTTTATCAGTCTCCACTGGCTGCCAATAGCCGCTCGCATCAAATTCAAGGCACTGGTGCTCGCCTTCAAAGCAATCACTGGCTCTGCACCAATATACCTAAACTCGCTTGTTCAGACTTACACACCCTCCAGGAGCTTACGTTTTGCCAGTGAATGACGCCTTGTGGTGCCATACCAAAGAGGCATGAAATCACTCTCACAGACCTTTTCCTGGACCGCCCCACCTAAAGACACATCTCTTCCAGCAGCACCTGACCAATCAAGAATAGCACTTAACATTCTATTCATTTTCTGTCTGTCTAATTTATTTAAAAAAAAAAAAAAAAAAAAAGTTCTGCCTGTGTTCTGTGCTAGATTAACTGAGACTTGTTACAGCACTTGCATAGTGTTGCCCTTGACTGTTCTTGTTGTTTCTATTGCTCTCATTTGTAAGTCGCTTTGGATAAAAGCGTCTGCTAAATGACTAAATGTAAATGAGAAAAGCACCAAATAGACATTTACAAAAAGTAGCTTTAGATATAAATATTTTATTTCAACATAGAATTTGTTACTCATAAACTTTTAGGCTTCATGAATGTAAGTAAATGTTGACAGAATTAAAATTTTTGGGTGAAAAAAAGAAATTATACTCTAAATAAGAAACTAAAACTGGCAGTAGGAGGCGGTAAATGTCTAAATGAGTAGGTCATTGAGTCATTCATTCATTCGACTCGTTCAAGCGGCTGATTCATTCAGGAATTAAGTAAATGGCTCTCTTTATGAATGGGTCACTGAATCATAGGTTCGATTGATTCGTTCAAAACATGGATTTATTCAGAAACGAAACACCGCTGTGTGGTGCTCGAAGACACGCAACAATTCTCCTCTGGCTTTATAGATAATATTTTTGTTGGCAAAATTGAGCAAAAGCAGACAATATCCTGTCTAAAATATAACAAAATATTAACTTTTTATTTATTTGCACATTTGCACTCATATGGCCCTATTTTATTGATCTGAGCGCATGGTCTGAAGCTCATGGCTCAGGTGCACTTGGGGCGTGTCCGAATCCTCTTCTGCTAGTTTAAGGGGCAGTCATGGCCTAGTGGTTAGGGAGTTAAACTGGTAACCCAAAGGTTGCTGGTTCGATTCCAGAACCGGTGGGAAATGACTGAGGTGCCCTTGAGCAAGGCACCTAACCCCTAATCCCGGGCGCCACACAAGGCTGCCCGCTGCTATGGGTGTTTGTATACACGTTTGCAGTGTGTGTGTGTTAACTACTCACTACTCTGCTCCTAATGTGTGTGCATAACTGGATGGGTTAAATGCAGAGGTCAAATTCCAAGTATGGGTCACCATACTTGGCAGTCATGTGTCACTTTGTCACTTTCACTAACGATGGAAAAAATGGTTGGCGCGCCAGGTACATGGTCCAGAAGGGTTGTACCTATTCTCTTAAAGAGTCATGGGTGTGTTTTGGGTATAACGCGCTATAAACCAATGTCTCATCTCCCATTCCCTTTAAAAGCTAGTTGTGCTTGCGCCATGGAGGATGCACTATTTACATGGCGGAATTTGCGAGCGGAAACACTGACCTTTTATTTTTAATATTTAAAAATGTTTGTGTGCTGCTGTGTGTAATAAGCAGAGTGTATGTGCATTGTGCACCCGCCTATAGGCTCATATTACTAACGTGCCCTTTAAAGTCCCAGGAAGTTGCAACTGATTTTATTTCAGTATTTCCAAGCGAAACGGAATATTGAATAGAGGGCAGGGTTTCACTTCAGAGCTCCTCCTCTCCATCTCTCGCTCATAGCAGACTAACGGTTGGAGGGGAGTGGTTAAGGATATTCAAACCCAAACCGTCGCACAGTCGTCATCGGAAGTTACAAAACGTCTCAGGTTACTTGCGTAACCTATGTTCTCTGAGTAGGGAACGAGACGCTGCGTCACTTTAATGACGTAATGGGACGCCCTCTGGGTGTGCCGATTGTCTGAAGCCCTTATAGAATCACGCCAATTGATTGGCTGATTGGCGCCATCTGCTCCTCAGATTTCTCTGCCGAAAAGGAAAGCCTGTCGGCAGCGCGAGGAGCTTGGCAGCGTACGCAGCGTCTCGTTCCCTACTCAGAGAACATAGGTTACGCAAGTAACCTGAGACGTTCTCTTTCATAGGTTCACTCGACGCTGCGTCACTTTAATGACGTAATGGGAACGATATACCAAACACGCCAAGCTAAAGCGCTGCCGTATCTGGCTCAAAGAACACCAGATAACCTGCATGACTAGGTTAAGCAGACAGGACATGCGAACCCGGAGCCATGTCGAGATCCAAACTATAAAATCTCACAAAAGTGTGCGGAGAGGACCAACCTGCCGCAACACAAATATCTTCCAAAAGAGCCCCTCTAAAAAGTGCTTGAGAGGAAGCCACACCTCTGGTAGAATGCGCTCTAACATCAAGAGGTGAAGGTAAACCACGCACCTCATAAGCTAAGGAAATAGCCTCTGTCACCCAATGGGAAACCCGTTGCTTCGAAGCGGCAAGCCCGCGGCGGCCAGCACCGAAGCACACCAACAGCTGGTTAGATTTCCTCCAGCTGTCCGAACGGTCAACATAACACTTCAACGCTCGAACTGGGCAGAGCAAATGAAGTTTCTCGTCTTCCTCCGAGTCAAACGGAGGGGGGTGAAAGGAGTGAAGAGTAATAACCTGAGAGCGAAATGATGTGGACAAAACTTTGGGCACATAACCCACCCTAGGTCTTAAGGTAACCTTAACTAGGCCAGGGGCAAAATCCATACAGGTCCCATTAACAGAGAGAGCCTGTAGATCGCCCACTCGTTTCAAAGAAGACAGAGCTAACAAAAGAGCAACTTTGAGAGTCAGAATTCGCTCAGGAGCTGACTCCAAAGGCTCAAATGGAGCCAAAGTTAGCCCTTCAAGGACCACGGAGAGGTCCCAAGAGGGAATACCAGGGGAGCGTGCTGGTCTCAGGCGCCTAACCCCTCGCATGAAAGATGAAACCAGTCTGTGCTTGCCCAGAGGGATTTCGTCCGACTCCCTACCGGCAGCTATAGCTGCGACATAGACCCGAAGGGTGGTAGCCGCTGCTCCAGCAGCA
This sequence comes from Romanogobio albipinnatus, assembly GCA_023566225.1. Classification (NCBI taxonomy): domain Eukaryota; kingdom Metazoa; phylum Chordata; class Actinopteri; order Cypriniformes; family Gobionidae; genus Romanogobio; species Romanogobio albipinnatus. The sequence goes on along the minus strand of CM042241.1, from coordinate 64,084,488 downwards.
AACTTCTCCTGCAGGAACTCCAGAACTGAACCAACCGGGCAGTTAACTGGATCTACTGCATGAGCCGAGCACCACGACTCGAAGACCCTCCGCTTGGAGAAATAGAGCTTCCTTGTAGAAGGGGCTCTCGCATTAGCAATGATCTCCTGAACGTCCGCAGAAAGACCAGCGTTTAGTGTCGTTGGCCCTTGATGGGCCATACCCACAACTTCCAAATCTCCGGGTGAGGGTGCCAAATCCTGCCCTGAAGTTGTGTCAAAAGGTCCTTCCTGACCGGTATCTCCCATGGGGAGGAGTCCAGGAGGAGAACCATCTCCGAGAACCAAGTCTGGGATGGCCAGTGTGGAGCCACCAGCAGGAGGCTGGCCCCACTTTCCCTTACTCTGCACAGAACCGCCGGAATCAGCTTGATGGGCGGAAACGCATAAAGTTTCAGATTGGGCCATGGATGCGCGAACGCATCTATCCCCAACGGGGCCGGAGAGCTCAGAGAAAACCAGAGCCGACACTGGGACGACTCCTTCGAGGCAAAGAGGTCCACTTCCGCTCTCCCGAACATCTCCCAAATCTGTGACACAGTTTGAGGGTTCAGCATCCATTCCCCCGACCGAAGTTTCTGTCTCGACAGATAATCCGCAGCGAGGTTTAAGACTCCGGGTACATGGACTGCTCTCAGGGACAAAAACTTGTCCTGAAACCGCAGGAGGAGTCGGCGCGCATGCCTGTCCAGGGTGCGCGACCGTGACCCTCCCTGGCGATTTATGTGAGACACCACTGCCATGTTGTCGGTCCTGACAATGACATGATGTCCCCTGAGTGAGGGGAGAAAATGCTGAAGGGCCAGGGATACCGCTCTCAACTCCAGGCAATTTATGTGCCAGGAGAGAACTTCCCCCTCCCAGATCCCCATAGCTGGTCTGCCCTCGAATACCGCACCCCAGCCGGTAAGAGAGGCGTCCGTCGTAACCATTTGGCGACGGAAAACAGCCCGCATCTTGACCCCTTTCTGAAGAAAAAGAGGGTCTCGCCACATTGATAGGGCACGAAAGCAGCCGCGTGACACCTTCAATAGGCGAAGGGCCGATCCTGTTGACCGAGCCCCTGAGCGTTTCATCCACCAGAGGAAGGGCCTCATATGGAGCAGTCCCAGGGGAAGCACCGGGGAAGCTGCGGCCATGAGGCCCAGGAGCCTGCGACAAGTACCCACAGAAACATGATGGCCTAGCCTGAAGCGGACCAAGCATGTTGTGATACTGGAAATCCGAGCAGGGGCCAGACGGGCCTGCATCGGAACGGAATCCAGACGAACACCTAAGAAGGTGGTCTGCTGAGCCGGAGTAAGAACGCTCTTGTCTGTGTTCACTCTCAAGCCAAGAGATCGAACGTGTTGAAGAACGACATCTCTGTGATGACAGGCTAACTCCCTGGAGTGGGCCAGAATGAGCCAGTCGTCCAGGTAATTGAGAATACGGATGCCCTGGAGCCTCAGCGGGGCCAGCGCAGCATCCATACACTTCGTGAACGTCCTTGGTGCCAGGGCAAGGCCGAAGGGAAGGACTTTGTATTGATAAGCCTTCCCTTTGAAGGCGAACCTGAGAAACTTCCTGTGCCGTTTGACAACCTGGATATGGAAATAAGCATCTCTCAGGTCTATAGTGACAAACCAGTCCTCCGCACGTATCTGAGACAAGATAGTCTTTAGCGTTAGCATCTTGAACTTCCCTTTGTAGAGGGCGAAGTTCAAGCGGCGGAGGTCCAGGATGGGACGCAGACCGCCGTCTTTCTTCGGAACAAGGAAATAGCGGCTGAAGAAGCCACATTTCTCCTCTGTTGCCGGAACTTCCTCTATTGCCCCCTTTAGGAGGAGAGAAGAGAGCTCTTGTTGTAGCACAGAAGCCTGAGAGGCGCTGTTTACTACCGTGTGAGCGACCCCGTCGAAGCGAGGAGGGTTGCGACAGAACTGAAGCGTGTAGCCTGACTGAATCGTGCGGAGGACCCAGGATGATATCCCTGGCAAAAGCTTCCACTCGTGGAAGAAATTTGACAACGTGGGAGGTATTATGAGGTGCGGTGGACATACCTGAGTTGGGGTGTCGTGGACCTCTGAGGGGGGTGTGGCCATCCGCAGAGGAGAGCACGTGGCGTCCTGGTGCGGAGTAGGCAGTGGAAGGCTGGGCCGCTCTGGATCCCGGAGAAAACAGGACGTGTCTCCGTATAGACGAGCGGCGGATGGTGAGCCAATCAGACGTGAGGGGAGAAAGCAGACCGCGTCTCCTTCCTTCAGCGCCGGAAAAGGCGGGGATATAACCGGATCTGTATTCCGAAGCGCGCTGGGCGGCGGAAATGACAGAGCTGGATAGGGAGAGCTGGAGGGGGGCGGGCAGAAACGCTTGCGCGGTCTGACCCAGCCCCGGTCGTGAACTGCAGCTCCCCTTTTTCTGACCGGAGGGTCAGGGGCGACTCGAAGTGGCCGAAGCAGAAGGTTTGCTGGGCCGCTTTGGGTCGATGCGTCTGTGAGGACGTTGACGGGGAAATGGACGACCGCGAGCTCCCCAGACCGTGGTGGGTGGAGGATAACTCTGGTCGCTCCTCCGGGCGGAAAACTCTCTTTTGAAAGAGGGGCGATCTCTGGACTGAGAGGGGGAGGGGGAAGGAGCGTCCCTCGCTCTCCTCGGCATGAACTGTTTTAGAGCGGCAGACTGGGATTTTGCAGATCTGAACTTCTCGACCACAGTATTAACCGCCTCCCCAAACAATCCGGACTGGGAAATCGGAGCGTCCATAAGGAAAACTTTCTCCTTGTCGCGGATCTCGGTGAGATTAAGCCATAAGTGGCGCTCCGCCGCCACCGAGCCCGCCATAGAGCGCCCTACAGCGCGAGCTGTGTGCTTAGTAGCCCGTAACGCCAAATCCGTGGCTTTACGAAGCTCCTTTACAGCTTCTGGTGTCAAACCGGAGCCCTCATCCATTTCCTTTAAAACATCCGCCTGATATGCCTGGAGAATGGCCATGGTATGAAGGGCCATGCCAGCCTGACCAGCCGCCATGTAGGATTTGCCAATCAGGGCAGAAGTGGTCCTGCACGGCTTAGTGGGAAGAAGGGGGCGGGACTTCCACGAGGGAGCTGAAGATGGCGCGAGGTGAGTGGCCAGCGTGTCCTCAACCGCGGGAATAGCGGAATAGCCCTGTTCCTCAAAACCCACGAGGTTGGTGAAATCAGCGGCTGCCGCGTTAGTTAGGCGGGCTGAGAACGGTTGCTTCCAGGATCTAGAAATCTCACTGTGTAGATCACTGAAGAATGGTAGCTTCCTCCGTGGAGGCCTAGAATTAGGGCCGCTGAGGAATCTCTCATCCAACCGAGAAGATTGAGCTTCGCGGGGTTCATCCGGCCACTCGATCGCGAGCTTCTGAGTAGCGCGCGCGAGTACATCCACAAGCTCATCATACGCCGCTGATGGCCGCGCTTCCTGGCCGCTCGGCGGGAGAGCGTCGTCGGTATTTGCAGCACCGAAATCCTCGGAGTCGGATGCTGCAGTGAAAATGACATCCTCCAGTCCGAAGGAAACCGCATCGCGTGCCTCCGGGCTGGGACAGAGATAGTCGTGCGAGTATTCCACAGGCGGAGTCCCGCGCACGTGCTCGGGAGAGAGAGGGAGAGAAAGGGCGAGGCCCGTCTGCTCGCACTCCACATCCTCGAGCTCTACATCCGAACCCCAGGTCGCGGATCCAAGAGAGGCCTGCGCGGCCTCGGGAGCGCGACGGGGAAAAACGGATGACTCCCTCTCAAAAACCGCGAGCCTCGAGCGGAGGGTTTTGAGAAGGAGATTATCGCAGTATTTACAATTAGAAAACCCCTGAACCGCGTCGCGTGCGTGAGTAAATCCCAAACATTTAACACACTTACTGTGGGGATCGTCAATCGCGATGAAGCGAGTGCACGGCGGTGGGCAACGTCTGAATTCCATAGCACTTCACCACAAGGAGAACAAAGTTCCACAATCCGCGGTCGCTGAAGTGCTGAGGTAAATATGTAAACTGAATCCTAGTTTTTGGGCCAGAAAAATCGATAACCGAAGGGCAGAAATGACCGCTTCGTGAAGGCAGAGAAATCTGAGGAGCAGATGGCGCGCGCGCGCTGATATAGGTGACTACGTCAGGTGGGCGACGTGCGCGCCATCAGCCAATCAATTGGCGTGATTCTATAAGGGCTTCAGACAATCGGCACACCCAGAGGGCGTCCCATTACGTCATTAAAGTGACGCAGCGTCGAGTGAACCTATGAAAGAGAACCGGAAGTTACTTTTCAGATTTTCATTAAAGATTACCACGGAAAACAATTTTTTTATGTGTAATAACTTGCACGGATTAATTGTTCACCCTAAGACCTGTAATGTGGGTTAACAAAGTAAATAAGATCGATTTTGATTTAAATAACCAAAAAAATACTGCAATATTGACTTTAGACCAGGTTTTGTTGGTCAATGGTGCAGCCGTTTTCAGTTCCTCAGGATAGCAACGCGCCAACAACGCGCCTGAACACACCTCGTTTTCAGACCAGACGCCCACTTTCTATTTAAACAAAGTGGCTCTGGATGTGAAAATGATAACTGCGTAGGGCTGAAACTAGTAAAAAACACTTGCGACAGGTGTATGACAGGGCCGTAACCACCATAGACATTGACATTGACCAAATGATTATTATAACTAGAATTAAACCTAGAACTTCGTTCACTGTTCCGTTTCTTTATACTTGGTCCCCCCCCAATGTTCAAGACATGGTTACGGCCTTGGTGTATGATAGGGCCCATGCTATTTGGGACAAAAACAGCACTATTGTGATATTGCGTGCCTTTCTCATGTGATATTGCATCGTGAAATAAACTCATAGAGGTGCATTTTTGCCCTGATATCTTGAATTTTAACTGCGTTCTTTAGGCTTCATCACTAGGGTTGGGTAAGGGCACACCGACCGAATTATGTCGGTACTACCGAGTACTGATTCACATTAAATCAATCGTACGAAATTTCGGTACCTGAGAACACATATTGTGATATAGACTAGTGTCTGTGAATATTAAACCGCAAAAAGACCATTAAAATACGAATCCTGCGTGTCTCTGTGCGAATGAATGCGTAGACTCGCGGTTTACAGTCTGGGTTTACCTCACACACTCACTTAGAATCGTGCGTGATGGTCGCATGTTTCCATCTCTGCCTCTCACATGAGGACATGAACGCACGAGTCACTTCATGAGCATTTTACCGTTTCATTTGAGAAAAACTACCATCATATCATAAACACACAGAAACTCAAGTTCACGGCAACCCGTCAAAATAAAAGTTTGGCTAACTTGACAAATATAATAACCTCTCGATGTAATAATAATACTAATGTAATAATAATAAATTATCAAAACTTTTTTTTTATTTTTTATAAATTACAATTTTTCTTCATGTTTTAATTTTAACCATATAAATCTCAGTTGTGCAGCACTTTGTTTGACAAAAAAAGTTTAACTAAATTAAAAGATAAATTAAATGAATGTCTTATGTTTTATAAATTACAATTTTTCTTCATGTTTTAATTTTAACCATATAAATCTCAGTTGTGCAGCACTTTGTTTGACAAAAAAAGTTTAACTAAATTAAAAGATAAATTAAATGAATGTCTTATGTCTTCATTTGATTACCAGAAAATACATAACACATATGTGGGAAAAAGAAAAAATAACAATATGGTTGTTTTTATGAATTAAATGAAGTACCTAGTAGCCTACTATTTACTAGTAAATATTACAGTAATCAAACATCACAGACAATGGCAGACAGCGACCAGGGCAGCTCTGGCATAATGTCAATAACACTTTAATAAATGACTTACAAGTTCTTTACAGTTATTTATGTAAACATCCTAAAAGTACAGAATAAAGGTACCGATACCGGTTAAAATACCCAACCCTATTCATCACCCAGTGAGTTGTTGCCCTGCTTCATGTTCACCCTAAGACCTGTAATTTGAACGTTATTTTCCCCCGTAACTAGTTAATTGATTTAACGCATTAAATCGACAGCCCTAATATATATATATATATATAATAAATGATCAATCATTATTTTCAAAATGTTATTTAATTATAAGAATAATTTGTAATTGACTTCCGAACAGCAATATAACAAAAAATGCAAAATATCTTTTATATTTGATATAATAACTGAATGTTTCTTTTTGTAAATGTTGCATACTATGTTCTAAACCTTTTTTTTTTTTTTTTTTTACTTGTATTTTTTATTTCTTTTAGTGGAACACATGCAAAAGAACAAAACAGAACAGTCAGGTCACAAGGGGTATCACATACAATTATGTTTTTCATATGCCGTTAGCTTCATATCAGGGGTTACTTTCCCAATAGTTCCAGAGGAAAGAGAGACAGGGCAGGTAAGAGCCAAAATCAGCAGGTGAATATTTATGGTCCTTTCAAGTCCATAAAAGAGGTAACTAATCAGCTAATTAAACAATAATAATTGGGTTTATTACAGTAACAATGAATGAAGAACTCCCTTGTTTGGCCTATTAATATATAGAGACTGCAGTATAATAACTATAAACTAATAGTTTGCGAAGGATTTGTAAGTACTTTATTACTGTATACTTGTTATAAAGTGTGACCATGAAAGCTAATTTAATTAAATTAAAACGACAAACATAACAAAATGACTAAAACGTAAAAAAACTGACAATATAAACACAATTGCTTTCAATTCAAAATATTAATAAACGCTATAATGGTATATAAATACTACAATAACACTGTATACTATGTACTGAGTAATAGACACTCTCCTTTAGAGCTGATGCTATTATTGTCATTTTGAAGAGGTTTTACAATATTTTAGGTCACACTTTAGATTAAGGTCCAATTCTCACTGTTAACTATGACCCTTGCCTCAATAAACCCCTAATTACTGCTTATTAATAGTTAATAAGGTAGTTGTTAAGTTTCGATATCGGGTAGGATTAAGAGATGCAGAATAAGGCATTAATATGTGTTTTATAAATAAGTACTAATAAACAGCCAATATCCTAGTAATATACATGCTAATAAGCAACTAGTTAATAGTGAGAATTGGACCCTAATCTAAAGTGTGACCGAAATCAGAAATTCTGCCCTCTTGATACAAGTACATGAAAACAAGAACACACATGCACTCTTTCTCTCGTCGGCTTTTGTGTCATTTATTTGCCCGTTTGATAGTGTTGACCAGGCCTCTGTGTCTCTGTTTTCTCCAGCTGAAACACTGCAGTCGCTACATCCATGACCTATTCCCCTCGCTCATAAAGAACCTGGACCCTGTTCCTCTGCGGCACGTGCTCAGCCTGGTGTCAGGGTTACACCCCAGCGCGCACACCGAACAGGTACCACACATGAGAGACATACACAGAGTCGTTTTAGTCATATGCTCAGCTGGATGATTTGTAATTAACATTACCGCACTCGTTTGAGCTCCTGAAATGTATATTTACCTAGCTGTCCTAAATGAGTTGTTTCTCTGTGTGCAGACGCTGTATTTGGCGTCCATGTTGATCAAGGCCTTGTGGAATAACGCCCTGGCAGCCAAAACTCAGCTGTCCAAACAGAGCTCCTTCGCCTCCCTGCTCAACACCAACATTCCCATGGGCAACAAGAAAGGTGTGTGACAAAGATTTAAGATTGATCTCCATATGAAGCTGGTGTTGACAAATGCTAAATGTGAATTCTGTTCACAATATGCTGAATTAGACTCTTCATATTGTATTAAATTTAAGTCAGAATCCGCCAATAGCAAAAATGGCAATTGAAGTCAAACATAAAATTACCTGCACAAATTATTTTTCTTCTGTAATGTGAAAATAGTTTTTTTTGGGAGTATTGTGCACCAGTAAATCAACCAGAAGGGCATCAACTATGGCTCAAATAAACCGAACCGAGAGCCCTGTACCGAAACGGTTCAGTACGAATACGTGTACCGTTACACCCCTATAAGATAATGTAAACATTTTATTTATTTATTTTGCAACTATGGTCAATATGATGTGAAATGTATTTATTTATTTACTATGGCTAAGATAATGTTAACATTTGATTTATTTATTTTGCCTCCATGGCTAAGATAATGTTAAAAAAAATTGATTTATTTTGCCTCTATGGCTAAGATAATGTTAACATTTGACTTATTTATTTTGCCACTATGGCTAAGATTTATTTTGAATAAATATTATTCATATTATAAGATAATATAATGTTAACATTTCATTCATTCATTTATTTATTTATTTATTTATTTAGCCACTACGGCTCAGATAAGAATCTCAGTGTAAAGCGTTTCTGGTTCAAATGTCAGTTTAACCTCTTAACCTGCGCTCCTATTTTTCCGAATTTTCTGAAAACGACATGCCCAAATAAAAATGTCTGCAGCTCTTAAACCCTATGGTCTATATTCATAGATCTGGTCTTATTTTAAACTAGACACTTGAAATGTTGCTACCCAAGAGTCATAATAACTCGTAGTATAGGAACAGACCAGAGAAATAAGTAGTATAGGAACAGAGTAAAACAAGGTCAAATATACATGCAAGTGACTCACGGTTTTTTAGAATTGAAATTCACTTATGGAAAAAAATGTGAGACTTTAATGTTAAGAGGCTGAAAACCACCTAAATATAAAACTGAATGTCTGATCATGTTTTGATTCAAATTTGAGGATGATACTCTCAGTAATGTAGCTTCTGTGAGCTTTTATTGTCAAGAAAAGTCTAGGCATCATTTCAAAAAGGCCATTTATTTCAGAACATTTGTAATTGTAAAGAGTAGTTTTTCATTCTAATAAATCTCGAATAAATTAGCAATAAAATGCTAATTATAATGGATATACAGTTACTGAAAAACTAAAGCAACTATTTACTGAATTTACAAAGTGTAAAAAACTAATTTAGTTGATAAAAACAGACTGTCATAGAGTCTGCGCACTCCTATCCGGTGTCCGCACGCTCCTATCCGGTGTCTGCGGAAACTGAGAAGCGCCTGTCGGTGTGTGAATGTGAGTGAAGACGTAAGCACTAGTAGTTTTTGTTGACAAAAAATTGCGCAAGATGACGTCTTTTGATTGGTTACTATGTCCATTCATCAAAAATGTGCTGGCAAGGCACTGGCTAGGCATTGACTGCCTTTATCTAACTAAAACCATGGGTGGAATGATTGACAGCTCGCGAGCCAGTAATGCGCTTAATGGCATTAATGATAGGGCTTAATGATACTGGGAGAGACTGAGCTTGCAGGGGATATCGCCAGAAACGGATTAGAATAAATATTTAATTGAAAATGGACATGATCGATTACTCTAACACTCTAAACGCTCATGGAAACAAAGGAGGATTTTTTGTTTTTTTCCCCTATTTTTTCGTTGTTTTGGATTAAAAAATGGGATGCATTTTGAAGAGTGGACCCTTACACAGACATGTATGCGAGTTTTTCTTGGTTTTGTCCGATCTGAACGACAGGAGATGAAAGATGAGTAATGCGTTTATCATATCCATGTTTAAATAGCGAGTGTTTCTGCATTTCATTTAACCCTTTCCTCTCTGGTGTATTTATCGCAAAAACAAGTTCAGAACATGAATCTTGAGTGTTTTAGCTTTAAAATGATGCATAGTTTGTGATAATTGATTGAATATTTTTTATAAAACAAAAGTAGATAAAAGTGACCACGCCCACTCACGTCAATACCCCCCGCCCACAATCCGCTGCGGGTTAAGAAGTTAACAAAAAGGATATTGTGTGCGTTTAAAAAAAAGGAATAACCAGTCCGTTCTCAGGTGCGTAGAACAAAAAAAGTTGTCAACTGATTAGCCAAAATTGTCCACACACTGAAAAACATGCAATTAGACCAAAGCAAGGGTCTATCAAAATAGATCTTTAATTTAACCTTTGCCAAGTGAAAAAAACGCAAACAAGTGAAAAGTGTCTTAAAAACAGACCAAAGAGCGAACATGTCAGTTTACAATATTGTCCCCCAGGTTCTCCTGCAGGAAGCCCAGAGAGCAGTGACAACAGCGACACGCATCACAGCGGAGGAAGTGACATGGAGATGGACGAGCCAATCATGAGCAGCGGAAAACGAGGGCAGCAGAGGCTGTCGGACACAGAGGTAACATTCGCGCATATTCCAAATGATTACATGAAAACAAGCTCATCAATCATCATTGAGCTTAATTGAGGTGTTTTCTGCTGTTCCGCAGGAGTCTCTGCAGGGCAGCTCGGACGAGACGGCCAACAGCGGCGAGGAGGGCAGCAGCAGCGGCCGCAGCGAGGCGTCAAGCAATGAGGCTGGATCCAGCCGAGCCAGCCAATCAGCAGGCAGCCCAGGCAGCGAGATGCACTCCGACGACATGGCTGACAGCGAGGCCCTGAAGGAGGAGGAGGAAGAGGAGGAGGAAGAAGAGGAGGATGATGACGAGGATGACGATGAGGATGATGAGGACGATGAAGACGACAGACCTGCCGTCACGTCTGAGGGCAGTCCGCAGAAAGAAACCCGAGACTCCAGAGAGCCTTCTACGTCAGAGATGCGCAAACGCAAAGCCGGCGAAGCGCTCGGAGAGGTCCAGGGTCCTCCTGAGCGGCCCGGAATCCCGCCTGGCATTCCTGTCTCGGGACTTTCCAAAACCAAATCAAACCCTTTCACCCCAGAATCAGCCGCTGCCATGTCTTCCTCCCTTAGGATCCTTGATCCCTGCTCTTCTTCATCAGTGTGCCTGGAAGGAACGTCGGGAGAGCAGGCTGATCCCTCCTCACATTCTCAAGATCCCCAGCAACCGCAGCAGGGCGGCCCAGAGATGGACTCCTCACACGGGGCATCCCAGGAGGAGCCAGCTTGTATGCCTCGACCGGCGGACTTCCTGACGGAGGCCATGGGCAACGAGTTCTTCAACTGCAGGCGTTTCATCAGCCCTCAGCATCACCATCATCATCACCATCATCACCATCATCACCACCACCATGATGGGTGAGGCTACCTTTCAAATGGGTTGTTGAGCTCCCTTACTGTCTACAACTGTGCATTTTGGGATTGCGATCTTACAGGGGACCTATTATGCACTTTTTCAAAGAATTGATTTTGTTTTTGGGCTCTACTAGAATAGGTTTTCATGCTTGAATGTACAAAAATCATTGTTTTTCACATATTCTCCATTGTTGCAGCTTGTCTCTTCCCAGTCTGTCAGTAATGCTCTGTTTAGTTCCTGTCTCTATGAAGCCCCTCCTTCCAAAAAGCGCAATGTTCTCAGATTGGTCGGCTGGACCAGTGTGTTGTTTCGAGTGTGTTCGGGAACTAATAATGCAACTCAACTAGGCTGTATGTCTAGGGCAAGAATTAATTAAATGAGGGATATTGCGACATGTTCGTTCACAAAACCCAAACTCAAGTTCAGGGTTCAGGAGTTCAGAAACAGTGCGCACTGATGTAGAGAATAACTCCCGCTGGAGTGACTTTGTGCTTTCTAATTTTGCAGACCTTTTTCATGCTCCAACAGTAACATTACACACTAAGAAAGTTGAAAAAGTTGACTTAAATTGCTGTCTAGGTAAACGGCTCACTAGATTTTGACGCAGAGTAGAGGTCTGTAGTCCTGTGGCATGACCGTGTAACAAACCGGTAACAAACTCTCTCTCTCACCGCAGTCACATGGTGGAGGACATGCTGAGCGCCGATGACGTAAGCTGCAGCAGTTCCCAAGTCAGCGCCAAATCCGAGAAGAACATGGCGGATTTTGACGGAGAAGAGTCCGGCTGTGAGGAAGAGCTAGTCCAGATCAACTCTCACGCTGAGCTCAGCTCGCACCTGCAGCAACACCTGCCCAACCTGGCCTCCATATACCACGAGCACCTGGTGCAAGGTACATACACTCCTTTGCACTGTGTTCATTTACACACAAGCGTGATTTCAGTGTCTCGGAGCTGCTTGGTTTGCACTAAATACTGCATCACACAAACATCCATCTCTGAAAAATCACTGTTTGGGTCGCTTATAACATGCATAAGAAAAGGCAGCATATGCTTAACAAGAACTGTTGATAAATCTGTTGTCAACAAAAGAGAAGCTTTAAAGGGACAGTTCACCCAAAAATGAAAATTAGCCCATGATTTACTCTCCCTCAAGTCATCAAAGGTGTATATGACATTCTTCTTTCAGACGAACTCAATCGGAGTTATATTAAAAAAGTCCTGGCTCTTCCCAAGCTTTATGATGGCAGCGAATTGTCATTTTTGAAGTCCATAAAGTGCATCTATCCATCATATAACTGCTCCACATGGCTCCGGGGGGTTAATAAAGGCCTTCTGAAGCGAATCGATGCGTTTGTGTTAGAAAAATATTCATATTTAAAACTTTATAGACTAAAATAACTAGCTTCCGACAGAAAGCCGTACTGGGCGATATGGCTAAAAACTGTATCACGATATAAATGTTTCATATCGGTCGATATCGATAATTATTGATATGTTTTATGACCCATTTAAAATAAGGACCAGGAGAAAAATATTTTGCATTTAATCATTTTTATTTTAAACTTAACCTTCCTCTGATTATAATCCCCTCAGTTATAAAGGCAGAAATGTCAACACAACCATGGAAAACACTCAAATAATTAAAATATAAACACAAGTACTAAAATCACAATGAACACTTAATTATCTCTTAACATTAAGGTGCAGTGACTCTTCATGACCAATCGCTTCATGTACCCCAAAGTTGTAAGTCGCTTTGGATAAAAGCGTCTGCTAAATGCATAGATGTAAATGTAAATGCAGTGCCTCCGTTATTTCTTTGTAACTGTTAGCGTTTAGATGCTTTGTCATAAGGCACTGATGCAGAGTAACATGTTGTTTCAAAGGCTGAATCCGAAATTCCGTATTCAGCCAAAGTCAAGAATAGCACAAACGTACGAGGCGCGTGCTAGGGGTGGGAATCTTAAGGTACTTAACGATTCGATCCGATTCCGATTCTGGGAGTAACGATCCGAATCCCAAAACGATTCTTAACATACATTTTTGGTAACTAATTATCCTGCTGTGCAAATACATGAACTTTACATTTTAACCAAAATTGGAACTAATATGTGTTTTGTTTTTAGTTAGAATATCTGTTTGACAGTATTGCCATATTAAAAATGATCATGAAGATTTCTTTCAATACTTTTATTTTATTAACAAAGTTATATTCAATATTAACAAGCTCTGAATGAAACATGGTAAGCCATATATAGCCTACAATTGCAAAGAACAATCATTAAGAATGAAAAATTGTCACACTTAGTTGTAAATTGAGAACGGTTTAGTTTCTTTAGAACATTTTAACAAAAAATGTCTTTAAAAGCAAAAAAAAAAAAGTTTACTTTAGTTGGAGCCACAAAAAAAAATCTTTAAAACATAGGCTAATGCAGAAGAAAAACAACTTTAGTGCTCGCTGAGAAGCCAAATTCAGTGTGTGCGCATAACATCTCGCATGAGAGAACTTGCCGAGCTGCAACGGGTCATGTTAGAGACATTTAACGAATCACTCGCCAAAACTAAGCCTTTGTTCAGAATTTTCCATTCGTTTGAAACATTGTGCAGTAGTTCAGCAATATTCGATAAGTCATTCCAAAAATTATGCCACGGATGTTGATAGGTTTATGTCCCGGCCACCGCATCGGGAGACATAGGAGTGTTATTAATCATGGCAAAGAAAGCGCTGTATAGCCTACTTGAGCACCACTTTGTTATTTTGGCTCAGTATTTTGTTTGTTTGAAATGTTAACTTAATTTAGAAGTGCTTTTGAAATTAAAAACTTTGCATTTAATAGGCAAAATACATTTTTGAAATGGAAAGGCAGCCGCAGCGAGCGCAGACACAGAGAGGCCAAAGAAACGGAGGAGCGACTGCTGTAAGGCATTTGAGCAAAACTGCATACAACGTGCGGGTGTTGAACCCTCTCACCGGGAAAAGTGTCCCCACGGGTGTGACACCCCTGAGCTGGTCGTAGTTTGTCCATTTTATCTTAAACGAAGGCAATTCACCAGCATACGAACGTTCGCCTATCAACGGGTGGTTCTGTTTGGCCGGTGACCTTGCGCGCGCACAGTGGTGAAGTGGCCGTTTGAATTGAACACAGAATCGATTCAGAATTTTTAAGAAAAAAACTTTTTTTTCATCAACCTTTTCTCCCACCCCTAGCGCGTGCGCTGTCAGCAGAGGCTTGCGCTGACCAGTCTTGGTGGGGACGACGGTCAGACTTATAAAATCCCAAAAACTGCCATACCGGCGAGCTGACTTGTTTTCCTCTTTTATCAACAATTTCCTTGCTCGCTGTGGCACTCATTTTCCACTTGTCACTCCACGCCTGTTCTGTTTACTGAAGAATGAATCCAACACAAGACAAAGATATGGCGCAACCAAATGGGTTACAGTTAACTGATTGGCTGTTAGCATGTCACTTCCTACGTTGCTTGGTTACCACAGAGCAAGTGCCTTTGTTCATGCAACCAAACTTGCTTCGCAACCTCTGGTTTCTTCCGGCGAAGAAAAAAATTATCGAACGCTTTTTTTTATTGATATCGATTACGTGTCTATCGCGATACATATCGCTATCGTTTTATCGGCCAGCCCTAATGCCAGTCGACTTGTGCTAAAAGAGTAACTCCTGACACGATGTACAGGAGCATCTCAAGCTCTCATGGATAGGGCTGGGTAACTCAAGCCCCTCTTCTCTTATATCGAAATCCTCCGGCATTTTTCTTTAACAATCCTCGTTTTAGACTCTAATTCATGACCGGTGTTGTGTTTTGCTCTATCCTCTGCGCTTCTGCGTTCATCAATACGCATGCGTCAAGGGTTACTCTTTTAGCGCAAGTCGACTTGCGTACCGCTGACCGCCGGAAGCTAGTTATTTTAGTCTATAAAGTTTTAAATATGGATATTGTTCTTACACAAACGCAGAGCGTAAAGTATTCCGGCACCGTGCCGCATCTCCGGCGTGCGGCGTTTGGCTGTGGAGAAAAATTCTATAAATAAAAAACTGTGTTGATATCACGTTCGACTTCATGAGTTCGCCTACCAATGGTTTGAGAGTAACATGCAGAGTCATCTGGCATTGGTGTTTGCGTCGCCGATGAGCACACACTTCCAGCCAATCAGCGATCAACAGGCAGACACGCTCATTCATGACTGAAGGGATTTTAGCGCGATATCTTGTAGCTGTATATTGAAGTGATCGCAATGCTAAAGTGGCATAAATATATAGTTGCATCTGCATAAAGAAGTTGTATCTGTATTAGAGTAAAGAGTGGGAGAGTGATCCAGCGTGGATTACACCTCTTTATAAACATAACCAACTCTGAGAGCACAGTTGAATGGCTTTAATTGAATGACGAATAAGTGACTCCTGTCCATCATCGTGTGCACACTGACCAGGACATCTGCAAGTTTTAAACCGTAGACTGCACTGTACTCATCCCCCACAGCCGCTGAAAGCGGTTTGAATCAACAATTATTCAGTTTTGACTGATCAATGCATGACGCATTTTGGCAGTGGTGTGTGAATTAAAGTGTGTGAAACAGTGGCTTAGCCATAATTTTATTTTTGAAGGGTCCCATCTAAAAAATAGGGGACCACTATATATTTTATTTATATATATATATATATATATATATATATATATATATATATATATATATATATATATATATATATATATATATATATATATATATATATATATATATATATATATATATATATATATATATATATATATATATATATATATATATATATATATTTCAATAATTTAGCCTACCTTATTTTGTTATCACGGGAAATGATGCGCTCAAAATGTGAATAATTGTTTGTCTATTATTTTGCGTGACCATAAAGAAAAATGCCACTTCAATATTGAAAATGTTTGCATCTTAAACCATGAGGACAGGCCAGTGGATATCATATCGCGATGTGCAAACTTTGCGCGAGAGTTATGCCGGTAAGGGGCTTAAACGCCAGTCAATTATTCAAAGTGAAAGTAAAAAAACTAACCGTTTATCTGACGCTGCATCACGGGCGCATATTCCATTAGAGATGACGAGATAGTAATCAAATTTATTTTTTAATATTTCACTAGTGGCCTATTGTGGGGGGAAAAAAAATCTATTTTCATGAATCGAGAAGTGATGTGTGCTTGACAAGCTCACACCTCTGTTAGCCGCTGTGCGCTCAATCCATTATTTTATTTTAAACATTCAGTAATCTGGGGGGCCGGACATGTAAATGAAGGGGCCTTGTGGCTATGTCCCTGGTGTGAAATGCCTGCAAATTACATTGCTTTTTTCCGATCTCTTATATTTGTACTTTTTGCACATAAATTGGCTTATTCTTACTGTTGACATTGAAAATTGTGTTTTTCTGAGGGTTTAGTCAATAATTTCTTGATTTCCGTTTTGACAGTTTCCACCTGGGCATTTTAGTCATATTTGCTAATTCTCTTTAATGTATTTGCCCTGTTTTGATCCAATTTCCTGAGATTTTTTTGTTTGTTTTTCATCAACATTTTTGGCACTCTCCAACACACAACAGACTTCCCCCGAACCCCCGTAGCTTTACAAAATCCTGTGGGAAAAACTGATCATGATCATTATGAACTTTACTCCAGTCTAGTACAACAATGTTCCTCAAAGTCAGTAAAGTTGATAAAGCCAAATTAAAATGTCATTAAACAAAGTAGATTTGGGCTTAGCCCAGAATCTTTAAAATGTCTGGCTCCGCCCCTGGCAGATACATTATTATACTGTTGTTTTTGTAATTTTCCACTCACCCAGCCCCCAACCCCACTGAAAAAAAAAAGTTCAGGCACAGGATTTTTTTTTTTTTGCTTTAACCCCTGCAAACGTGCCACTTCACGTCAGAAGGCCTTTATTAACTCCCCAGAGCTGTGTGGAGCAGTTATATGATGGATAGATGCACTTTTATGGACTTCAAAAACAACACAACCATTCACTGCCATTATAAAGCTTGGAAGAGCCAGGATATTTTTTACTATAACTTTATTCGTCTGAAAGAAGAATGTCATAGACATCAGGATGGCTTGAGCGTGAGTTAATCATGGGCTAATTTTCATTTTTGGGTGAACTATCCCTTTAAGGTCTTTTTCCATCAAAATAAAGGCTTTGTTAAATTAGAACTAGTGCTGGGAATCGATTTTAAAAAATGACGAATTAATCACATTTTTTCTGTAATTAATCGCAAGTTTTTAATATTTTAGGTTTTTGATATTGTAATAATTTCAGTTACTCTCCAAATTAATGTAGAAACAATTTAAAGACAGTATATTTTAAAATGTGTTGTAATGGTATATTTTTATGAATGAAGGCCAGTATCACTGATACTAATGTCTCTATGAAACATTAATGACGTTACATTACAGTATAACGGAAAGCTCCCAATTTCAACATTTATTAGGCTTTAAAAAACAACTTTTAATTTAAGTGAACTTAAAACAATCTTTACATAAACCCATATAATAAATGTTATTTTTACCTGTGTCCTTCCCTGTTAGACATATACAGAAATGTAATGGTTATCAAACACCTTTCATAACTGCATAAATAATAAATGAAATATAGATTAATCATCATTAAAGCTACAATTTTCTCTGTCCCCGTTGTTCTTTGATGAACATTAATGACAGGTATCATCAGTGCTGCTGTCACTTTAAGAACGGCCGCTGACGAACATGATGCGGATCTGACGCGCATCTCATTTCCTCACAACTCTTTAAGTTCATTTAAGACTTTATTTAACTAATTTAAGACTCCTAATATGAGAACTCAAAATGCTCTGTCTGTGCGTTGAATGATCGCATTTACTTGGAAGCATTTACATGAATAGGAGCGTGATCATGTAACGCTAGGCAAAAATGGATATAAAAATGGACACCGTTATTTTTAATGCGTTAAGCTGAAAAAAATTAATCGCGTTAACGCGTTAATTTGCCCAGCCCTAAATAGAACTTTTACAACATTAGAAATAAAGTAGTGAGACAGTGAGAGAATTTTATCTGCACCTACATGAAATATGATTTCAGACGAAAGTCACATGATAAATCACTTTTCTAAATGTCCGCTCCAGGTCCGGCGGTGCACAAACACCAGTACTCCACCCATGCCGTGACTGACATCAACCTGGACAACGTGTGCAAGAACGGAAACACTCTTCTGTGGGACCTGGTCCAGGACGATAACGCGGTATGTTTACTTCACAGCAGACTCTTTGAAGCATTTCCTGTGTAGATTTCGATTCTCATGTTGTGACTGTGACTAGATCCACCTATCGGAGGGCTTGATCAATGAGGCGGAGAAGCTGTTGTGCTCTCTGGTCTGCTGGTTCACTGACCGTCAGATCCGCATGCGTTTCATCGAGGGCTGTCTGGAGAACCTCGCCAACCACCGGTGAGGCCATCACTGATTTGACAGAGGTTTGGGCTTCTCTCAGGTCCTGCGGGAGATATTTGACCATTTTGTTTCTGTGTGTGTTCATCAGGTCGGTGGTGGTGTCCTTGCGTTTGCTGCCGAAGCTCTTTGGAACATTCCAGCAGTTCGGCTCCAGCTATGACACTCATTGGATTACCATGTAAGATCTCCGCCCTACACTGCTTGTAGTGTTTTTTTCAATTCAGAATTAGCTTGATAGCTTGAAACTTGTATTAGTTTACAGATGTTTTTGGATGAGTAAATGTTCATATTTTCCGTGTGTGTGTGTGTGTGTGTGTGTGTGTGCGCGCGCTGCAGGTGGGCGGAGAAGGAGCTGCACATGATGAAGCTCTTCTTCGATGATCTGTTACACTATATCCAGGACGTGAGAGAGCAGCGCCACAAATTCGCTCTGTAAGTCTGGGTGTTTTCTGGATCAAAGTATTAATTTCTTTCTTTTGTCTGAAGTGTATGTATAGTGAGTTTAAACATCAATCCCATGTGTCTCAGGTACAGTCACAGTGCGGAGGTGCAGGTGCGTCTGCAGTTCCTCACCTGTGTGTTCTCAACGCTCGGATCACCTGACCACTTCAGTGAGTCTCTCTTTATCTCTCACACAAATCGGCGCCTGTGTACATGTGAGTATTGCTCTGTAACGATATGAATATCCTCTGTGTGTGTGTCAGGGTTGAGTCTGGAGCAGGTGGACATCCTGTGGCACTGTTTAGTGGAGGACTCTGAGTGTTATGACGATGCCTTGCACTGGTTCCTAAACCAGGTCCGCAGTAAAGACCAGCACGCGATGGGCATGGAGACATATAAACATCTCTTCCTGGAGAAGGTCTGGTTACCGTGTAGTTAAACCCCAACTTTTGTACAGTATGTGCCATGAGAATGAATCTTTCATCACCTGATTCTCAACGTCTCTCTCTCTCAGATGCCTCAGCTGAAGCCGGAGACGATCAGCATGACGGGTCTTAATTTGTTTCAGCATCTGTGTAATCTGGCTCGTCTGGCCACCAGCGCTTATGACAGCAGCTCCAACTGCGAGGTTTGATGCAGCCAATCTCGAAATCTGTCTGGTTTGTCTGGATATGTTCTTTCTGACCTCTCTCTCTCTCTCTCTCTCTCTCTGTAGTTGTGTGGTATGGATCAGCTGTGGGGAATCGCATTGAGGGCTCAGTCCGCAGACATCAGCCGAGCTGCGATCCAGTACATTAACTCCTATTACATCAGCGGTCAGTTAACTGCAAACTCTTACATGTATTGTATAATTCATAACCATTAAATGTTTACAGATTTAGAACCTCTCAGATTGAGAATAAATGCAGGAAGAAACATTATTGTTCTCAATTGTTTTACTACAGAGATGGATGGATAGAAAGATGGATGGAGGAATAGAAAAGCAGATGGATGGATGGATGAATGAATGAATGAATGAATGAATAGAAAGGCAGGTGGATACATGGATAGATGGATGATAAATGGATGTATGGATGAATTAATAGAAAATCGGATGGATGATAAATGGATGGTTGGATGAATGATTAGAAAGGCAGATGGATTGATCGAATGATGGATAAATAAATGGATAGATGGATGATAAATGTATGGATGGATGGATGAATTGATGAATGAATAGAAAATCAGATGGCGGGATCGATGAATAGAAAAGCTGATGGATAAATAGATGGATGGATGGATTAATAGAAGATCGGAAGCATGATAAATGGATGGTTGGTTGGATGGATGAATAGAAAGGCAGATTGATTGATCGATCGATGGATTAATAAATGGATGGATAGATGATAAATGGATGGATGGATGAATGAATGAATGAATAGAAAATCGAATGGATAGATTGATGGATAAATAGATGGATGAATAGAAAGGCGGATGGATACATGGATGATAGAAAGGCGGATGGATGGATGGAAGATGGATAGAAAGGAGGATGGATGGATGAATGAATAGAAAATCGGATGGATGATAAATGGATGGTTGGATGGATGAATAGAAAGGCAGATGGATTGGTGGATGGATAAATAAATGGATAGATGGATGAAATGTATGGATAAATGAATTAATGAATGAATAGAAAATCGGATTGAAGGGATCGATGGATAGAAAAGCGGATTGATGGATGGATGTATGGATGGATGTTAAATGGATGGATGAATGAATAGAAAATCAGATGGATGATAAATGGATGGATGGATACATGGATAGAAAGGCGGATTGATTGATGGATGGATAAATAGATAGATGGATGATGGATGAATGAATAGAAAATCAGATGGATTGATGGATAAATAGATGGATGAATAGAAAGGCAGATGGATTGATCGATGGACAGATTGATGGATGGATAAATAGATAGATGGATGATTGATGAATAAATGGAAAATCAGATGGATGGGATGGATGAATGAATGAATGAAAATCAGATGGATGGATGGATTGATAGATAAATAGATGGATGAATAGAAAGGTAGATGGATTTATTGATGGATGGAGGGATAAATAAATAGATGGATGGATGATAAATGGATGAAAGAAAGAATGAATGAATAGAAAATCAGATGGATGGATAAATAGATAGATAAATGGATGGATGGATAGATAGATAAATGGATGGATGGATGTATAGATAGATAGATAGATAGATAGATAGATAGATAGATAGATAGATAGATAGATAGATAGATAGATAGATAGATAGATAGATAGATAGATAGATAGATAGATAGATAGATAGATAGATAGATAGATAGATAGATAGATAGATAGATAGATAGATAGATAGATAGATAGAGATGGATGGATAAATGGATGGATAAATAGATGGATAAATGGATGGATAAATAGATGGATAAATGGATGGATGGATGCCACAGGTTAAATGTGCAGTCTGTCCCAGTTGAGTTTATGATGTGTGTGTGTGTGAGATGTGATGTGATGTATTTATGAGTGTGTGTAACCGCAGGTAAAACGGGTCTGGAGAAGGAGCAGGAGTTCATCAGTAAGTGTATGGAGAGCCTGATGATGGCGTCTGCTAACCTGGAGAAAGACGCCCACTCCAGCCTCACCATCATCGAGAGAGGACTGCTGCTGCTCAAAACACACCTGGAGGCCTTCAGACGCAGGTACACACACGCACACACACACACACACACACACACACACACACACACACACCACACACACACACTCACATTTCCTCACTGACACCGCACGAAAAACACACTTACATGAAAAATTCACCGGGTTTGATATCAAAATGTAAATGCTCATGTGCACATTGAGTAAGTTGACAGAATGCCGGTAACATTTAGGACCTTCCCCCTGTAAACTAGCACAGTCATGGCATTTACACGTGTAAACACTCATTGAGTGTGTGTGTGTTCAGGTTTGCGTATCACCTGCGGCAGTGGCAGATCGAGGGCACGGGCATCAGCAGTCATCTGAAAGCTCTCAGTGATAAACAGTCTCTCCCGCTCAGAATCGTGTGTCAACCGGCCGGACTGCCCGACAAGGTGGACCTTCATCATCATCATCATCATCATCACTATTGTTTGCTCAGACGTCAAGCTGAGTTTAATCACGCTTTCTTCATAAACAAGCAGTATTTCCTCCTCTCTTGCTCATGCTCATGTTGTGTGTGTGTGTGTGTAGATGACCATCGAGATGTACCCCAGCGATCAGGTGGCTGATCTGAGGGCAGAGGTCACTCACTGGTACGAGAACCTTCAGAAGGATCAGCTCAGCCAGCAGGCACAGCTGCAGGAGTTCGGCCAGACCAGCCGGCAGCAGGACTTCCCAGGTTCTCTCTCTCTCTCTCTCTCTCTCTCTCTCTCTCTCTCTCTCTCTCTCTCTCTCTCTCTCTCTCTCTCTCTCTCTCTCTCTCTCTATCTCTCTATCTATCTCTCTCTCTCTCTCTCTCTCTCTCTCTATCTGTTGTTCTATCTAACGTTCGATCGTTCTATCTATAGTTTGATCTATCCATCCATCCATCCATCTATCGTTCTGTCTATCTTTTGTTCTCGCTATCTTTCTATTGTTCTATCGATCTATCTGTCTATCTATCGTTCGTTCTTTCTAACATCTATCTATCTATTGTTCTATCATTCTATCGTTATCGATCGTTCTATCTATCGTTCTATAGTTATCTATCGTTCTATCAATCAATCTATCATTCTATCTATCGTTCTATCGTCATCTATCTATCGTTCTATCTATCTTTTGTTCTCTATCTTTCTATTGTTCTATCTATTGTACTATCCATCCATTTTTTTTTAAGAGTCAGTCAAAAAGAAAATGATATATTCATAATAAATACATAACATACAGTAATCAATCATATATAAAGTTGAACTTAAATCTCTCAATTTACAAGTACAAATGATTGTTCATATGGAAACACTCTGCAGTCAGATTCACCTTTGTAGTGGCTTGATGTCTGTCTGTGTGTGTGTGTGTGTGTTTCTGTGCAGGTGGTCTGATGGGTCCGGTGCGCATGATCTCATCAGGACACGAGCTGACCACTGACTATGATGAGAAGACTCTTCATGAGCTCGGCTTCAAGGACATGCAGGTAACGGCATCAGATCCACATACGGCCACACACCCACAGCACTCCAACGTCAAACACAAAGAGACTGTTCTCTGTGCTGTCAGATGGTGTTCGTGTCTCTGGGCGCTCCGCGGAGGGAGAGGAAGGGCGAGGGTGTCCAGCTGCCGGCGTCCTGTCTGCCGCCCCCTCAGAAGGAGCACATTCCCATGCTGCTGCTCCTGCAGGAGCCCCACCTCACCACCCTCTTCGACCTGCTGGAGATGCTGGCCTGCTTCAAACCGCCCAGCCCTGACAGACCCCAGCACAGCACTGAGGTAACGTCCGGCTCCACACCTCTGACCCGGTCCAGACTGAGTTCAACCAGCATCCAATCCAGTGTGTTTCCTCCTGCAGAGCGTTCGCTGCGAGGAGCTGCACCTGCACGCTGAGAATCTCTCTCGCCGTGTGTGGGAGCTGCTCATGCTGCTGCCCACATGTCCCAGCATGCTCCAGGCCTTCCAGAACATCTCCGATGACACGGTCAGTCATATTTAGTCACTTTTGACCGCAAAATATTACGTTTTTTTTTTTTTAAAGCCTGTAGTGTCTTGCCTTAAGAGATTTCTTCTTGAATGTGCACTGCATGAAAGTTGATTTGTGCTCGTTGTGACTTTAGGGCTCTGACGGTTTGTGCTGGAAGGATCTGTTGAGGATCAAGAGCCCCCATAAGCTGCTTTACGCTTTAGAAATCATAGAAGCCCTCGGCAAACCCAACCGCAGGATTCACCGCGAGTCCACGGTACACATGCGTACTCACACAGACCATCTCCTTCACACACGCAGCCCTGCAGGTCTGTAAATGAAGTATTGTCATGTGCTGGTGTTTGTGTGTATTTCAGGGCAGTTACAGTGATCTGTATCCAGACTCTGACGACTCCAGTGAGGAACAGATTGAAAACAGCAAGAACACCTGGAGCTGCAAGGTCTCTTCTCACACTTTCTCTAAAAATGATCTGTTGCTTTTGTTCCTTGACTTATGAAATAAACACTCAGTTGAACTTCAAATGTAGAGGTTTTGGTAAAATGATTATGCCTGTATGTTCCAGTCCTTGTGCTCTGATTATGAATCTGTGCTGTGTGTGTTTGAGCTGGACGGATGTCTCTGAATGACACATTCCTCCCGTGTCTCTCTTGCAGTTTGTGTCGTCTGGAGGCCTTCAGCTTCTGCTGGACATTTTTAACAGTGCTATTTTAGAGCCGAAAGAACAAGAGTCCTGGACGGTGGTGAGTGTCAAGAACATGTCTGTGGCTAAAGGGAGCAATACAAAAATGAAGCATTTTTATTTTATTTTATTTAAAGGTTTTTGGCATTATATGATTTTTAATGAGAGTTCTCATTAATATAGAATGAAAAATGTTATACTGTGATGCAAAACAAATATTTTGTTCTGTAATCGTACAATTTAAAAATAGATAAAGCTTGAATTTGTATTAATTTCATTAAAACAAATCATATATTCAGGATAGTTTTGAATAAATTATAATATTGAGAATATTTATTTAATTATTATTTAATTTATTTTGGCATTACAAAAAGAGTTCTTTGTGGAGAGGTGCTCATATCATAAATACAAAAAAATATTTAAAAAAAAAAATGTTTTTCTTCTAAAAATCCAAAAATTCTTTTAAAATGTGTTTATTTTTGCATTATAAAAATAAAGAGTTTTTTGGGGGGGGTATATGTGCATAATTGTCCTAAAGATAATTTATAAAATGTTACTGGCCATAATTCTTATATCAAAAGCGTTTTGTTTTTTTCTAAAAATTAGAAATTATTTATTTTTCCATTACAAAAATATGAGTTTCTCGGGGTAATATGCATAACTGTTTTAAAGGTGTCATGAACTGGCTTTTAAATTTTTTTAAGAAGTTCTTCAAGGAGAAGTGCATAATTGTTATAAAATAAATTTGCTCATATCATAAATATTCTAAAAAATATTTTTTTCCTTCTAAAAATTTGAAATTATTTTGTTTTTTTTGGGGTGCATAATTTTTTTGCATAATTGTCTTAAATATAAAATGTTACTGGCCATATTTCTTATATCAAAAGCGTTTTTTTTTTTTTTGTTTTTTTTTTTTTTCCTAAAAATGAATAATGACTTATTTTTCCATTACAAAAATATGAGTTTTTCGAGGTATTGTTTTAAAGATGTATAAAATCTTATCGGTATACCATTTGCTCATATCAAATTTCGTCTTTTCGTGAAATATGGCCAGGACATTTTCTTTGTAAGATCTACCCAGCTCTGAACATCATCTTTCTTCTCTTCTCTGTAGTGGTTGTTGGACTGTCTCGCGTGTCTGCTGAAACTCATTTGTCAGTTTGCGGTGGATCCGGCCGATCTGGATCTGGCTTACCATGATGTTTTTGCCTGGTCTGGTCTCACGGACACTCAGAGAAAGAGGGCGTGGCCGGGGAAGTCCCGCAAAACCACCGGAGATCATGGGAAGGGCCTGCATATACCTCGTCTTACAGAGGTGCGAACCTGCCTCTAAATCCTCTTTTCTCGGTGTATGTGTGTGTTTTTGCGGTCACTAATTTTGAGATGTTGTCCCACTCTGTCAGGTTTTTCTGAGTCTTGTTCAAGGCACCAACCTCATCCAGCGGCTCATCAACGTGGCCTACACATACGACAATCTGGCACACAGGTGAACGGCATGCGCATACTCAAATTGAGATTAACATTAGCATTTTGCTAGGCTAACAAACTGATACTCTAAGCTTAAAAATGAAACTGTAAAATATTGCATTTTTAATTATATATTTCAATTTTATAATGTGTGTGTGTGTGTGTATTTCCTGTCTGTTTTTTACCTTGTGTCTTCTGATTGTCCTGCAGGGTTCTGAAGGCCCAATCAGATCACAGATCCAGACACGAGGGTAAGCACATCATTGGTTGTATATCTTTGTATGTTTGTAATTTTCTCTGCTCATTGCTGGTGATGTGTTTATGCAGTGACTCATTACTCCATGTGGCTGCTGGTGAGCTGGGCGCACTGCTGTTCTCTGGTGAAGTCCAGCCTGGCTGACAGCGAACACCTTCACGACTGGCTCAAGAAACTCACGCTGCTCATACCTGAGGTAAACCAACGAATGTGAAGATGATTGTAATCATCTCCTCGTCTACTGTTGTGATTAAGGTCATGTGGGTGGGGAACAATTACATTTAACCAATCAAATCATAGCTTTTCAGCACAGTCAAAGAAAGCAAGTTTTAATACATCCCTTAAAATAATGTTATCATAATACGAAAGTTAAACACGTTGTGAATGCCATTGATGAATGCTATTGTTTATGCATTTGATACACTAAAGCAACTTGCATTGCATTCAAGGTAAACATGATTTCTGAGTTCATGCATTCCCTGGGAGTCGAACCCATGACCTTTGCATTCGTTATGCTCTACTGCGTGAGCTCCAGGAAAGCTGCTGTGCTAACAGAGCCATGTTGTGTCTGCAGACGGCGGTGCGTCAGGAGGCGTGCAGTGGTCTGTATAAGCTGTCTCTGTCGGGTCTGGAGGGCGGAGAATCCATCAATAGATCCTTCCTGCTGCTCGCCGCGTCCACACTGCTCAAGTTCCTGCCAGACGCACAGGCGCTCAAACCCCTCAGAGTCAGTACACACACACACGCTTTTTCATTTTATGGTTTAATTTATGGTCATTTTATTATGTGCTTTTGTTATTAGGGCCTGAGCACCGATGGTGTGAGGACCCTATTGGAATTGCTCAGCCTATTCTTATTCTTCTCCCAAATTAATCACATTTTTGGGGGCCTAAACACGCTCAAAAACTCACAAAACTTTGCACACGCATCAGAAGTGGCAAAAATGTACGTCTGTTATGGTATTCAGAATTAGGTGTGGCAAAATGGCTTGATAGTGCCACCTACAAAAATTCAACGAAGTGCCCCTCCCGCCACGTTTCACGTACAGGTATGAAGTTCGGTAGACACATGTAACAGCCCAATACTTACAAAAAAGTCTCCTGGTACGAAATCTGAAAGCCAACAGGAAGCGAGATATTTTGAAATTTCTTTGCAAAAGTGTTGCAAATTTTGCCATTTCCAGACGTTGTACTTTAATCAACTACGCCTAGAGATGTAATCAAATCATCATCATATTTGGTCAGTCTACTCTAAAGGCCTTTGCGATGTTACATTGCGAAGATCTTGACTTTCCCTGGAGAGCGTGTTTGTGGCGGTCTGACAAAGTTCATTGTTTTGCCATGAAACAGGAAGTTGTTGTAACTCTGGCATACAATGTCCGATCTGCCCTAAACTTGACATGTTTGATAATAGTCCTTGCCTGAAGACATCTACATGAAAATATTCAGTTATGGTCAAAGCGCCACCTGCTGGTAGCAGGAAGTGTGGCACATTGAAGTGACTTTGCCTTTCTTTCTTTTATATTTACCCGCTTAAATGCATGACGCCCACTATTCGCTGTTTTCCTGATGCCACCGGGTGGCGGTGGTCCTGGGTGCGAGGGCCCTTTCATCGCTGCTTGCAGCTTTCATTATTATTATTATTTTAAATATATATTTCTAAATAGTTTTAGTTTTTTTGTTTAAGTGAGTAAATTCAGTTCTTCAACTTTTCGTGGATCTGTGTGAACAGGGATCGTTTTGACTACATTCATTGTTGTCTGTATTTGAAATTTTTCAAAAATGCAAAGGATAAACGTTTTTAGTACTTTGTTGTTGTGTAAATGTACCCTAAGATTTAGTTAATGATAACACGGGTACTAACTCAGTGTTATTTACCCATTTAATTTTTGTGTGTGTGTGTGTGTGTTTCGGTGCAGGTGGAGGATTTTGAAGAGGAGGCCATGTTTCGCACCGGCTGTAAGGAATACTTCTGGCTGCTCTGTAAACTCATCGACAACATCCACGTGAAAGACGCCAGTCAGACCACCCTGCTGGACCTGGACGCCCTGGCCCGACACCTCGCCGACTGCATCCGCAGGTCAAACACGCTCCTTCTGCTTCCATTACTGGATTAGTTTCGGTCTAAACACATAATTTACCCCTCTGGAGCACAACCTAAAGCAAACAAATGCTATTAGTTAGACTAGAGTGACATTTTACTGTTAGCATTATGCTAGGACTCCTTAAAATCAAACTGAATTAATAGTAATTAAGCAAAAACGATCTTTTGTGTAGAGCATGTTGTTGTTTTTCCACTTGCAGTCGTGAGATTTTGGACCAGCAGGACGGGGCGATCGAGGACGACGGTCTGACGGGTC
This sequence comes from Romanogobio albipinnatus, assembly GCA_023566225.1. Taxonomy (NCBI): domain Eukaryota; kingdom Metazoa; phylum Chordata; class Actinopteri; order Cypriniformes; family Gobionidae; genus Romanogobio; species Romanogobio albipinnatus. The sequence continues at coordinate 64,056,100 of CM042241.1, read as the reverse complement.
TCCTGCGTCTGGCCACCAGCGTCCTGAAGCACAAGCCTCCGTTTAAGTTCTCGCGGGAGGGTCAGGAGTTCCTCAGGGACACGTATGACCTGCTGTTCCTACTGCCCAGCCTGAAGGACCGACAGCAGCCCAAATGCAAGAGTCCCGCGGCCCGCGCCGCCGCCTACGACCTGCTGGTGGAGGTGGTCAAGGGTTCGGTGGAGAACTACAGGCTGCTGCACAACTGGGTCATGTCGCAGCACATGCAGGGTGAGCTTTCTCTCATTGACCTGTGTTGTTTTAAATTAAGTGATCGCTTATTTAGATTCAGACAATTTAATTCAATTCACATTTATTTGTATAGCGCTTTTCACAATTCATATCATTTCAAAGCAGCTTTACAGAAAATGCATGCGTCTACATTACAATTTAGAGTGATTTGTTATCAGAGGTGACTGTGTCCAAGTTTTGCATTTCAGAAATGTACATGTACAAATCACACAGCTAGCTAGCAATGTATTAGACTACATTAGAGAAAACTAATACAATATTTTGATTTTTTTAAGTGGTTTTACGATGTTATTTAGGCTCTTATACTTATACAAAACATGCTGGAAGTTGACATGAAACACTAGGAAATTCACATGTTCTGACCTTCATGCACTTTATACTGCTTTAAACTACTTTGATGGAGATTTGGATGTATTTCAGCTTTATTTCAATTAATTAAATGATTTTTAATAGAAAGCCTCATTGTTTTGAACAATTCCATTTATGAACTAAATGAAAATTAATGTGTGTGTTCTCATTCTGTGTTGTTTTGCTGTTTTAGCGTCTCACGCTCCTTATAAGTGGGATTACTGGCCCCATGATGATGTCAGAGCCGAGTGTCGTTTCGTGGGATTGACTAACCTGGGCGCCACGTGTTACCTGGCCTCCACCATCCAACAGCTCTACATGATCCCAGAGGCCAGACAGGCCGTCTTCACTGCTAAAGTGAGTCTATCAAATTATGAAACGTGATCTTGCATCAATTGCATCCATAAACTGACCATAATTATGCAAATGACCTGTTACTTTGATATATTATGTATTTATTAACTTTGATTATTGAACATTGGTGTCTTATCATATTGCTGCGGTGATATAAAAGCGGTAATGCACGAGGTCATGGTTCGACCACCATTCAAATTATTTAAATGTACGTTCTTCGGTGGCCTGTTGTTTAATAACACGCATATTAATAACACATATTTAAGATGTTTGTGCCTTGTAGTGATGCTTGTGTGTTTGTGTCTGTTTATTTACAGTATTCGGAGGACATTAAGCATAAGACCACATTGCTGGAGCTGCAGAAGATGTTCACTTATCTCATGGTACGTGACACTCTTATTATTACATGATCTAGTCTGATCTTATGACCTGTAGATGTGATGTCATTTCACTGTTTCTGCACGTGCAGGAGAGCGAGAGGAAAGCGTACAACCCTCGTCCCTTCTGTAAGACCTACACGATGGACAAACAGCCTCTGAACACAGGAGAGCAGAAAGACATGACTGAGTTCTTCACGGACCTCATCACCAAGATCGAGGAGATGTCTCAGGACCTGGTAAGACATCTGTCTTGTCATCTTGTGTGTGTTTGTTTAAAGTCGGCATGAAACGGAAGTTAAGATAGACTTTTGTTCCCTATTGTGGCGTATATCCGAGTGAAATGGCTTCTCGAACAAGAACAAATGTAGGGCGGGGCTTGATTTTGTCCATGAGAAAATGATTGGATGGTTGTGGATTGCTATTGGTGGAGATGTGAGTGACAGGTAGCCCCGCCCTTGTGGAGATGAGATTCTCCGAGAGTGATTTTGATTATAGATATTAGGACACATGAATAAGAAATGAATAAAAAAAGAAATGTGCACGGATAATTCATTTATAATAAATGCTGCAATATTTAAGAAAAAACAAGGATTGTCCATTTTGATTATTTGATGGCATCTTTAAGGACCGTTTTGAGTGTGTTTAATTAATTAGTTGCAGAGATCTAATGGCTGTGTGTGTCGTTTCAGAAAAACACAGTCAAAACACTGTTTGGCGGCGTCATCACCAACAATGTGGTTTCACTGGTAAGATTGAGCTGTTTTAACTCTTATATGTATGTGTCTTTTCTGAAAGAGAAAGGTCATGGATAAGCGTTTTCATTGGATATATGTGTGTGACTGAGTTTGCATATGCACATTTGAATTAAACTCTTGATGTATGTGTGTGTGTGTGTAGGACTGTGATCATGTGAGTCAGACGGCTGAGGAGTTTTACACAGTGAGATGCCAGGTGGCCGATATGAAGAACATCTATGTGAGTGTTTCTCATTTACACACACACACACACACACACACACACACACACACACACACACACACACACACACACACACACACACACACACACACACACACACACACACACACACACACACACACACACACACACACACACACACACACACACACACACACACACACAGTGTGTACAGGTCATTAGACTTTAAAGGCTTCACTACTTTTCAGATAAGAACAAATATGGATTTTTCAATGGCTGATGTTTAAAATGTTCCGATTATCAATGTGATGTTTGCTTAAGTACCAATAGTTATTTGTAGTTACTAACCTTAAAGCGCTACATTGTCTCGACCTCACCACAGTAAGTTTGATATTTATATATTTGATTACTGAGACTAGTAGCATTTGTCAGTTTTGTTGTGTCCATAATAAATCATACATTGTAATTGAAAAGAAAAATATCTTCAGAAACATGTTTCTGTATTGGTTATTAAAGGGTTGAAGGTCAGTGGGGAAAAGGCTAACAATAACCTTAATTAGCAATTTTCGTTTAACCGCACTTTATTTACAGTCAGAGGTCTTGTACTCTGTGCAATGAACAATATTTTATGTATAAAAATGAATTCTTATGATTTTGTCGCCCATAACAGAGTTGAACTATTGAGCTTGATGAGAAAATAAGTGTAAAACAATAAAAACCATGGAAAAGACTATAAAAGAAACGTATTTCTATTTGAATCTTGTTGTCAACAAGAAAATAATGTTGCCACTTCATGGTAGAAAGATGAAAATATTATTTTTATAGCATGAAATATGCTGTGTTGAACGATGTAAGTGAAGGGAATGACGGTAAATTCTGCATTTTCTCAAAAAATTGCTTAACAAAATAGAAAATAAAATATTTATTAAATATAAAATAAGTATATATATATTATAATATAATATACAGTATTTATTTATTTATTTAAAATGTCTTAACCAGTTTCATCTGTCAAGAGACTAATTAATTTCAATTAAACTTAATTATTCTGTTGGTTATTTCAGTAACAAGCCAAGGGGAGACACACAGATAAAGTCATTTCAGGTCCTTTATAATCCCCCGATTGTCTGTTTCTGAAAAAACCACCATCATCATCATGTGTGTCTCTGTGTTTCAGGAGTCTCTGGATGAGGTGACCATTAAGGACACTCTGGAGGGGGATAACATGTACACCTGCTCTCAGTGCGGGAAGAAAGTGCGCGCCGAAAAACGGTACAGTCCCCTTCCTGTCCCAGTTCTTCCTCTGAGAGCTGAAATCTCTCTGTTACCGCCCCTGAATATTTCATCTCTTTGTGCCTCTCAGGGCGTGTTTTAAGAAGCTCCCACGGATCTTGAGCTTTAACACCATGCGCTACACGTTCAACATGGTGACCATGATGAAGGAAAAAGTAAACACGCACTTTTCTTTCCCGCTGCGGCTCGACATGACGCCGTACACCGAGGACTTCCTCATGGCCAAGGGAGACAGGAAGGAAGGTTGTATGATTGTTTTGCTGGAATACACAGATTTAAAGTTCTGTTTGCCTTCTCCGTCAGCGAATCATGATCTCGTTTGCAGGTTTTCGTGATGACGGTGATGCAAAAGTGGCGGAGAGTTACGAGTACGACCTCATCGGTGTGACGGTGCACACGGGCACGGCAGACGGCGGCCATTATTACAGCTTCATCAGGGACATTGTCAACCCACACGCTTACCGCAATAACAAATGGTGATTATTCACACACCAATAAGTTCGCATATTTTGCAGTTACAGCTGCTGAATTGGTAATTGATCTTTAGAGGCATTTGATGTCATGTATTTTAAAGTGATGATGTCATTTCCTGCTGTAGGTACCTGTTTAACGACGCGGAGGTGAAGCCGTTTGATTCGGCCCAGCTGGCCTCAGAGTGTTTTGGTGGAGAGATGACCGTATGTATTTTGATATTTTTCCTTCCAGATCAAGTCGTCCTTTATGTTTTTGTGATTAAAGTAATTTAAATAATAAAATTGCGTTAACGTGGTTTTAATTCAGAAATGCTTGTCTCATTTCAGACAAAAACATACGACTCTGTCACAGACAAGTTCATGGATTTCTCCTTTGAGAAGGTTGGTTTAATAATGATAATAATAACAATAATAATATTACATTATTATTATTTTATATATTAGTTATAATTATTAAAGTAATACATTTTACTTCTATATATTATTGTTTTGCATATTAATTATACCTTATTTTTTATATAAATTCTAATTATTAAAGTAATAAAATGTTTTTGCTGTTATTTATATAGTATTTTATATATTAATAAGTAATTTTTTTAATTAGTAATTAATTAAATAATAATGTATTATTATTTTATTTATGAATTCTAATTATTAGACCATTAAAGAATACATCTATATTATTTTGTATATATTAATCATACATTATTTTCATATTCTAATTATTAAAGTAATAGTTTTTGCTGTTTTTATAGTATTACATATATATATATATATATATATATATATATATATATATATATATATATATATATATATATATATATATATATATATATATATATATATATATATATATATAACATGTTATTTATATGTTATTTTATATATTAATTAGTGATTATAATGCATTATATATTATTATTACTTTATATATTAATTATATATTATTGTTTATTTTAATTATAACTATTAAAGTAATAATAATAGAGTATTATTATTATTATTTGTATTGTTATATATATTAATTATAATGATTAATAAATAATATATTTATGTATTGTTTTATATATTAAAGTAGTAGTAGTTTTATATATTAAAGTTGTTGTTATTATTAATATTTTTTATTATTTATATATTAACTATAGCTATTATAATTTTAAAAATATTGTTTCTATATTGTTTTATATAATTATGCATTATTGTTTATATTAATTATAATTATTAAAGTAATAATTATAGATTGTTGTTGTTGCAATACATATGTATAATAATAATTATTATTATTGTAATTATTGATAAATAAATTGTTATTATTATTTAAATATCAAGTTTCCCCCAAGATTTTGTGATGCTTTGGAGACAGTGATGTGTGCTTGTCTGTCTGTCAGACCCACAGTGCCTACATGCTGTTCTATAAGAGAGTGGAGGTGGAGGAGGAGAATGGGAAGGACTTTAACTTTGACATTTCTCCTGATCTTCTGGAGGTACAGACTTCTGTATATCACCCTCAGTCTTCACTGCACTCATCCGTCAGGATGAGCATTTATCTGACGCTTCATTTCTCTGTCTCTCTCACAGTGGATCTGGCACGACAACATGCAGTTTCTCCAGGACAAGAACATCTTTGAACACACATACTTTGGGTGAGAGAACAAAACCTCTTCTCTTCTCGACCTGTGCTCTCAATCTGGTTTCCTTTTGTTGTCTAATTCTTTTGCTATCCCTCTGTAGCTTCATGTGGCAGCTGTGCAGCAGTATTCCCAGCACTTTACCGGATCCTAAATCCGTGTCGCTCATGACGGCGAAGGTGAGTCCACATGAACTGCTTTATCAGAGCAGATGATGAAACATGATCATCTGTACGAGACTTTCAGGGAAAACCTCTGGAGTTATTGTCCAATAGAGAGGCTCATATGTTTGGAGTAATTTTCCCCTCTCCTCTTCTCACAGCTCAGCACATCGTTTGTTCTGGAGACGTTCATCCACTCCAAAGAAAAGGTGAGATGGCGTTGTTCTGTTTTCCCCTCATCTTTAGTGTCGTTTACTATGTCTGTTGTAGCTTACAGGACAGACCCGATGCTGTTTTCTGTGTGAAAGTTGTTTTTTGTTGTAAGTTCATCTTGTGCTCATTTCTCTCAGCCAACAATGCTGCAGTGGATCGAGCTCTTGACCAAACAGTTTAACAACAATCAAGCTGCCTGCGAGGTAACACACTCACACACATACATTTCTACACATATACGCACACACACGCACACAAATTCACGGTTTAAATTACTCGCGGTTTGGTTTGTATAATGGTTTTAGGGTTGTGGTTTTGGTACGGTTCAGTATGTGCCATGTTCAGGAAAATTAGGGCAACTGTCAAATAAAAATAAAGAAAATAAGAACAAATAATGAAACTACAGGCAGCAGCACAGATACATACAATAGAGCAAAGATACTAATAAAATAAACAGTGCTTTCCAGGTTTTTCAGGTAGGTCTAACATCAGTTTTCAGGCACAGAAATTGAATAAACTTATAAAATATAACATAACGTTGCATATTTGACTGTATAAATGAAAGATTAATCCTTATTAAAGTTGATGTCCTTGTCTTTTGTTGTTTGATGAACATTAAAACACAGACAGCAGCAGGAATATTAGCCTGCAGTCACTTTAAGACATAATGCACAGATCCAAAATACTGATACTGTTACACATACATTGTCTTTCTCGACTGTACAAGTTCACTTAAAAGGATAGTTCACCCAAAAATGAACATTTAGTCACGCTCAAGTTGTTCCACACTTGTGTAACGGGTGTTTGAGACGGTTAACCGATGTTAATATGTCTTAGGCTAGTAAAACAACAGAAGTCTAAATTCGTCTACAGGAGCTGGTGGTCAGTAACAACACAGAAACATAAGTTTAAATTTGGTGCAGGTACCATGTATTGCAAAATAATCAAACAAAATCTTTACAAATAGAAATAATGAAAGAAAAGAAAAAGAAAAGAATCCCAAAATATTTACAGACTGCAGTTGAACCGGTTTATAGTTAAGTGCACTTGGTAGTTGATGTTCAAGTATATACTAATATGAATTACAGCAAATACAAACACACAAAAACCAAAAAGAAAAAGAACTGTCCCAGCAATAGATGGTATACAAGACCAGCGCGACAACCCCCAAGGGTTTTATGGAAGTTTGTAGTGATAAGTCCGTAAGTTATTGTTCATCATGTGAAGGATGTGTATGTGGGGTTGAAGCACTAGTCTATGGAGAAGTGTGTGGGGGACAGGCTGTGGACAACCTTCCTACCAGACCAGTAGGATGGCTATTCAGTGGATGCTACACGGATGGTAGGCTCCCAGCAATAGGAATTCGGCTCGCCATCATTCGTCTCCAGACAGAGAGAAAAAACCTGGCCAGTTCCTCTAAGTAAACATATGGCAATCGGGTGACGGTGACAATCCCCTGCAGCCACTAAGTTATTCTGTCCACAGCTGCTGATCAGCTTCCCCACACCTCTGAATGAGGAAGAAGCCGCAGCCTAATTAAACTTGTGCTCTACTGCGCGATTGGCCAAGCACAGTCACATGACTGGGGTGGCATGAGATCACTTCTTAAAGGGGCAGCAGAACTAATAATATATTACCAGATTTCAACCTGGGTTACACCCTCCCCCTTTAAACCCATGCACGTCCCGTTGCATGTTAAACCACGTGAATAACTGAACTGGTGGTAGAAGCAGGATTTAATGCCTCAGATATACTATGTAAAAGGGTTTGAACCACAGATATCAGGGGATTACCAAGAGAACTGTACTGCAACCTTTTAGGTGGTAATCGTTGACGCACAGAACGTCTTGGACCGGGTTCTGGTTCTACAGAATCAAGAGTTAAATCAAAGTTTAGAGGCTCAAAGACACTAGAAACTGACGTCTCAGGATCGACAGATTCTTCAGCGTCTTCAGTGAGTGGAATTTCAACAAATTCGGGACTGACACTTCCAGAGTTTCTTTCCACAGGTAGTTCGACAGACTCTTCTTCTTCCTCGGCTTCAGACTCAGATAGATGTTCAGGTAAGTCAGCTTCAACAGGTGCTACCGATTCTTCAGCTTCAGATAAATGGTCAGATGTCACAGGTAACGTCTCTTCTTCAGGTAAGTGCTCACCTTCATCAACAACAGCTGGTTCACTCACAGATGTCATTGGTGGAGGAAGATAGTCATTGGCAACACTTGGGGATGAAGCCTTTTTATAAAACTTCTCCACAGTGAACTTCATTGGACTTGAGTCCAGACCAAGAACTGTTGGTTCAGGTGGAGAGTCTTCCTCTTCAGAGACCTCAGAGTCAGGAGGAATCTCGCGCTGCTGCCGCGTTCTTGGCCTTGAGACTGAACTGGCCTCAATGAACGGCTCTTCAACAGCAGGGAGGAAACCACACGGTAAAAGGAGATCTCTGTGAAGAATACGTTTAGGACCATCACAATGCTCTGGCTTCACTGTATAGACGGGTAGGTCTCCAGCTTGATCCACCACAACGTAGATGTCCTGCTCCCACTTATCACTGAGCTTGTGTTTACCTCTCAATCGAACACTGCGTACAAGCACTCGGTCTCCAGGCTCCAACTTCGAAGGGATGACTCTTTGATCAAAGCGGACCTTGTTCTTTTGAGATGCTTTGGTGGCGTTCTTTGAGGCAATGTCGTAGCTTTCTTTCAACCGAGACTTCAGATTTTGGACATACTGTGAATGAGGTTGGTGTTTTTCCCCACTCAGCGGTAAACCAAAAGCCAAGACGAGGAGAACGTCCAAACATCAGTTCGTATGGTGTGTATCCTGTGGTCTCATTCCTTGTACAATTGTAGGCGTGTGCCAAGGGTTTGACGAAATCTTTCCATTTTGTTTTCTGTTTCGCTTCCAGAGTCCCCAACATGTTGAGCAGAGTACGGTTGAATCTTTCTACCGGATTTCCTCGCGGATGGTATGGTGTAGTCCGACACTTCTTAATTCCAGCCACTTCACATAATTCCTTAATCAGCTTGGACTCAAAGTCCCGCCCCTGATCTGTATGTAGTCTTTCTGGTATCCCATAATAAACTATAAAATTGTCCCACAGACATTTGGCCACTGTCCTAGCCTTCTGATTAGAGGTTGGAAAGGCTAAGGCGAATTTAGTGAAGTGGTCTGTTAACACGAGGATATCTTTAGTGTTGCTAGAGTCTGGCTCAAGGCTGAGAAAATCCATGCAGATAAGTTCAAGTGGTCTGGAAGTTTGAATACTGATAAGAGGAGCAGCTCTCTCAGGAAGAGTTTTTCGACGAACACACCGTCCACAAGCCTTTATCTTGTGCTCTACATCAGCAGACATCTTGGGCCAATAGAACCGGGTACGAGCGAGGTCTAACGTACGCTCTATCCCCATGTGACCCATATCATCATGGAGACTCTGCAAAGCAGTGGAACGAAGTTCTTCAGGCAGGACGAGTTGATATGAAGTCTGTTCATTGTCCTGTCGTTTTCTGTAGAGAATGCCTTCGACTAGTTCGAGCTTGTTGAGCTCCCTCAGCAACAAGGAGATCTCAGGCAGCCCCTCCCTGGCAGTAGGAGGAACTTTCTCACCTGTCTCCATCTGGTGAATGACTTCCCGAAGATTTGGGTCAGCCCGCTGTTTGTCCCGGAGCTCAAGATGGAACAGAGTCGGAACCACAGGCAGCCCAGGATCTTCTATATAACTCTCAGGAAGAACGTCTGCCTTGAGGGACAGGGACTCAATCAAAGGGCTGGCTGCTTCCGCTCGGAAGAGGCAACTCTCACAAATGGCAGTGGCAACCTCAGATGAAATTGAGGGGTCACCAGGATAAGAAAGATGTTGTCTAGTGAACTGATCGAGGAGTTCTTGATCAGATTCGCCGCAGGGCAAGTCTTCCTGTGGTCGGCGGGAAAGTGCATCCGCATCCAGATTTTGTCGTCCAGCTCTATATTGCAGCTTGAAGGAAAATGTGGAGAGAGCAGCCAACCATCGATGACTTGTTGCATCCAGCTTGGCTGATGTCAGGATATAGGTAAGAGGGTTACTGTCGGTAACCACTGTAAAATTGGCACCATACAAATAATCCTGAAATTTTTCTGTCACGCTCCACTTTAATGCTAAAAACTCAAGTTTATGAGCCGGATAACGAGTTTCGCTTGATGTGAGTCCTCGGCTTGCGAAAGCAATAGGCCGAAGTTTGGAGTCTTGCTCTTGATAGAGCGCTGCACCCAGCCCAATGGTGCTTGCATCTGTATGCAGAATATAAGGGCGCTTTGGATCAGCAAAGCCCAGGACTGGTGCACTGGTACGTTTTTCAATCAAGGAAGTGAAAGCAAGCTGACAGTCAAGACTCCACCGAGAACCAAAAGGTTGCTTTGGATCGAACTGGGGGCCCTTTGAGTCAAGGGGTTTTAAGTTTTTTCTTGTGGAAGAATATCCACGGGTTAGGTCGTTGAGAGGCTTTGCAATGGCTGAATACCCCTTAATAAAACGGCGGTAATAGCCTGCAAATCCCAGGAAGGATCTTAAGGTCTTGAGATTAGTGGGAACTGGCCAGGATTTTAGAGCAGATACCTTCTCTGGGTCAGTCTCAACACCATTTTCAGAAACAATGTGTCCTAGATATTTGACTGATGTCTGAAAAAATTTACACTTTTCAGGCGATAGTTTCAATCCGTACTCTCGTAGACGGCTCAGCACTCTAAGCAGACGGCTCTCGTGCTCCTCAAGCGTGTTGGAAAAAATTATCAGGTCATCCAAAAACACCAGGACCTCTTTCAAGTGGAGATCTCCCATACACTTTTCCATTAACCTTTGGAAGGTTGAAGGTGCATTGGTTACTCCCTGGGGCATACGGTTAAATTCCCAGAATCCAAGAGGCGTAACAAAGGCTGTTTTTGGTTTATCTGCTTCATTCATTTCGATTTGATAATAACCTGACTTGAGATCTAGCACCGAAAACCACTTGGATCCAGTGAGTGCAGAAAACGATTCCTCCAAGTTTGGCAATGCATATGCATCCTTTACAGTCTGCAAATTGAGCTTGCGGTAATCAATACATAATCGAATATCTCCATTTTTCTTCTTGACAACAACTATAGGCGACGAGAATGGAGACTCGGATTCTCTGATAACACCAGCATCTAGAAGCTCTCTCAGATGTTTGCGAACAGCTTCTATATCCTGAGGATGAATTGGTCTTGCTCGGTGCTTGAATGGAGTGTTGTCATTCAGATTAATATGGTGTTTCACATGACTAGCGCAGCCAACATCCATGTCATGCTGGGAAAAGACATTGGACATTGCATTCAACTTGGTGGTGATTCTTTCCTTCCATTCCGGGGGTAATGGCGATTCCCCAAAGTTGAAAACTAATGGAGTGCCATTTAGGCCATGTGCTAAGGAACTAGCCACATGCTGCTCTGAAACAATGCACTCATACACTCCTAGCTCTGCTATGATGGTCGAAGATGGTATGTAAATGTCTTGCTCCGATTCATTTCTCACCATGACAGGTACTTGGTGAGAGAAACGCGTTGGCATGGTGACAAGACAGCTACTAACGCACAGACCACCCGGCAGGCCTGAATCCGGATGTTGAACGACAGCATACTGACTTGCTGGAGCAGAGACTTTAGCTGAGCCTTTCAGCAATACAGTGTGGCCAGCAGGAATGAGCACAGAGGATTTACCGAGCAGAGTTACAACTCCAAGATGGTCGCTGCAGCTTTGTTGGTAGGTCACTTGGAGAGTTTGTAGTACAGCTCGGTAACCGGATGCATTTGGTTGGAAAGAAGAATTGTCGCTTTGCAGAAACTGGTCATAGAGCGTTTCAAGAGTGTTCATGCCAATCAAGATTGAGGTGGAAAATCCTGGTCTGACATCAGGAACAATAAGCGCAAGAGTTGGAACAGTAATGATGCTTCCAACAAAGTCTTTAGGAAAAGTCACTGTAGTTTCAACGTAGCCAAGATATGGAACATTTTGGCCTGCTGCTCCTTCAACGTGGAGTAGCTCATGCAGAGGTTGAACTGGTTGATCGGAGAGACGTTCATTGTAGAAGGAAACCGGAATGGTCGTAACTTGGGACCCGGTATCCAAAAGACAGGAACCTTGGTGACCGGCGACTTTGACATCAGCAGTACATCTGGATCCTATAAGTCCTTTTGGGACTCTCCTTGATGTAGACTGTAGCTCAGAACAATTGACAGGAAGCTTACTCTTGGCGGGACAAATTTGGTCCTGCTCAGCCCCTGGGTGTCCCACACCAGGAACTGAAGCTAGTTTAAATGCTTCTTTGGAGATGGATTTTGTCTCTGCCACTTCTGCTGCCTGTCTTGAAACTGCTTTCGCTTGGCACTAACCAGTTCTGGGTTTGGATCAGAATCACACTGAGGCTTAATGTGGCCATCCTCCCCACAGCGAAAGCAAAACCCAGGTTTTAGATAGGAAGAAGCTGATTTGGCATTTCTCCCCGTCTTCCCGGTTTCAGACTGCTTTGAGGCAGAATACATAGCTGCTGGCTGATGTCTGTTGGTTTGACCGGCGTTGAGAGCGGCAAGCTGTTGTTGAATGGCTGTCATCTGTTGTGAAAGCTCCTTGGTGAACTTTGTTATCGCAGTGCACAGATTTGATTCTTCATCCGGCCTGTTTACAAATTGAGCATGAGTGGTTACCTTTTGTTTGGTTCCTCCAAGATGCTGTTTCATTCTTCGCTCCTTTGCTGCTTCTCTGTCCTCCTCTGTTCGCAGGAGTAGTAAAAGTTCAGCAAAAGATGGTGGACTGGATTTCCTTTGTTTGAGTTGGAGTTCTGAAATCAGTCCATTGTCCCAACACCCTCTACAGAATTGAGCCAATAAGCGTTTATCCATATCTCTCTCAGATACTCCTCCTCTCCTCACAGCATGTTGCAGTGCCACCTGAAGTCTCTGCAGGTACTCAGACGGCTTCTCTCCATGATTTTGGTAAGTGTCCATGAACTTGGCGTAAAGTTCTTCACCATCCTGGACAGTGCCATACGCTGACTCCAGCTGTTGCAGATACACATCAGGCAGCGCATCATGGCTTAGATGTTTCACCATGTCACAGGCAGGGGGCAGCAGGCTGTCACGAATTAGTCTGGCGCGTTGGAGATCAGAGATGGCTGGATCACGCAACACTAATTCAACGCCAGACCGCCAGGTGTCGTAGTCCATTTCATGGTTTGGCCTGGGCACTTTACCAGAGAACGGTCTCAACCGGTGGGTGGCATGCATGGATGTATCACTACTCCGAACCACATGCTCCACGACGTAACGCTGCACCTCAGGAGGGTTAAGGTCACCAGGTGCAATCGGTCGTCCCCCGGCGCTGTTCATACCGGCACTATTAAAAGCAGAAGCAGGTGGGGTGAAAGAGGTTTGTAAGGGAGCATACACTGAACCAAAAGTTCGACTTGGGACAGGAGGAGGTACAGATGGCTCTGGAGGGTTTTTTGGTTGGTCAGCTATCTTTTGTTCAATTTTAGGGACATTTACAGCAGCGGGATGAAGTTGTGTTATAGCTTCTTGTATCTGGGACATCATTTCACCAAGAACCATCGAATAATCTTTTCCAGACTCTTTAGCAATTCCTTTCAAGTCAGATAAATAAGTGTCAGTCTTTGAACCACCCAACTTTGAAGTGTAAATTTGGGATAAATTCCTAATATGGAATTCGTTATTTTCATCAGAAATAAATGTATACGGCAGTCGTGAGGACAGTTTTGCTACTGACGCTCCTGACACAAATTCAACAACGAGCATATGATGAAATTCGGATTCGCTATCATCAATAATGTCATCGCGATTAATGTCGCCGTATTGATCAAGAAAATCTATAACATCAGAGGAACTCTCTTCGACCGGCCCATCCACTAAGACGGCATTAGGAATTTTTATCCCAAGTGTTTCGAAAACTTCCATTGCAAAAAACGAACTGGTGAGTCTGAATAACTGTTTCTGTTATTATAAAAATGTTAATTACTGTACAAACCAGCTCCTGGCTGGCTCGCCAAGATGTAACGGGTGTTTGAGACGGTTAACCGATGTTAATATGTCTTAGGCTAGTAAAACAACAGAAGTCTAAATTCGTCTACAGGAGCTGGTGGTCAGTAACAACACAGAAACATAAGTTTAAATTTGGTGCAGGTACCATGTATTGCAAAATAATCAAACAAAATCTTTACAAATAGAAATAATGAAAGAAAAGAAAAAGAAAAGAATCCCAAAATATTTACAGACTGCAGTTGAACCGGTTTATAGTTAAGTGCACTTGGTAGTTGATGTTCAAGTATATACTAATATGAATTACAGCAAATACAAACACACAAAAACCAAAAAGAAAAAGAACTGTCCCAGCAATAGATGGTATACAAGACCAGCGCGACAACCCCCAAGGGTTTTATGGAAGTTTGTAGTGATAAGTCCGTAAGTTATTGTTCATCATGTGAAGGATGTGTATGTGGGGTTGAAGCACTAGTCTATGGAGAAGTGTGTGGGGGACAGGCTGTGGACAACCTTCCTACCAGACCAGTAGGATGGCTATTCAGTGGATGCTACACGGATGGTAGGCTCCCAGCAATAGGAATTCGGCTCGCCATCATTCGTCTCCAGACAGAGAGAAAAAACCTGGCCAGTTCCTCTAAGTAAACATATGGCAATCGGGTGACGGTGACAATCCCCTGCAGCCACTAAGTTATTCTGTCCACAGCTGCTGATCAGCTTCCCCACACCTCTGAATGAGGAAGAAGCCGCAGCCTAATTAAACGTGTGCTCTACTGCGCGATTGGCCAAGCACAGTCACATGACTGGGGTGGCATGAGATCACTTCTTAAAGGGGCAGCAGAACTAATAATATATTACCAGATTTCAACCTGGGTTACACTTGTATCAGTGTTCTGCTGAACACAAAGGAAGTGTTAGCCATTGACTATCATAGTATTTTTCCCCCACTATGGTATTTAATGGGGGTCTGGAACAACTCGAGCATGACTAAATGATGACAGGCATAACAGACTATGTCTGCTAGGATACTCATCAAGACGGGCATGTTGACAAATCATTTTTGTGTGAATTTGTCCGTTCAAGCACACAACTTGAAATTGAAGTCAATATTTGCGTGCTGTACGGTACTACAGATGAGTGCACACACATCTTCTCAGTGCACGCGAGTTCTCATTTGTGTCTTCTGGCTTTTGAATGTTTAAATTGGCAAGGCTTAAATGAGTTTAGTTTAAACACAGAGGGCAAGTGTGCTGTTCAGTGAGTCTCACCTGCGCTCGCACGCTATCAACTGCTATAAGAGCCATTATGCTCTATTTAAATGTCTGTTGTAGTTCCACTGTTAGACACCGGGTGGAGTGTGGGTTTAATGGGTATATAGGTAGCCAGAGAGGAAGTGAGGGCAGGTGTAATGAAGGAAGCAAACCATTTTTGACCGTGTGGGTATAAGGATTACTATGTGTTTGAGCATTTGAACTGACAAATAAAGGGGTACTGGACTGGAAGCCAGTTTTGGATCTCACGTGTCAGATAGTCACTACAACACCTCTAGCCGAAGTGACAACATGGTCCTTGGTCGCTTCAACTCCGATGATGTGATGACGGTAAAAATGGCTGGTCATGTTCGAGCATAATGCAGCACTCGCATTGAAACAAAGTTTACAAAGATTGATGTTTTTTACACACACACACACACACACACACACACACACACACACACACACACACACACACACACACACACACACTTAATAGACTTCCATTGATTTTTTTTTTTATCAGGTTAATGATGTTTTCTATGGCCTAAGCAAAGCCCTACCCCTAAACCTACCCATCACAGAAACGTGTGCAAAACACTAGATTTGAATTGGACAACTCTTTTTAACTAGTGAAAACCAGTAAAATGTCCTCACTAGTTGTCATAGGGCATAATGTCATAATATTTCACTATTTAAGTGATGAAATGTGGCCCTCACTAGAATAGCCAAACCCAAATGAATGGAGGGTTGGTGAAACCAGCACTGTTGAATGGCTACAGTGTGTTATTGTGTCATGCTGTGCGTGTTTGTGGGTAATGTTTCTCATCTGTGTGTGTGTGCAGTGGTTTTTGGATCAGATGGCAGATGATAACTGGTGGCCCATGCAGATTCTCATCAAGTGCCCCAATCAGATCGTACGACAGGTGAGCGTTACCAAAGTCCCTTTCATGGAAAGTGTGTTCACTCGGTGGCTATATTTGCAACGCCTCTGGGCATCCAAGTCCTATCTATCTATCTATCTATCTATCTATCTATCTATCTATCTATCTATCTATCTATCTATCTATCTATCTATCTATCTATCTATCTATCTATCTATCTATCTATCTATCTATCTATCTATCAAAAACTGCTTAACGTACTCACATTTAAATGACATATTCTGACATGATCGGTTCCATACATATTGTTTTTCATAATAATATGTCTGGTCTTAATCTGTCTTGGTATATCTAAAGTCTTTGGCGTTACACACGTTCCCTAGCTATTTAAATGTAATTATTATTATTAATTTTTATTAATAATAATATTAACAGAAAAAAACACACACTACCCCTTAACAGAAAACATTTAGCATGTTTACAGTAAAAAAACTCTTAATTTGACTTTTTGTTTGATTAAAATGAACACTGCTGTGATGTTTCAGATGTTCCAGAGGTTGTGTATCCATGTGATCCAGCGCCTCAGACCGGCCCACGCTCACCTGTACCTGCAGCCGGGCATGGAGGACGGGTGTGTCTCTTTCTCTTTAACTCACTCTTTATCGCTCTCTCTCTCTTCCTCTGGAGGCCGTCCTCATGGTTTCAAACCCATATGGGCTGTTATATTGTCTCATTTGTTGTTGTTTTGGTCTGTCTACAGCTCTGATGACATGGACGGGCCGGTGGAGGACATCGGCAGCCGCTCCTGTGTGACGCGCTTCGTCAAAACACTGCTGTCAATCATGGAACACGGAGTGAAGCCACACAGCAAACACCTGACCGAGTACTTCGCCTTCCTGTACGAGTTTGCCAAAATGGGAGAAGAGGAGGTAGCCATTCCTGTATTTATTCATTTAATTCTTCATTTATATGCATTATAAATATTTACTTATAAATGTTTATAAATGTTTTCTTTATTTTCTTTCTTTTTTTTATTTTACTTAGTTATTTATTTATTTATTTTAATGTATTTCTTTATTTCACTTATTTTTATTTATTTATTTATTTATTTTTATTATTTAATTTAATAAAAAAAAACGTTTTATTATATTTTATTTATAAATTTATTTAATTGTATTTTACTGTACATTATTTCTATTTCATTTATTTATTTATTTTACTTATTTTATTTTGATGTATTCTTTATTTCACTTATTTAATTGTATTTTTATTCATGTTTTTACATTTAATTAATTTTTTTTACTTATTTTATAATATTATTTATTTATTATATTTACGATGTTATTTTTTACTTATTTAAATGTATTGATTTTTTTTACTTATTTTATTATATTTTGTTTATTTTACTTATTTAATTTTATTTTAATGTACAGTATTTCTTTATTTAATTTATTGATTTTTACTTGTTTTATCACTTTTTTACTTTTATTTTTATTAATATTTTTACTTATTTTATAATATTGTATTTATTTATATGTTTACTATATATATTTATAATATTTACTATATTATCTTTATGAAGTTTTTACTTATTTAATTTTATTTTTATGTATTTAACTTTTACAATTTAATTTTATAGATATGTTTATTTCATTTATTTATTTTATTTTACTTATTTAATTTATTTATTATTAAAGAAAATACTTGTATAATGTAATTCTTTTACTAAAATTTTTATAATTTATTTTATTTTTTATAATTTATTTTTATGTATTTATTTTTACAAGTTTTAAAGCATTCTTTATTTTCTTCTATTCATAATTCCTTTCTTCTTTTTGTCCTCACAGAGTCAGTTCCTCTTGTCTTTACAAGCCATTTCTATTATGGTGCATTTCTACATGGGAACTAAGGGACCTGAAAATGTGAGTGCCGTTTCATTAGGGGGTAGTCCGTCTCTGATTCACGGGTTTCCTGATTTCAAATAATAACGTCAATCTCTCTGTCTCAGCCTCAGGTGGAGGTGTTATCTGAGGAGGAGGAGGGGGAGGAGGATGAAGAGGAGGACATCCTCTCACTGGCGGAGGAGAAGTATCGGCCGGCCGCTCTGGAGAAGATGATCGCTCTCATAGCTCTGCTGGTGGAGCAGTCCAGATCTGAGAGGTGCACAAAAACATCTCACATTTCACCCATAATGGTCGTATTTCACCCCAAAATCATTTACAGAAAATTAAGCCTGTATTGGAGCTGTTAAAAGTGTAATTTCTGTACCATTAGCGTCACTAAACAGAATTGCTAAAACTTTGCATCAGTCGTTTTTACTGTAATACAGTAGAAAAAATGAGGTTTTGTCTTAGTAATAACTTATCGTCTAATATCCAGTCATTTGTCTCCATCTATCTGCAGACACTTGACTCTGTCTCAGAGTGACATGGCCGCACTGACCGGAGGGAAAGGTTTCCCCTTCCTGTTCCAGCACATCAGAGACAGCATCAACATCAGACAGACCTGCAACCTCATATTCAGCCTCTGCAGATACAACAACCGCCTGGCAGAACATGTAAGATGTCCCGATGCTCGAGAAACATTCATGATCGGTCCTTGATGAATAGAAATTTCAAAAAGATCTTTCAAAAAGAAAGAAGTTAATGACCCCATACTTTTGAACAGTTCTTGGGACAGTTTTGTCCTCCGAGTGTAGCCAAGCATGATATATCAAACTGCAACATACGTTCTCATGGTTTGTGTTCTTCTGTTGGTGTAGATTGTGTCAATGCTGTTCACCTCCATCGCTAAGCTGACTCCAGAGGTAAAAACTAATCTCACAACCGTTATGGTTTCATTATTTATTCGCTACACACACACACTAACTAACGTTGTGTCTCGTGTCTGACAGGCAGCCAATCCGTTCTTCAAGCTGCTGACGATGCTGATGGAGTTTGCTGCTGGCCCCCCTGGAATGCCCTCGTTTGCGTCCTACATCCTGCAGAGGATCTGGGAGGTACATCGGCCCACACAGTTCCATCATTCCTATACCTTGTCACAGGGGCGTAGCACAAGATCCCGGGCCCTATGCATAGGCAGTCCTGATGGGCCTCCATGTTCCATGTTAAAATATATTCCAGACTTTTCAAGGGCCCTCTCTCCCCTTGGGGCCCTGGTAATCAGTGCTGGTTTTACCCCCGGTCCGATGCCCCTGCCTTCTCACTTCTCCACTGCTATATATGAGCCATGAGATATTTGTGTCAGTGATGAGTTGTGGGTGTTTGGAGAACTTCAAATGGTTGCGTCTGAGCGTCTAATCCCTGTTTGTCTGCGTCAGGTGATCGAGTATAACCCGTCTCAGTGTTTGGACTGGTTGGCCGTCCAGACTCCTCGTAATAAGCTGGCTCACAGCTGGGTCCTGCAGAACATGGAGAACTGGGTGGAGAGGTTTCTGCTGGCGCACAACTACCCACGTGTCCGAACGTGTAAGAACAGACAGTCTACACAATAGTGCACACACTGCACTTTTTAGTGTTTAAGTCTCTTCTGCTCACCAAAAACGGTAATATTGTGAAATTTTCAGCATAATTTCTCCAGTCAAATCTGAAGCAGCACAACTGTTTTCAACATTGATAATAATCATAAATGTTTCTTGGTTATCAAAACATCATATTAGAATGATTTCTGAAGGATCATGTGGCACTGAAGACTGGAGTAATGATGCTGAAAATGCAGCTTTGATCACAGGAATAAATGACATTTTACAATACATTAAACAGTTATTTTATATTGTAATAATATTTCACAATATTGCTGTTTTAACTGTGTTTGTAACCAAATATATGCAGCCTCTGTGAGCAGAAGAGACTTCTTTCAAAAATATCTTGTATAAATCTTATATAAATGAATGCATAAAAACTTAAAAAAAAAAGATTTTAGGTGTGAAAGTACACATTTAAAGCTTCTCATCTTAATTTTTCCTGGTGAAATGTCAGATTTTACATTATTTTGTGATTTATCCAATACATTTCTCTCTCAGCGGCGGCGTATCTGTTGGTGTCTCTCATCCCGAGCAACTCCTTCCGTCAGATGTTCCGCTCCACGCGTTCCCTTCACATCCCCACGCGGGACCTCCCGCTGAGTCCCGACACCACCGTGGTTCTGCACCAGGTCTACAACCTGCTACTGGGCCTGCTGGGCAGGGCCAAACTCTACGTGGACGTGCCCGTGCACGGGACCACCAAACTGGTCCAGTACTTTAGCTTCATGACCTACTGCCTCATCTCCAAAACTGAGAAGCTCATGTTCTCCAGCTACTTCATGGACCTCTGGAACCTCTTCCAGGTACTTCACATGCAGATGAAGGCAATTTTTAGGTGCTCATATGATGAAATGGAAGTTGCGATAGTCTTTTCTTCCCTATCGTGACGTATATCCGAGTGAAACGGCTTCTCAAACAAGAACAAATGTAGGGCGGGGCTTGATTTTGTTCATGGGGAATTGATTGGATGGTTGTGGTTTGTTATTTGTGGATCTCATGTGAGTGACAGGTTGTCCCGCCCTCACGCCAGTAAACACATCATCAGGGAAGAGATGATACAAGAGGGAGGGGAAGTTATTTTGATTAAAGATTATAAAGGCACATGAATTAAAAAAAAAGAAAAATAATGATGTGGATATTTAATTTAAATCGCATCCTGTACGATTTGAAAATCAAGCTTAGCCATATCGTGATATTGTTTTCTATTTCGATATGTTGTGCAGCCCAGCTCTTATGTCTCTCTCTCTCTCTCTCTCTCTCTCTCTCTCTCTCTCTCTCTCTCTCTCTCTCTCTCTCTCTCTCTCTCTCTCTCTCTCTCTCTCTCTCTTCTCTTCTCTTCTCTTCTCTTCTCTTCTCTTCTCTCTCTCTCTCTCTCTCTCTCTCTCTCTCTCTCTCTCTCTCTTTCTCTCACAGCCCAAGTTATCAGAGCCGGCCATCGCCACAAATCACAACAAGCAGGCTCTTCTGTCCTTCTGGTATAACGTCTGCGTGGACTGCAGCGAGAATGTGCGTCTCATCGTCCAAAACCCTGTGGTCACTAAAAACATTGCCTTCAACTACATCCTGGCCGATCATGACGATCAGGAGGTAGTGCTGTTCAACCGCGGGATGCTGCCGGCATACTACGCCATCCTGCGCATGTGCTGCGAGCAGTCGCCTGCTTTCACCCGCCAGCTGGCGTCACACCAGAACATACAGTGGGCCTTCAAAAACCTCACGCCCCACGCCAGCCAGTACCCCGGGGTGAGTACAGCAGTTTCCAAAGATAACATGAGAAATATGATCAAACATGCATTTTTCTTTCATTTATGGGAAAGTTTATCAGTACCTACTCTATTGTTCAAAAGTAACAATTGGTAACGTCTCTTCTACTCACCAAGGCTGCATTTATTCAACCAAAAATACAGTAAAACAGTAATATTTTGAAATAATATTTCATAATGAAATATTTTCTATGTTTCTATGTTTTCTATGTGAATATATTATAAAATGTAATTGATTCCTGTGATCAAACCTGTATTTTCAGCATCATTACTCCAGTCTTCAGTGTCACATGACCCTTCAGAAATCATTTATTATTATAATAATTGTAATTATTTAATTACATAATTTTGTGAAAATGTGTCTGTCTGAAGGAATATGATGTCTTCAGCTATTGAGGGTAATTCAGCTCTGTCAAATAACCCCATGTTTGTTGTTTCTCTGCAGGCGGTGGAGGAGTTGTTTAACCTGATGCAGTTGTTTGTGGCTCAGAGGCCTGATATGAGAGAGGAAGAGCTGGAGGACGTGAAGCAGTTCAAGAAGACCACCATCAGCTGTTACCTGCGCTGTCTGGACGGACGCTCCTGCTGGACCACTCTCATCAGGTACACACACACTCCTTAAAGTCTCGCTGAATATTTTACAAGGTGTTTCCGTTCATACTAAGACTCTGTGTGTCCCTCAGTGCCTTCCGTATCCTGCTGGAGAACGATGAGGACAGGCTGCTGGTGGTTTTCAACAGAGGACTCATCCTGATGACTGAGGTATTCATGCTCTCTTCAGTCTTTCTTTTCATTCATCTGCATATTTTAATGGACTGTCGTGTGCTAAATATTTCTAAATATTTCTCTGTCTGCAGTCCTTCAACACCCTGCACATGATGTACCATGAGGCCACCGCGTGTCACGTGACCGGTGATCTAGTGGAGCTGCTGTCCATCTTCCTGTCTGTTTTAAAGGCAACGCGACCATACTTACAACGTAAAGGTAGTACATTACCCACAGTTAATGCACCTCAAACAAACAACTCCAAAGTACTCTTTTACTCGAAATGAATTGTAACGTGTAATACAGAATCACCCTTTTACCCATAATGCATCTTATTCAATACAAAAAGTGCTCATTTACACCTAAACGTGCAGTACAAATGTACTCATTACCCATAATGAACCTGAACGCTATTTAACGCTAAAGTACCCCATTACCCATAATGCAGCTAAACAAGCAATTACCCATAATGCACCTTAAGTTATACAAAAGTGCTCATTTACTGATTATACACCTAAACATGCATTTAGAAAAGTATTCCTTTACCCATAATTGACCTTATGCAATACAAAAGTACTTAATTTACCTAAATGCGCAGCAAGTACTCAGTTATCATAAAGCACTTTATCATGCAAAGTAAAAGCACTCCATTACCCATAATACACCTAACTTTACAGTACAATTGTACTCATTGCCCATAATACACCTCAACGTGCAATACAGAAGATCTCATTACTTATAATGCACCTGAAGCATCAATACTCAAGTACCACATTACCCATAATACACCTAACTGTCCAGTACAAATGTACTCATTACCCATAATACACCTCAATGTGCAATACAGAAGTACTCATTACTTATAATGCACCTGAAGCATCAATACTCAAGTACCACATTACCCATAATACACCTAACTGTCCAGTACAAATGTACTCATTACCCATAATGCACCTCAACATGCAATACAGAAGTACTCATTACTTATAATGCACCTGAAGCATCAATACTCAAGTACCACATTACCCATAATACACCTAACTGTCCAGTACAAATGTACTCATTACCCATAATACACCTCAATGTGCAATACAGAAGTACTCATTACTTATAATGCACCTGAAGCATCAATACTCAAGTACCACATTACCCATAATACACCTCAATGTACAGTACAAATGTACTCATTACCCATAATGCACCTCAACGTGCAATACAGAAGTACTCATTACTCACAATACACCTGAAGCATCAATACTTAAGTACCACATTACCCATAATACACCTCAATGTACAGTACAAATGTACTCATTACCCATAATGCACCTCAACGTGCAATACATAAGTACTCATTACTTATAATGCACCTGAAGCATCAATACCAGGGTTCCCACGCTTCTTGAATGTACTTGAAAGTTCTTGAATTTCAGACACATGGATTCAAGGCCTGGAAAGTACTTGAAAACAAACACAGGTCCTTGAAAGTGCTTGAATTAAGCATGAACTGCATTTTGTTAGAGTAGCATGGTGCTATTACAAAAATTGGCCTTCATGCGCTGCCAAAGCCAGAACAAAACAGCATTACGGGAGGAAGGAATATATTTTTGCTGTTCCATAAGCACCATCTACTGTTCAGAGCCCTATTCGGATGGTAATTGTTTCTCGTGGGGTCATAAGGTATTTTCATCATTGACAGGGGCTAGTCGGAGATTTTATTGCCGCCCTAATCCAGAAGGTCAGTGTTTTTCTCCCACACCCGCATAAAAATCCCCGGCCGAATTACCTACTGTTTTTAGACAAACACCAAGGACGTGTGGTCATTTAATTGCCGTCCGAATCCACATCTCAGAGTTTTCAAGATGAGATCACTTCAAAATGCACTGTTTATATCCTTTTTGACCCCTGCAGGCCACCGTATGGTTGCGCTTTGCTGTAATTTGGATGCATTTTAAACATCTAGACTTTCATTACTGAAATGCTGGCAAGTATTTACAAGGGCAATATTTCATCACTGCGCAAAAAATAAAAAGAAGAAAAGCACGTAAACATCTGAAATCTTTTCATTTAATTGGAAAATTCATGTATACAATATTATTTCTATATTTTGATGTTTTAATTAAGTAATGATTTATAAAAAAGAAAACTAAAACTAGTGTGAAATAAATGTTAAAAGCAGGAATAAGAGCGCTGCAAACTGCATCTCTCGTTAAAGCTCGCTCGCTCTTGTACACCAGCCTCTTTCCTCATTGGATTTTGTAAAATTGCAAATTTTTCCTCATTGGAAATTGTATTTTAGTTGTCAGTATATGCCTTAGCGTTACTGCATTAATGATAGACACCGGTACAGTAGGTATTTGATATATTGGCAATAACACACCCACCTTTATCGTATTTATTGTGCTTGATTTAAAATAAAAGGTGCTTTAAAAAGTCCTTGAAAGTCCTTGAATCTGGTGTTCATGAAAGAGTGGGAACCCTGAATACTCAAGTACCACATTACCCATAATACACCTCAATGTGCAATACAGAAGTACTCATTACTTATAATGCACCTGAAGCATCAATACTCAAGTACCACATTACCCATAATACACCTCAATGTACAGTACAAATGTACTCATTACCCATAATGCACCTCAACGTGCAATACAGAAGTACTCATTACTCACAATACACCTGAAGCATCAATACTTAAGTACCACATTACCCATAATACACCTCAATGTACAGTACAAATGTACTCATTACCCATAATGCACCTCAACGTGCAATACAGAAGTACTCATTACTCATAATACACCTGAAGCATCAATACTTAAGTACCACATTACCCATAATACACCTCAATGTACAGTACAAATGTACTCATTACCCATAATGCACCTCAACGTGCAATACAGAAGTACTCATTACTTATAATGCACCTGAAGCATCAATACTCAAGTACCACATTACCCATAATACACCTCAATGTACAGTACAAATGTACTCATTACCCATAATGCACCTCAACGTGCAATACAGAAGTACTCATTACTCATAATACACCTGAAGCATCAATACTTAAGTACCACATTACCCATAATACACCTCAATGTACAGTACAAATGTACTCATTACCCATAATACACCTCAATGTACAATACAGAAGTTCTCATTACTTATAATGCACCTGAAGCATCAATACTTAAGTACCACATTACCCATAATACACCTTACCATGCAATGCAAAGGTTTCGATTGCCCATGACACACTTGTACGTGTGATGTCAGTAACTGACGGTTTGTGTCTGTGTGTAGATGTGAAGCAGGCTTTGATCCAGTGGCAGGAGAGGATTGATTTTGCTCATAAGCTGCTGACGCTGCTGAACTCTTACAGCCCACCAGAGCTGCGTAACGCCTGCCTGGGTGAGTCGCCACATCCACAACATGAAAGTACCGCTTTAGAGATAAACCTCAAGTAGCAGACGAGTGTGATCTGAGCACGTGTGTTTATCCTCAGATGTGCTGAAGGAGCTGGTGCTCTTGAGCCCTCATGACTTCCTGCACACGCTCGTGCCCTTCCTGCAGCACAACCACTGCACCTACCACCACAGCAACATCCCCAGTGAGTCCTGCCAAAAGCTCATCACCACCTTCATATGGGTTTGTCTGGAAACGAGAACGCAGACATCGCTGCAAAGGAGGCTTGCATTGAATATGTCAGAATGTCAATTCTTAGAATAGCTATAAACTCTTATATTAATAACAAGTGGCATATGGAATGTGACGTTCGCCATGGGCATACATTACATGAAATAAATCCAAGTATAAGAAAAAGGCTTTTCAGTACTTTCAGATCTAGGTATGATCAAGTTATTTTTACTAGGTTCCATTTAGACAATTCCAGATTCGTATGTGTTGCTTACCAATTGTGCAATATTCTATGCAGTTATGTAATATAAATTAGGGCGGTCACTAATGATTAATTTGGTAATCAAGTAATCTTTCAATTATTTTGACGATTAATCGAGTAATCTGTTTCTTTGTTTTGTGGTAATAAAAATAGACCTAAGCCTTTAAAATGACTTAAAATACATAATGAATAATAACAATGAGGCGATAATTTTTCATTCAAATAAAGTATCAAAAGCAAGTAATCATATAGTTTTATAGAACAACACTGTTAAAAACACTACTCGCTTTACTTTGGCTCGGTTTCCTCTGCAGTTTAGTGCCACTTCAAAGTGGGTGCGTGATATAATTGCGCCTCTTCTACTGCCGTGACATCATCTTAATTGTATGACTTTAGCCTTATTGCTGACATGGCATTAAAAACAATGAATAAATGATTAAAAAACGTGGTGTAACACAGTTTGTGTGTGTTTTATAGTGTCGTTTGGGCCGTATCTGCCCTGTAGAGAGAATATCAAGCTGATGGGCGGAAAGAACAACATTCGTCCCCCCAGACCGGAGCTCAACATGTGCCTGCTGCCCTCGATGGTGGAGACCAGTAAGGTGTGTATGAGACCAACGACTGGATCACTGCACACGCCGAGCTTTAGTTGTTCATAGCGTGTGTTTTTGTGTTTCCTGTAGGGTAAAGATGAGGTGTATGACAGGATGTTGTTGGACTACTTCCTGTCGTATCATCAGTTCATTCACCTGCTCTGCCGAGTCGCCATCAACTGTGAGAAGTTCACAGAGACTCTGGTGAAACTGAGTAAGAACGCTTCTCTCTCTCAGCTCTTAAATCTCTCTGAGTGAGTGTGTGTGTGTGCTGATGGTGTTTATTCTCCTGTGTGCAGGTGTATTGATCGCATATGAAGGACTTCCTCTACACCTGGCTCTCTTTCCCAAACTCTGGACAGAACTTGCTCAATCTCAGGTACATAGATGCAAATCCGTTCAGGCTGATCTTTTTTTCTCGTTTTGTGAAGAATGACATTTCAAGGTAATAAAATAAATAAATAAATGAAAATAAAAAATGAAAATAAATGCGTCAGAAAAAAACGCGTAAGGCTGAGACATGCAGCAAAACAAAGGAAGCGTGCCCTTGAAATTCTGGTGGCTAAAAGTCAGAAGAAATAGGGTTTAACTTATGAGGTGGTGTACAAAGTATCCCATATTGATGCATTTGTAGCCAGTGGGATCTTCAGTTTTCAGTTTTGAGTGTTACATTTTATCTGGTTGTTGTCTTCTTGTTTTTGTTTTGTTTATGTATTCAGCTCCCATGTCTATTGAATCCTTTTTTGTGTGTTTTATAAAGGGTTGTTTTGCCCTACATAAAACACAAAAACTTTTTGACACGAAAAATTTTTTTGACGAAAACTCTAACCTCTTACCGGTTAGAATTAGTTTTCAGGCAGATTCAAAGATACTTAATAGTGTCTAGAAATGAGCATGAAAAGAAATATCACCGATACCACAACAAATTCTGGCATCGGTATCGGCGAGTATTGAACCCCTGTACTGATCCGATACCATTTTCTTAAACAAGACCTAGTTATTATGACCGCTAGCTTTGCCTAACCACTGCACGATTCTTCTTCTGCGAAGAATAAATGAAAAAGCGTTAGCAGTATGTCCACTGTTTGGCAGTATTTCATCTCTTTGTGGATGGCGGGCGCCCGCCACACACACAGTTAGATATCATGACACTCGCTCGCTATCTTTGTCCTCCCCCAATTTCTCTACGTGCGTTTTTACAGTCTATGGTCACTATATGAGGACAAGAACGCATAAACTGTCACTTCATGAGAATTTACTGTCATGAAATATCATGAACACAGACACTCAAACGTGTTCACGGCAACCCGTCAAAATACAAGTTCGGTTTAACATCGTGAAGACATTTTCTCAATATATTAGGCTACTGTTGTAGCCTAGAGTAGATTTGGCTACGTCTCTATGTAATAATAACACGTCTCTACTAATAATAATAATTATGCCTAGAAGGTTGTAAAGAGATGATTTTCTGATTAATAGGATTTTTTTAATTCCTACATTTATTTGTTGCACTGTTTTTTTATACAGTTATATTGTAAAACTAAAATACCTTTTTCAGTTTGCGGTGTTAGATTTGTGGCTGCATTTGAAGTTATATATTTGAAAATAATATTACTGTCAAATAATACAAATACTGTAATAAATACAGTAGTTCACTGTATGTATTTGTTCATGTTTTATTAAGGGATAAGTCTGAAGCACACCATAAAATAATTCTAGCAATTCATACAGGGCTAGTAGTATATACAGCTGTATATACAGATACACACCCAGGTATCTCATCTCTAATTTATTTATTTATTGTTAGGCGTACAAAAGGGCAGTGTGCATTTGTATTTATTTATTGGTATGTTGGGGTAACAGCTTAGGACCCCGGACCAGTAGTGAAAAATGAAGACCAAGAGTCAGGAGTTAGATTAATTCAAGAAAGATTTACTGAAGAATAGTTTGCAGTTTCATCAGCAGAAGCCAGCTTCAAGTCTCACAAGGAGTTCATAGGCCACACTCCCTAACAGTCTCCCCGTCTTCGCCTATCGTACATACAATTTCTGAACAGTAATACTGTTTTCAAGGTCTAGCCACGTCATTATTGTCATGTGGAATGATTCTGATTGGCTCAGAGAAAATGCAGAGTCACTGTAAATTTCCACGCAAGGATAGATAGCAGAGCATATCACTAAACTAGGTAGACTAGTTGTCGCCCCATCACTAGAATTTGATCATTGTTGACCTCAGAGGTTGCAGAAGGGCGTATTCAGCTCTGGTGTCGTGGCAGAAAACTCCTACGAGGAGTTTATAAAAACTCAGAGCCTTTTTATTCAAAATTTTAACATTAAAAGCAAAATATCTCACTTCCTGTTGGTCGGAGCTAATGACTGTAAATTAGAAAGTTGTCCGGCTTGAAGAGTACAATATATATACTGAGTTTGGTGACTGTAGATAAAACCCCAGATAAAGATAAAACTTTGTCAAAAGATGGCGCTACTGAGCCCCTCCACCACGCCCGTTTATGAGTCTTTGCCTGCATCTTCTGGACGGCTGGTCGAGTTTCGTGCAATTTCAAGCATGCTAACAAAAAGATTATTTAACTTTGACATGTTGCCATGGCAACACTATTTAAAATATCAAGAATCCATTCATATGTCTATATCTGCCATGTTTTGACATTATACTGATGAAGTTTGAAATAAATCGGGTGAAAATAAGAAGGTGATTTAAAGCATTTTTGAAAGTGACACACTTCCTGCTGCCAGTTGGTGGCACTATACTTTGAATATTGGCATGTAGATGTCTTCAAGCCAGGACTCTTATCAAACATATGAAGTTTGGGGCAGATCGGACATTGTATGCCCGAGTTACAACAACTTCCTGTGTCATGGCGAAACATCAAAATTTGTGAGGCCACCACGGACACGCCCTTCAGCGAAAACTCAAGATCTTTGCAATTTAACTTCGCAAAGGCCTTTAGATTAGACTGTGCAAATGTGATGTTGATCTGATTAAATCTCTAGGAGGAATTTGTTGAAGTACAACGTCTGACAATGGCAAAAAACTGCACCAATTTAGGAAAGAAAATTCAAAATATCTCACTTCCTGTTGGTTTTTAGATTTGACTCTCGAGGACTTTTTTGTAGGTATTGGGAGCGTCTATCGAATTTTCATACTCGTATATGAAAAGTAGCATGAATGGCGTTTAGTTGAAATTTTGTAGGTGGTGCTATCGAGCCATTTTGCTACGCCTAATTCAGAAACCCATATCAGATGTAAATTTTCACCGCTTCTGATGTGTGTGCAAAGTTTCATGAGTTTTCGAGCATGTTTAGGCCCTCAAAAATGCAATTCACTTGGGATAAGAAGAATGATGGGCTGAGCAATTACAATACGGTCCTCACACCTCAGGCCCTAAATATCTGATTTCCTGTTGTTCTGAGCTAATGACTGTAAATCAGAAAGTTGTCCAGCTCAAAGAGAACAATATATATACCGAATTTGGTGACTGTAGATAAAACTAGCCCCCCCACTTTTGTCAAAAGATGGCGCAACTGAGCCCCTGAACCACGCCCGTTTTTAAGTCTTTGCCCATATCTACTGGATAGCATGCCTGATGTGTGTGTCGAGTTTCATGTAATTTGAAGGATTGTAAGTCTCAAAAGCATCGAAAAAGAAAATTATAGTTTGATGTGTTGCCATGGCAACAATATTTAGATTATCAAGAAGTGCTTACCAGGTTTACATCTGCTATGTTTTGACATCATACTGATGAAGTTTGAAGTAAATCGGGTAAAAATAAGATGATGATTATAAAGCATTTTGAAAATGACACACTTCCTGCTGCCAGTTGGTGGCACTATAACTTTGACTCACAATAGTGAGACCCATGTGATCGGCCTCTTAAAACGAACACACAGCTGAAGTTTCATCCAAATCAGTCAATGTTTGCAGAATTTATAACACACTTCCTGTTTCACTTTTCTCGCCATAAATTAGTCTCCTCGCGGCGGCCAAACCGTTCGAGATATCAAAAATCTGCTCGCAATGTAGCATCCTCAATGCCTTGACCTCATGCTGACCGAGTTTGGCACTGATTGAAACAACGGCCTAGGAGGAGTATGTTCAATTCTAGAGCATGCGTTGTCCGAACAACCCATAATAGCTCACTTCCTGTTGGGCTGACGCATAACTTAGAGCACGAAAGTTGTTCGGCCAGATGAGCTCCATATGTGTACCAAGGATCATACATGTACGTGCAAATTTGTTTGATATATGGACCAAGTTTTCAGACCCCACTTAAGGGGGCGCTGTCGAGCCCCCCTGCCACGCCCGGGTACCAGCTTTGGTCCGGCCCTGATGGCCGCAGATTCCGATGTGTGTGCAAAGTTTAAGATTTTTCGGGGATGGTAAGGGCCCCAAAAGTGCCCGAATAGTCGAAAAAACTAAATTGTCCTTAGAAGAATAGGGCTCTGCGCCCTTTCAGGGCTTGGGCCCTAATAAAATTAAATGAAAGACAAATCCATGTTTCATCTCTGGATGCCGGGCTAAATGAGCAATCTCTGTTACTGCATTCCTGTCGAGTTGGAGGTGTGTGATGCCCCCAAAATACAAACACACGACAACATGTTCTGAAATCAAGTGTTTTTGCGAAACATCACACACCACCAGGACAGACCCTCAGTCACCACTCAGAGACCAAATACAAACTTTAGAAAAGATTAAGGAAGAAACAATCATTGGTCCTCTTGATATAAGCAAAGTCATAACTAGAAAGAATCATTTAAAAAATCATAATACTTATATAGGAGGATGAATATTGATTGAGGCTTTGATTATGAATTGAATTAGGATATATAGACCCTTTTACAGCCCACGTGATCAAATAGTTGCGCGCGCATTTTGGCAACGGAAGTGGTGTTGTTCCCCAGTGGTTCTAACGTGTTAGCAACTCAGAAAGTTTATCAAAGCGGTTTCCCAGCATCAAAATGTCTGGCTGTTGCGTTTTCGGTTGCACTAATCGATATTCCACCAATGGGCTTAAGTTTTATAGGATTCCGACAGGATCACGGCCGTTTCAGACATAATAAAAAATGCTCGCGTTATGCTGTGAGGACGTAGTTCTCTCGTTGGTTGATTATTATGGCGTTCCGAAGGGTTCTTTAATATGACTTTCGGCAGACCCAGACGACACGTTTATTGAGACGAGTGCATGTTGCAAAGTCATATTAAAGAACCCTTCGGAACGCCATACACAATTGACTTTCTCTTCACTCATTCCTCTCAATGAACGTGACATTCAGGGTTGCCAGGTTTTCACAACAAAACCCGCCCAATTGCTACTCAAAACTAGCCCAAAACATGCCCAGTTTCAGGGGGGCATCTCCAGTAAAAATCGCAATTGGGGGGGGTTAAATATGTGTTTTTTTGGCATGGTTGCCTACTAAAATTCGCATTCCCGGGGCTAAATATCATATAATTGGGGTCGCTTAAACCCGCGGACATGAAAAACAGCCCGCGGCAACAGTGATGAAGAAGCCCAATACCGAGGGAAAACCGAGGACTTGGCAGCACTGGATTTGCGTCTGTCTTATGCCGTGACGTCTGCGTCTGTGATTTTATTTGAGTGTGTAAATGCGTGTGTGAATTCTTGTTTAATCCCACAAAGATAATATTTGGGGCCTATATATATATATATAAATCTATTATTGGGGTTGTTATTGTAAATAACCCAAGCCTCATACATCGTACACGGATCTGGTAGCCGAACACCATTTGATAAAATCAACTTTTTAAAATAACTTTCTCTGTCTGTGTTGCTTAATCCGCTCGCGTAGCTTGACAAGCTGCTGATTCTCGCCATAGTTTGCCATAGTTTGTTGCCAAAATGCGCGCGCATACGTTGCTACGTCATCATTGTGTACAAACAGTAAAAGGGTCTATACAATTATATTGAAGCGGTAGTGGATTTCAGGATCCACCTTTCAGTTAGGAGTACAAAAAATGATTATGCATTTATTATCCATCTTACATTATGTAGCAAAAATATTGTTTTCTGTAATTAGTGTAATGTGCTTTTGGTCATTTGTATGTATGCACATGATGTATTTTATTTATAGGGCTCTTTTCAAGATACTCGAACACACTTTAAATGAGACACACAACATTAATGACACATTGAAAGCATTCCTAAAAACGCAAGTTTTAAATATTAAAAATGTTAGTTTTTATACATATGCATCTATATATCATCTCAGCTAGATGCCTTATGTGAGGACACTAGAGATGGGTCTTCAAGCAGCAGATATTTCAGACTAGAACAAAGCATCCCGTCAGAAGTGTGTGTTTCCTGAAGTCTCTGTCTGTCTGTCTCTCTCTCTGTCAGTGTACGATGGCTCAGTCGTGTGTGAAGCTGCTGTGTGAGGATCCGGCCTTTGGAGAATACATGAAATGCATCCTGATGGACGAGAGAAACTTCCTCAACAACAACATCGCCTACTCGTTCCTCACCTGCTTCTTACATAAAGTAAATGCACACACACCAACTCTTGTTATGGGTTGCCTTATCCTCTCTCGAACACTTGATTCTGATCGATCAGTTCTGTGCTAGTTTCATGTCTCTCGTATCAAAATGAATTACTTGCTGTTGATTATCACTGTACATTATCATACATAGAAATGATACACTATGGCCTGGTGTCACAGACAGGGTTTAGATCAGGGGTGTCCAAACTTTTTTAAAAGGGGGCCAGATTCGATGTTGTGGACATACCCGGGGGCCGGTCCCTTTTCTATTTTATATATATATATATAAATTAAATTGTCTAAATGAATTGAGTTTTTGCTTGAAACAAACTCAATTATCTGTCAATGGATTAGAAAAATAATCTTGTTTGTTTGGGACAGAAACAAGAAACAAGATTCCAAACAGAAACATTATTTTTCTTACCCCATTGGCAGATATATTTGCTTGTTTTAACCAAAAACTCACTTCATTTTCATTTTATTTTCCAGAAAATAAGAAAAACTATCTAATGTCATTTAACTTATCTAGTAAATGCATCTTGATTTAAGAATTTTTAGATATATTTATACTAGAAACAAGACAAAAATACTAAATGACAGCATTTTTCGCAGTGCACACAAAAAGTAAAAAAGATTCTATATCTAGAATGGCTTTATGGCATTTAGTCTATAAACATATAAATACAAATGCACAAAACTGCAAGTTTATGACAAAAATAGTCTGAAATTTGGCCTTTATTACTAATTTAATACATGTCTACATTACAAATGAAATAAAGTTAGATAGTAACCTACATTTCTAACAAATTACCACACTTAAAGGTAGTGTTACCACAGTAAATCCATGATAAATGTTGGTGAATTGTTGTTTGAAAAGTATTTTAAATATATCGGCTTAGTGTTTCTCCTGATTTGCACGTTAGTGTTGTTGATTAAGTCAGCGCTGTTTAACTGGATTTAAATTCAATCAAATCACAGAGAGCTTCGCAGCTCGTACCGGAGACCTCTGCGCCGAACTCGAACACTTCTCACGGGCTGTTTAGTGGGCGCATGATCGAGACGATCGAGACACTCAGCAAATAAACACATTTGTTCAGAGTCAGAGCTCACGAGTTGCGCACATAGACAATAGGTTGCGCAGAGCACAAGTAGCGCTGTTTCGTTCCGCTTTTGGCGCTGTTTCCCTGGCCTAAAATCTAGTACTGCCACTTTGCGTTGACATCGTAAAACTGCACGATTTGTAAATTATCCGTGGCGGGCCACATATAATATATTTTAATAGACAAGCTGCGGGCCGTTTGAAATTCATCCCCGGGCCACATTTGGCCTGCGGGCCGTACTTTGGACACCCCTGGTTTAGATTAAGCCAGGATTTAGTTCCATTAGGACATTTAAGTAGCTTTTATAAACGTCAGGGTTAGCATTGCAGAGCTTCATAAAGCTGGGTTAAGGTCAGACTAAAGCCCTGTTATAATTACAAGGGTGACATGTTTAACCCGAAGTTACGCATGTTTACTAAACCCCCGAAAGTTGTTCCTTTGCTCTCTGACCCTGCTGTCCTGCTGCAGTTTGAAACTCGATTTGTGTGTGTGTTTAGGTACAGGTGCAGGTGTTATCAGGCCAGAGCTGCTCGAATCTCGTCAACGTGTTGGTGACCAACCTACTGAATGAGTACCACAGCCTGCAGCCGGAGCTGACCAATCAGAGAGCAGAGATGAGCAAGACCAGCAGCCTCCTGAACGCAGTCAGTACAGCTCCCTCCTCGCATCTGGTCCAGCGTTCCACGACTCTTTACTCATCCCTCTCTCTCTCTCTCTCTGTGTGTGTGTGTGTGTGTGTGTGTGTGTGTGTGTGTGTGTGTGTGTGTGTGTGTGTGTGTGTGTGTGTGTGTGTGTGTGTGTGTGTGTGTGTGTGTGTGTGTGTGTGTGTGTGTGTGTGTGTGTGTGTGTGTGTTGAAGGATCTGCGTGCGCTGCTGCTGGTGCTGTCGGTTTACGCCCCTCAGCAGCTGGATCCGGCTCTAGGACCGGCTCTACAGGAGCTGCTGTCCAAATGCAGACTGTGTCTGCAGCACCGCGCCACATTAGAGATGGAGGCCAAGGAGCGCAAATCCAAAGGTCTCAACATGCACAAACACATTTTGATTAATAAATACTATTATTATTATATTTTAAATTAAATCATTCAAAACCACACGACACTGATTTGAATTTTTTTAACAATTTTAATAAAATGGCACAAAAATGCATTGAAAAGTATGTTTTCTTCTTGTACATCATGGCTTTTAATTATTTTTTTGAAATTTAATAATCACAATAATAACAACAACAACTATTATTATTATCATTATTATTAATTATTTAATAAAATGGTAGCAACGGCTAGGGGAACCAAAAGGAAGTATGCATTTCTTGTTTATCATGGCTTTGAATTATTTTATGTAAAATGTATTATTTATTTAAAAATGATATTATTTATTAATTCATTTATGTATTAATTTTTAATAAAAATGGTAGCATCAGCTAGGGGTACAAAAAAAGGAGCATTCCTTGTACATCTTAAAAATGACCACACACACATTTTAAACAATAATTTACATTAATAACAGTCATTTAAAATGACAGAGAACTGTATTTTTGTACATAATAATAATAGTATTTTATTTAATATGATTTTATTTATAAAGCTCTTTTCAAGGTACTCATGACAACATTAATCGCACATTAAAACATTCCTAAAAGTGAAAAAATAAATATATATATAGAATGATAAAAAAGCATGATCTTTAAATGGGTACAGTTGATGACATGACTTTATTTAATTTCTCAGTGGAAGAGGAGGGCGTGACTCCAGTGAAGCGGCGGAGGGTGAGCAGCAGTGCTGACGATCGTCCGGGAGATGGCGGTGGCGGCAGCAGCGGCGTTTGCCCTCCCTCTACCTCCTCCTCCTCATTGGCTCCCTGTTCTGAGCAAAAGGCGGAGCCTGGGGAAGCATTAACGCCCACCAGCACTTCGGACACTGAAACCCGAGACTCCTCCCTCATCGACCCGGGAACGGAAAACGACCCGCCCTCTCCCGACAGCGCATCCCTCGAGGAGAAGAAAATGGACGCTTCGTCTTCGTCGTCATCGTCATCTTCATCTTCATCCTCCTCGCTTCCAGAAGCATTCGGCAGAGCGGACGAACCTCCACCGCAGATAGCGGGAAGAGAGGAGGAGGAAGAGGAAGATGGGCGGAAGGAACCGCAAGAGCAGGAGGCAGAGCCAGAAAGAGAGGAAGTGCCCTCCACTTCCTCCGCCTCCGCTGACTCAGTGCTTTTACTGTCCAGCCTGCCGGATGCTGCCGAGGAGCGGAGCTGCTCGCTCCAGGAGGCGGAGTCAGGCGGCTGTGGCCACGCCCTCGCGCAGGATGCTCTGGAGATGCTGTCACGCACAGTCGAGGCCACTATTGCTGTGGTTGCCAAACTGTCGAACGGAAAAGGAGGGACACGCCCTTCGGCATTGTGACGTTACTTTCACGTCCCTCCTTTTCCACATTTCAACATTTTCGTTCACCATGCTGTTCAGTTGTGTCTTTTTAAGAGTAATTGAAGTCCGAATTGTCAACTTTTTTTCTTCTTTTCCCGCCCTCTGGCTCTTCATCAGCTGAGCTCCGCATTAATTGAACAGAACGGAAAACGAACGATATCAGCTGGAGCGTATTTTCGTCAAAGGGCAGTTTTTTTTTTTTATATTTGTTTTGAAGTGGTTTGTTTTCGAGCCTGCAGTGAAACAGGGAAAAGGTTTACAACGTTTTAGTCCCATCAGTGCATAATTTAATTTGCGTTTTTATTCACGTGTATTATTATAATTACGATTGTCTTCTGTGCCAGTTTTGTACTTACAGACGTGAGGCTGAAAGGGCCTTGCTGTGGTTTTTTTTTTTCTTCTCTGTGGTGGATATCAAAAACTATGTTTACTTTGTATATTGAAAAGAAAGAACGAACCACAAGAACCTTGATTCTGTAAAGAATCTTCTAGATGTTGCCTGGCTTTGTAAATGAGATGGTTAAAATATATATATATATATATATATATATATATATATATATATATATATATATATATATATATATATATATATATATATATATATATATATATATATATATATATATATATAATTTCTGTAAGGTATATGTATACAGTATATATCCATTCAAGCGCAGTATACTGTATATATAAATCTACTGTGTATATATATATACCTATGTTGTGTATATAGAAACTTACGGTGCTCTTTTCAGGCTCAGATCATTTGTGGCCGGAATATTGCACATTTGATGGAACAGTTGGAGCTCTATTTTATTTACCGAAATACATTCCATAATCTATTGGATGTCATTCTTGCGTTCTCTGTATTTGATTTCTCTCTCAGTCTTTCTGTTTTCATTTATTTTAATATAGGATATAACTTAATAAAATTTTAATATGATTTAATTATGAACCGAGTCCAAAAAGCAGGTTGTGGGATGATTTTTTTTCTTTCTGTTGTGT
The DNA here is from genome assembly GCA_023566225.1 of Romanogobio albipinnatus. NCBI lineage: Eukaryota > Metazoa > Chordata > Actinopteri > Cypriniformes > Gobionidae > Romanogobio > Romanogobio albipinnatus. Next base: position 64,018,276 of record CM042241.1, on the reverse strand, counting down.
GTGTAACTAACATGGATGTGTTCACAGTAGAATATCAGCATACTATATAGTGTACACTGCATTCTTCCTATTATTTTTTTTGTATTAACCTATAACCATAAACATTTCAAATAATAGTATTCAGGGGGAAAATGCTTGTGTTCGTCTTTCAGAACAACTTAATCTAAAACGTTTGTAGGCTATAGGGCACATTTTGATATTTAGTTTGCCTTGCTAAATCATATTGTGCACTGCATACTGCAAAAATAGTGCTAGTATGCTATTCTGAACACAGTCTAAATCTTCAGGAGCTCGGCAGGTGTGAGGGTTGTGTATTGGACACACACAATGATTGAGAAACATTTTTTAAAACTTTAATTTTTCTGATGGATATTTACAATAAAATATACAAATTAAAAGCAGTACACAATTTTGATACACAATCATAGCTGAGACGGTTAAAGTGCAAACGCCTTCTGTTATTTGTAAGATGTCTTTGTGAAAGATAACATTGAAACTTGGCAAAACACAAGGCAGATGAATGTACATATTACTTAAAAAGGAGATGTTTATTTGCTCTTCCAAACCCAGGTGAGTCATTCGCGTTCTCTAACACAAATGGAAACTGAAAGTGACTGAAGTGAAACGTTGCTCAAAAAGGCAGCAACGCAAAAAGTGCTCGGGAGACTCGACTCTGGTGTTAGCATCGATGCTAAGCTAATGTTAAGTACTCAAACAAAAATACATATAAAACATGTTCGCTATGGGACATTTTAATCGATATTTTTCATTAACTGAAATAAATATACAACCCCAAATCAGAAAAAGTTGGGACAGTATGGAAAACGCAAATAAAAAACAAAAGAAGTGATTTCTAAATTTACTTTGACTTGTATTTCATTGCAGACAATATGAACACAAAATATTTCATGTTTTGTCTGGTCAACTTCATGTCATTTGTAAATATGCATCCTTTCCTGTCATTCAGACCTGCAACACATTTTTAAAAAAGTTGGGACAGGAGCAATTTAGGGCTAGTAATGAGGTAAAATGGTTAAATAATGATGTGATTTGAAACAGATGATGTCAACAGGTGATTGTAATTATGATTTGGTACAAAAGCAGCATCCAAGAAAGGTCTAATCCTTTAGGAGCAAAGATGGGCCGAGGATCGCCAGTTTGCCAACAAATACGTGAGAAAATTATTGAAATGTTTAAAAACAATGTTCCTCAAAGAAAGATAGGAAGAGATTTGGATATTTCACATTCAACAGTGCATAACATAATTAAAAGATTCAAGGAATCTGGAGGAATTTCAGTGCGTAAAGGACAAGGGCGCAAGCCTAAGCTGAACAACCGTGATCTCCGATCCCTCAGGCGGCACTGCATCAAGAATCGTCATTCATCTATAAGCCATATCACCACATGGGCTCAGGACTACTTTGGCAAACCTTTGTCAAGTACCACAATACGTAGTTACATCCACAAATGCCAGTTAAAACTGTACTGTGCCAAAAGGAAGCCCTATGTTAACAGTGTCCAGAAGCGCCGTCGACTTCTCTGGGCTCGGAGGCATCTGGGATGGACCATCACACAGTGGAAACGTGTACTGTGGTCAGATGAATCAGTATTTCAGGTATTTTTTGGGAGGAATGGACGCCGTGTGCTCCGGACCAAAGAAGAAAAGGATCATCCAGACTGTTTCCAGCAACAAGTCCAAAAGCCAGGGTCTGTCATGGTATGGGGTTGTGTCAGTGCCCTTGGCAAAGGTAACTTGCACTTCTGTGAAGGCACCATTAATGCTGAAAAGTACATAGAGATTTTGGAGCATAATATGCTGCCTTCAAGAAGACATCTTTTCCAGGGACGTCCATGCATATTTCAACAAGACAATGCAAAACCACATTCTGCACACATTACAAAGTCCTGGCTGCGGAGGAAGAGGGTACGGGTACTTGACTGGCCTGCCTGCAGTCCCGACCTGTCTCCAATAGAGAATGTGTGGCGCATTTTGAAGCGCAAAGTGCGACAACGAAGACCCCGTACTGTTGCCCACCTTAAGACTTGTTTGGAGGAAGAATGGGACAAAATTACACCTGAAACACTTCATCAGTTGGTGTCTTCAGTCCCTAAACGTCTTTTAAGTGTTGTGAAAAGGAATGGCAACATTACAAAGTGGTAAATGCTTTACTGTCCCAACTTTTTTTTAAACGTGTTGCAGGTCTGAATGACAGGAAAGGATGCATATTTACAAATGACATGAAGTTGACCAGACAAAACATGAAATATTTTGTGTTCATATTGTCTGCAATGAAATACAAGTCAAAGTAAATTTAGAAATCACTTCTTTTGTTTTTTATTTGCGTTTTCCATACTGTCCCAACTTTTTCTGATTTGGGGTTGTATTTATAATCGACGTTTCTCTCAGTCTTGTCACAATGCATCATGGGATTTTAAACCCTGTGAAGTCTTATAATTAGAAGGATGGAGGGGGTTTGACCCGTCGAGGTGTTTTCAGAGGGCAGAGATGCTGTTTCCGTTTCTCAAATCTGTGTCATTTTCGGAATCTGTTGTGTTACTAAACCTAACCTGAAAAACAGAAACATTAACACGTTAAGCTTTTCAATCCCACAAACTGAATATTGTCCGATTTCAACTTCTATCTTATTCTGAGGCGAGTGCTTTACCTCTCTGGCTTCTTGTTTTCTGCTGTCAACAGAAGAAAAATGCTCAGTCAAACATCTCAGAACAAAACTAAAGCACAATTTGTATTTGAGGACACATTTTTTAAACAAGTATGAGAGCAACTGTTTGCATCTTTAACAATGTAATGGCACTTACCTGGACAAGTTGAACTCTCTGTCAATACTCCTCTTGGGTGTGCCAATATTGAAGCTCTCTCTTTGAGAATCTGTGTCCTTCATTTTCTTCATCCTGAGGCAGCAAAAAATATATCACTAAGCAATTTTTCCACTTTTAAAAAGTTTACTCTCAATAGATTTAGTCCTTTTGAAAATCAACAGGAATTACATTTTTACTTCTGTAATTTTAGATATTTCTGAGTGTTACAGCAACTAGACAAAATAAAGCTGCAAGCAGCAATTAAGGGTCCAAGCACAAAGAGGAACAATTAGCATTTTGGGAAATTTCATTATAACTTTTGACCAGAAAGTGCCGCTGTCTTAAATTTGAGTACCTCCAGGGCATGGTACCAATGACACATGCTGAGTTTCTTGGTATGTTAATGCGTTCATAAAATACAGCATTTCAGGACAAAATTCAAAATGGCCAACGGCCACAAAAGTCAATTTGGGAAAACTGGGTATCATTCGACTTGGCATGACGCACTGAATAAGAAGAGACGGTTTTAATTTTGGGCAAACCATTCAGAAGTTATAAGAAAAAACTGCCATTTTTCATATCTTCGGACCAGTAGGTGGCGCTGTGCCAAAACGCTGCATGTGGCCTAAGGTCATACTCGTGATGACGTACCAAGTTTGGTCTGAATATTCTCATGCATTGCGGAGATAAAGCCTTGCATCCAATTTGGCGTGCTCTTCAAATTTGTTTGTAAGTTATTTGAGAACGTTTGGGTTTATCAAAAAGCTTTTTATAACTTTTTACCAATATGGTCTGAAGTTGATCTGGTTAAATGTTCATGACAAACCGCCTAGGAGGAGTTTGAAAGTTTTTTTTTTGGCGAGAAAATTGTCATGCCGTAAAATGACGTCACAGTATAATTGGCTTGAGACAAGGAATATTAAGAATTGGACAGATTTTATGTAAGCTGCATTGCCTATAACAGCCTAAAACAAAGATTAAATAACTCTTTCATAGCTTGTTTGCAATCACGTGGCTCTGATGACGCGCGAGATTCAGATGGAGGGCAGGAAGTGGAAAACAGAATGGACGAGATGGAGGAAAGTCCGTAAAGTGCTGGTTTAGAAAGCTATAAACAGAAAAATCACAACATATGTTGGACGTGATCCTTATGTTATGAAGAGGAGCGATTTTTCTACTGAATTGCAAGACTTACCTGCCATCTAGACGGTTGATATAACTAAGTTAGAGAATGTGAAGCTGCGAGAATGTGAATGTGTTCTGGTCTGGTTTGTTTATATCGCGCTGCCTTTCTGCTAGAGAGTTTAGGTTATTTTGATTTTCTGTCGACTCGTAATTGTGAAAAATGTCACCATTGTAGGTAATTCATGTTGCATCGAGAATTGCCATATGAACTCACACCATCTTTCAGGTGGAAAACTGATTCCTATGTAGAAAATCACTTCCTGCCCTCCATCTGCATTTTGCGGTACAGCAGTGACGTCACGTGCAAACAACCTATTAGTGGTTAATATACAACGATCAGGCATAACATTATGACCACCTTTCTAATATTTTGTTTGTCCCCATTTTGCTGCCAAAACAGCCCTGACCCGTCGAGGCATGAACTCCACTAGACCCCTGAAGGTGTGCTGTGGTACCTGGCACCATTATCTGCAACAATGCTTAGTTAGGTGGTACGTGTCAAAGTAACATCCACATGGATGGCAGGACCCAAGGTTTCCCAGAAGAACATTGCCCAAAGCATCACTGCCTCCGCTGGCTTGCCTTCTTCCCATAGTGCACCTGGTGTCATGTGTTCCCCAGGTAAGTGACGCACACACACCCGGCCATCCACGTCATGTAAAAGAAAATGTGATTCATCAGACAAGGCCACCATCTTCATTCTCCCAGTTCTGATGCAATTCTTTCAGCGGTGGACAGGGGTCAGCATGGGCACCCTGACTGGTCTGCGGCTATGCCGCCCCATGCACAACAAACTGAGATGCTCTGTGTATTCTGACACCTTTCTATCAGAACCAGCATTAACTTCTTGAGCACTTTGAGCTCCAGTAGATCGTCTGTTTGATCGGACCACACGAGCCAGCCTTCACTCCCCACGTGCATCAATGAGCCTTGGCCGCCCATGACCCTGTCGCTGGTTCTCCACTGTTCCTTCCTTGGAGCACTTTTGATAGAGACTGACCACTGCAGACCAGGAACACCCCACAAGAGCTGCAGTTTTGGAGATGCTCTGACCCAGTCGTCTAGCCGTCACAATTTGGCCCTTGTCAAACTCGCTCAAATCCTTACACTTGCCCATTTTGCCTGCTTCTAACACATCAGCTTTGAGGACAATGTTTACTTGCTGCCTAATATATCCCACCCACTAACAGGTGCTGTGATGAAGAGATCATCAGTACTATTCACTTCACCTGTCATAATGTTATGCCTGATCGGTGTATATAAGACCTAGATCAGGGATCGGCAATCTATGTGGCCACATTGGAACGTGGAGGGATAAAAATGCGTTTTGTCAAATACTTTGTCCTGATCGGATTAAGAATGACGATCGAAACATAGATGGAGTAGATCGAGTCCATCAACATGCCTAGGGTGACCAGACGTCCCGAAAAATTCGGGACAGTCCCGAAATCTAAACTGTTGTCCCCGAATCCCGAATCTGGCCCTAATTGTCCCGAAAATTATACTAAAGCAAAATCTTAAGTAGTTATTGTCTGATAAACATAAAAAACTGTCTGCGGAGGTATTGTGTCGTCCTGCAACCAGCCCCCGCCGGCTGCTCATTGGCTGCAGCATCTTTTTTCTAAGTAAAAAAAAAAATACTGGCTAGGCGCGAATTTAGATATGCATTGATAAGCTAATTTTCATTCATTCCGGTGGCATGGCTGGTGTAGCTTACCGGAACCCCAACACGCTGCCAAAAAGCAAAAACGCCTCTGCAGGTACCGGGAGGAGTGGGTGGGGAAGTATCCATGGATTGCAACAGCCTTAAGCGATGAAAGTAAAGACAATACAACCTTTTTGTCCCCTTTTTGTTTTAAGCCTTGATGAAGAGAGCGCAAGTTGCTGCAGCCTCGAGGAGGACAGTGATGCACGCGTAAAGAAGTGATTGTTCGCGGCACTGTGTTTTTTCTGGCAGACTACAGACTAAAGACAGACTGTTGATCTTTGAATAAAAAATCACCCCCACCCCCCGGCCCGTCCCGTCCCGTCCCGAATTTCAGCCAAACTCATCTGGTCACCCTAAACACGCCCAAAGCTTCACAGTCTTCGTGGTTTTCTCTGTAACGTTAGACAGTTTTGATTTATATACTGTTGAATGTTTGATGGTCACATTAGCTAACTTGTGGGTAATCAACTTATATCCACTCATTCTGGTTTATGCAGCTGCCTACCATATAACAGTAAAAACATAAACATGGGTTGCTGGAAAACTTTTGCGGAAGTGCTGTGTCATAAATTATGGAATATCTTGTAATTGGCAGGGAAGGAGTTAAAGTAAATGGGGTGGATTTTGTTTATTCAGTGTGAGCCAGATTGCATGTTTGAAATCCAAAGACAAAATGCCTTCTAATAACTCACCTAACCAGATAGACAGTAAACAGAGCGATAAGTCCCACGGTGCTCAGAGCCAGGAGAACACCGAGAGCGATGACGACTGCTGTGCTGGAATCTCCAGAGTCTCCAGAGATTCCTGAACCTTCCTCCACTTTGATATCCAAACCGGAACCAAACACCTTCTCCAGCTCCGCTTTTAAATCGTTGTGATTACTCTGCAGTTTCCTGTGGGAGTCGACACAATGATCTATCAATGATCACGTCCTGTAAATGATCTACAATGGAAACCTAGTCGGCATGCAGGCCAGAGAGTTTAAAAGCAGAACTGTGAAGCTCATGTTTTTGATAAAGAACACAAGTTCTTTATGAATATATTGCAGATTGCACATTTCCTTATAAGGGGCAATGACAATTGGTTTCCGAATTCATTATTTTCCTAAAAAAGAATTTTAATAAATACATGTCATATATCAAATTGATCTACAATATTTTCTTTATAAGAAACCCTTTTCATTTTTTTTAAATTCAATGGACTTTTTGAGTTGTGGTGTTTGAAAGACCAAAAATGTCAGGTGTTGCGACCGTCCGAACGTACAAGCAGAAAACAAAACTGCAATAAAAAGATTCATTTTCTTAGTCAAATACTTAATCAAATAGTTTGTCATGATTTTATGTTAAATTCCTTTTAAATGAGGAAAAATAGTGTATCAGTCCTATTTCAAAACTATTCTATTACTTAAAAAACTTTTGTCCGAAAAATGTACTTCTCCAAATGTCAGGGAGGGGGGCGAAAGCGCAACCGTGACAAAAATGCCATTTTATGCAATGTTACTTTTAAGAAAACCATGTGACAGCATATGACATCACACAGAAGACCTCAGAGGACCCCTTTGATTCAGTAACATTGGCCCTGTCCCAAATGGCACCCTAAGCCCTCACGGTCTTCCTCTGAGTCCGCACTTTCACGACATAATGCCGCTTTGACTGCCGGGAAGAAGTCCGCTGTGTAACCCGCACCAGTGCTCGGCAGAAGTGCACATCGAGGGCGCATATCGACCACAAAGGGGGCGCTCGCGAGCACCCTTCTGAGACCTAAAATGACAGATGGGACACCCTACGGTCTCGTGGACTTAACGGACACGCACACGCGGCGGCCATTGTAAGTCCACAAGACCGACAGTGCACATGAAGTGTGCCATTTGGGACAGGGCCAAAGTTACTCACCCTCCCATAAATATTAAATAATTTGACATTTTTGAGTAATGATGAGGTTGATTCAACTTATCATGTCAGGTGGTATGACTTTGAAACTTTGAAAATGTGTTATTATAAAAATGTGTATTTTAAAAAATATATATATGTATAACCTTGAGCACATGTTCAAACATTTGTATAGGTGTCCAATTTAATGCCTGTTAAATTTGAATTGAGTTTGAAATGTCAGGTGGTGCAACCAGCAAATTTACATTTAAAAGTATCAATTCCCACTGCAATTGCAAAATGAAATATAACAGTTTACACTTATATTTCATTTTGCAATTGCAGTGGGAATTGATAGATAGATATATATATATATATATATAATTATATAATGTATAAAAATAATTTTTACAGTTGTAAACAAAACATAAAAACTCCTTATGGAAAATTGGGTGTTTGAACACATAGAAAAGTGTCTGTTTATATGAATTGGACTAAAAGGGCAATACATAAAGAAATGGAAAGGGAATTTACCATGTGATATGCATTTTAGACACTACAATGATTCATATGTATATTGTATATGTATATTATTTTAAATGAACATTTGGTCGCACCACCTGACATTTTCTGGGTGGTAAAATCAGAAATCTTAAAAGCTGTAAAACCAATATGAATCATCATTTTTGGGACATAAAAATGCATTTTAAAACGGTTTTGCTTAAAATTATTATTATTTTTTTATCTTAAAAACCTTATCTGTCATTGACCCATAAACTGATATCAGTTGCACTTACTCTTTGACCTCCGTGGCTTGTATGACGGCTCCACTGGAGTCCATGGTGATGAAGCTGACGAAAGTCTTGGCTGTGGAGTCTCTGAGAACGCTGCGCATCTCATTCCCATTCTCAGCTGTCACACTGAGGATTTTCACAGTCCAGCCTAAAACCTTCTTCATGGAACTGAGACAAAAACGTACCAATGAATCATTCAGTCTGATTTGGGAACTGGCACAAGAAGTTTGTTGAGAAGAACTCGCTCAGAAGAATGATTCATTAAGACATAAAATAGTCCACATGCACACCATTCCAAGTCTTCTAAAGTCTAATATACAATTATGTGCTTTGTCACGTTTTTGATGGCTTAGATGCTAATAGCTGTTATTTCAGACAACAAACAGTTTATATTTTTTGAAGAAACTGATGGTAGAATGATTTTGCGTCGCAATTGCTAATATGTTTTGAGTGGTTTATACTAAGCATGTGGTTACTCTGGTGTTCTAGGTAGGTGGTAGAGCATTGGTATTTAGTTGCTAGTTTGTTGTCTGCATTTGCGTTTAGTTGCTAGTTGGTTTCCAGGTTGTTAGCCTACTATGCGGTTGCTAGGGTTCTCTAGGTGGTTAGGGGAGAACGGGGTAATGTGAGACATCGGGTAATGTGAGACACCCCCTGTATCTGGTCAACAGAACACATTTGTGGTCATATGACCATTATGTTTTCAAGCCCCTTCAATTTCCCCTTGGCCATGAAGGAGAGGACCTCATGGTGCTGTGGCAAGCATGTTTTTTTCACAAAAATATGTTTTTTGCATGTAAAAGTAAATTTTCTTGCTGTCAACTTAATCAACTGTTGTGCCAAAGCAAATTGATTCAGGTAGAACAACTTATATCACACATGTTGATGAACTACCAACATATAAAACCATGTGATGATGCTAGCTGAAGATTAGCCCGAATTGCTAAGAGAGATCGTTTTTGCTAAAAATGCGGTGGTGGGGTAAAGTGAGACATGAGGCACAAGTTAAGTTTAGTCTTAAAAATATTTCAATGTAATATTACATTGCATATTTTGTATTTTTAAAGTCATAAATATTGTAGAAAAGCTATCATGCCAAGGCAATACACCAGGAAGACAACCTGGGGCACGTGTTCCTAAAAGTGATGTGGTGAAGAAGCTGCCTCAACTTAAAAGGCCTGGAGGAGCCACACGGAGAGAGCAACTCCTCATCTTTCCCTGTAACCTTCAGAAATGTAGAGTAGGCCTAGTTGTAGAGTGTGACAGTGGGCCTAGTCCTGTGTACTGAGTTTTGGTTCTGGTTGACCATTGCTCTGACCCCCAGACTCTAGCTGGCTCTAAGGGTCCTGTGTACTGACCCCCAGATTGTGTTCTAATCTGGTTCTATCTGTCATTTGAATGTTAATTAAAACATTTTGAATTATATTATGATGTATTTGATTTTGTTCAGAGTTACTTTCAAGTGTTTAGAAAAAAAATGTGCTTATTGCCCAATCCCCATGATTCTGTTACTCGTCCGACATTAGTTCTGGAATGTGTGGTTGTCCAGCTAGCTGTCAGGATTCTAACTGTTACAACGTGTTGTTATGGTAGTTTCAGAGTGGAAAAAGTAAGTGGTTCACTTTACCCCCTTGATTTCTCTGGTCTGTCTCAGTTTACCCCTAAGATTATTTTTTTTTAAACAGTCATATTTTCACTGCATTTCATCCTGAATACATTCTGATAATGTCCATTGCTAGGAAACATCCTGAATTAATGGGAAATGTGTCAATTTTACTGATATATAATTTTAGCTCGCTTAGAGGGGAGCAAATGTAAAAATTGTCTCACTTTACCCCACTCTCCCCTACTAGAGCATTGCCAAATGGTTGCTGGGTTGTTGCTATACAATTGCTAGGATGTTCTGATTGGTTTACTGACCAAAGACAAAATAAGTCTCTATAATGTTCTGGGGTCTCATTTATAAAACTTTCCGTAGATTTCATCCTCAAAGTGTACGTACGCACAAAAGCTAGATTTTGCGTACGCACAAAAAAATTCAGATTTATAAAACCATGTGTACGCCAGAACCTTCGCAAAAATCCCTTTATAAATCACAGCCAGCAGAAGATTGTGCGTACGTGCATCTCCACCCCGTCTCCTCCCCGAAATCACCATATATGGAGCTTACAACGCCTAGTTTTACTATGCATAACCTCATCCGCATATTATTTGCATGCATATTCCCATCCACGTGACACCATGTTGAACACTGTCAAAGGTACAAGACATTGAAAAATATTAGATACGGACTATAAATGCCATTTGTGCCTTACACAGTACATTGCTGACAATCATCCAATATCCTTTTTATGTTTTAGAATAAATATATCCAAATATCCATAAAAACAAAATTTTATAAAATACTTTTATAAAAGAATAATATTTTTTTTTAAATAAAGTTTATTCATTCATTTCGAGGAACCAAATGTTATTTTAATTCAAAATATTTTGTTAATTTTAAACCCTTCAACTCAAATTCATGCAGTTTTGCTGATAATGTGAACATATAGTTTGTTTAGGCTATTTTAATTTAAACAGATAGGCCTACTTATTTATTGCAGTGTAAATACAATCATCTGACTCAGAGCGTCACTGACTAAGTATTTTAGAAAAGGAAACGTGCAAATCTTAATTTTTTTCTTCAAGTTGTATCCTTCAAATACAGTGGTATTTTTCATAATTTTGTGAAGATGTCTTTACACTCTGTGTCCGTACAGCTGCGGTTGTACAGTAAGCTATTATCATTGGACCTCATATCATATATCATTCCTACCCGGATAATGGACCGTTCGACCACCGAATCCTGCAGTGTCTGTAATATTAAGTGTGTGCATCACTGATCATCATTCTCGCTAACATATTTTGTCATAACATGAGATCTGCAGTTAGGTTTAAAGAGGAATTATTGGAATTAGCCTATATTTAATCCTTGCTGTCATGAAAAATGATCAAGTCGCACATCCACATGACTATCTAAATTCATACAATTTTTGTGTAGGATAAATTCTGAGTATGACTTTATGTAATTTCAGTGCATATCGCCAATGACTGAATGTTTCTAGTAATCCTGAATACCTTGATTAGATAATTCAGGATTATAGGTGTATTTTCTTAGGGTTGGAGCTAAACTCTGCAGGATGGTAGTCCTTGGGTTAGACAAACATTCAAGTTTGTCTAACCCATTTACATTAATGTTACAGTAATGAAATTACTTTTCTCACTCTATACAGTAAAAGAGTTTGCATGCAGGTGCGCAAATCTTCCCGTCAAGTTTGTTTTTATAAATCACAATTTATGTGTCGAAAGTAGCGTACACCTCTTTCAGGGCCTGTTTTGTGCGTACGCAACGGTTATAAATGAGACCCCTGGTCCCTAGATATCCTTCAATGGAATACTAAGTTAAGGTAAATTTAATTTCCCTCAAAAGAATGATTCATTCAAATAAGATGGGTTCTCAAGGTCAACTCACTGGCCCAGTCTCAGCAGCTCTTGAGATTATGAGTGAATAATACAGTTTCAGTCTTTTTCTAAGTCCTATTCGGACGGTAATTGTTTCTCGTGGGGTCATAAGGTATTTTCATCATTGACAGTGATTTTATTGCAGTCCGAATCCAGAATGTCCGTTTTTTTCTCCCATCACCTGCGTGCAAATCCACGGCCGAATTACCTACTGTTTTTAGACAAACACCAAGGTTGTGTGGTAATTTAATTGCCGTCCGAATCCACATCTCTGAGTTTCCAAGAATATATCACTTCAGAATTCACTGTTTATATCCTTTTTGACCACTGCAGAGCACCGCACGGTTGCGCTTCGCTGTAAGCGCATATTGGATGCATTTTAAAGATCTGGACTTTTATTACTGAAATGCTGCGCGTTCCCAGTTGTGCGGGATCACAAAACTCGCTCCTCCATCGTGAACAAATCGCCATCCGAATGCACAAGTTTTATCACTGAGGTGGCATGCAAATGTATTTTTACAGACTTCTACGTGAGGAACAATTACCGTCCGAATAGGGCTTTTGGCTTTAAAAGACTTCGAATGGTTTGGTCTTTTTTTTGGAGCTTGATAGTCCCATGGTCACTGTGAACTGTTCAATGGAAAAGAGCTTCCTTTTGCCTTACAGTGGAAAATCATCAGCATCAGGGTTTAAAATAGGTTTAGAGTAAATAATGACAAAATAGGTGCATTTTTGGATGAACTATTTGGGTAAACACATTTCCCCTTATTCCCCTTTCTCAAAACTCATTAAATCAAACTATAGTGATTACATGTCCCTTCTATCCTCATGCAAAGTGGGCTGGGAAATGCCAATTCTCCTACTCACTCTTCAATCTCTGATATCTGCTTCTCCACTGTGAACACGGGCTGGTTTAGGGAGATGACCACGACATTGTTACTTGCAATTTCTTTCACGGTAATCTGTAGGCGTCAAACACAAGAGCTTGTTTTGATCTTTCTTCTTTGCATTGACTGCTTTGTTCTACTGCTCTGTTCTCAATTGAAATGCCATTGGTAATTTGAAACAGTCTTACAGTCTTTCTTCTCTCTGTGTTTCTGCTCACCTGTACTGTTGTAGTCGTGAACAGTCCATGTTTATCAGTGGCTTTAACCCGAAAGGTGGACGGATTGTCTCCGAATCTGGATGCATCCAGTACGTAGATCTGACCAGTGCTTGCCTCCACATCCAGCAGATTTGTGGACTCCAGCAGGGAATACTGCAGTTCTGAGCTCTCGCCCACATCAGGGTCCGACGCCTGAGGGACACACAACCACATTTCAGTTACATGACTACAAAAAATAAATTTTATTAATTGCAATGCACAATTTGTCTAGTCTATTACTTCTACATCATTTTGTGATTTGTTGTGTATTTCCAATTGGTAAAATAGCTTAGTAATATTAGCTTAGATGCTAATACTATTTCAGACACCAAACCAACCTGAAGATTGCCATGATGCTAGGGTTAAACCCAACATTTTTTTCAAAATGACTAACTCTACTTTTCAGCAATAACTACGGTGATGCTTACCTTAGCAAACACATAAAGTAGATCTGACTACATCCATTGCATGTATATCTGATGTCAATGCCCAGCCACACTTACCTGGACCTTCACTACAGGGAATTTGTATGGAGAGATGCTGAAAATTTCCGCTTTATACATTTCAGCGTCAAACACAGGAGCCTCATTCACGTTCTCAACCTGAACGCTGACCTGAAGATTGTGAGAGAAAGAAAGTCAAATGAAAATATAAATGAGCCCTGTGGCAGCTTTCTTTAAAGAAGAGAAACATTGACTTTAAGTTTTGGCACAATAAGACTTAGGCCAGAAACACATTCAATGCAAATATGTGATACACTGAAGATACACTGAAATGTGTTCGAATGCAATTAGTAAAAGTGAAAGTGACATGTAAAGGCCAAATATGGAAACCCATACTCTAAATTTGTCCTCTGCATTTAACTCATCCAAGTTAATGCACACACATTAGGAGTAGTGAGTAGTGAACACACACACCTGGCGCAGTGGGCAGTTGTTTTTGCAATTGGGGGGTTAGATCTCTTGCTAAAGGGCACCCCAGTCATTTCCTGACGGTATTGAGAATTGAACCAGCAACCTTCGAGTTACCTCTCTAACCATTAGGCCACGACTGCCCCATAATACAACAAAAGCTTTTTGTTCTCGGTTCCAACTAGAAGTGCTATGGTAGCAATTGTCTTGAGTTCTTCAAAATGTAAATTACTCAAATCATTTTAGCTATTTTCCCTTATAAAAACAAGAATAATACCGTTGTCTCTGCAGTGTTTGGAGGAGCTCTGGAGTCTATGGCCTCCACTGTGAAGATGTACCACTCCTCTTCCTCCTTGTCCAGCAGTCTGAGAGCTTTTATGGTTCCCTCACCATCCACAGAGAAGACATCCTCATGTGACTTTATGTTATAGCTGACCGTAACCTGTGGACTTCCTGTTAATGCCTTGACCTTGCCCACTATTGAAGCCACAGGTTCATTCTCCTTTATTGTGAATTTGTAGGAGGAATTTTCAAAAGCCACACTCTCAGTGAGAGAGACAATTTTGAAGTGGAGCAAGACTTCGGCTACAGAGAGAAGAAATCATCAAATCAGATTTTAATACTGAAGGGGGAATTAACTGCTCACATTATGCAAACCAAGCCCAAACCTTCATCAGATTCTGGTGGCGTTCCGTGATCTGTCGCTATAGCAGTAAGGTTTAGCAGCGTGTCTTCTGTGACCTCGCTAAGGTCAGAGGTCAAAGTGATGTCTCCTGTTTCCGCATCCAGTGCGACCATTGAGGAGTCTTCAGAGAAACTACAGAAACACAACATTCATGCATCTGTCTTAAAGGTGTGATGTAGGCAAGTGTGTCCATGGTTTTGCCTTCATATTATTGATCCTGAAGAAATGGAAGCTCAGTCTTAAGCTTACCTGTAGCTAATAAGCGTGTTGTTCCCGGCATCTTTATCTGTGGCAGAAAGCGTCAACAGCACCTCTCCAACCTTGGCGTCTTTAACCAGAATGCTTTTGCTGTAGGTGTCGGAGCTGAAAACTGGAGCGTTGTCATTGACATCTGTGATACTGACCCTCACTGTGGTGATGTTCTGCAGAAAATGAACCCAAGAAACCCTTTTGTATTACAGACCAAAAGTTTCATATTTGCAATGTCTAGTATCTAACTTAAGGATTGTACTAGTATCGTGTATCTATAGTTTTGAATATCGAAAGTTGGATCCTATGTAACATCTTTAAGAGTAGCCTACTGATGCCTGCTACAGACTGTTTTTGATATGGATCTAATAAACTTGACATGTATGTAGACTGTATGCTGATGACACCTATTGAAGAGTAGTCTATGACGCAAGTTAGTGTAGAAGAATAAAACCTCATTAGCATGCGCTAGTGGTAAACAAATAGAGCAAGATGAATCGCAATTTGATAACTGTGGTTAATGTGAGCTGAAAAAAAAATCCAGCTTGACATGCCAATTTTGCAAATGGAGCTTGAGGTAAGTAGTTTTAAGTTTTATCGTTGATACAGCACTTGAATGACATGTTGTCATTTCATGTTGCATTTTTATTGGCTAGTCAGTAGACGTAGGTCGTAGCATCAAACACACTGTGAGATGATCATGCTAAACTTCGGACGCTGTCAGAAAATTATCACAAGCTATGTTTGGTCACAAGACCGTAACAGTGGCCATCTTTGAACCTCCTTTGGACCACCGTTTAGGAGCTTCAACCACAAAAATCACCACAATTGGTCATCTTTCGTCTGGGACAACCCAAAATCGTACAATGTGTACCGGCCATTAAATTGGTAGATCATCTGTGTGACATGAAAAACAATATGTGCTACATTTTGCAATATGTGTTATTTAGGGATAAATCTAAACATACATCTATAATCTTGATCGAATAAAGATTGAATATAACCTTTAAAGCAGAGGTAGCCAGCTCTGCTATTGGTTGGCTACCATCCTGCAGAGTTTAACCCCAACCCTGTTCCAACATACCTTACATGCTTGTCATTTTTAAGTAACCCTGAACACCCAGGACAGCCTAAAAAGTTTGTTTAGGGTTGGAGGTCAACTCTTTTGGAAACTAGCTCTCCAGGAGCAGGGTTGGCTACCCCTATTCTATGTTTTCTAGGAGCAGGGTTGGCTACCCCTGCTTTAGAGCAAACTTGAATGTTTGTCTAACCCAAGGACTACCATCCTGCAGAGTTTAGCTCCAACCCTAAAAAAATCCACCTATAATCCTGAATTACCTAATCAAGGTATTAAGGATTACTAGAAACGTTCAGTCAAGTGTTTTGGGGCAGGTTGCAACTAAACTCTGCAGGACATTGGCTCTCCATGAGCAGTTTTGGACACCCCTGCTTTAGAGAAAGGTAGCCAACCCTGATCCTGGGGAGCAACCTTTCAGCAGAGTTCAGTTCCAACCCTGCTCTAACACACCTGCCTGTAATCGTTAAGTAGTCCTGAATACCCTGGACAGCTGGTTTAGGAAATTTTGTTTAGGGTTGGAGCTCAACTCTTGTGGAAAGTAGCACTCCAGGAGCAGGGTTGGCTACCCCTGCTTTAGAGCAAACTTGTTGTCAAGAGTCAAGAGCTAACATCCTGCAGAGTTTAGGTCCAACCCCAATCAAACATATCTGGACCAGCTAAAATGTTCATGATTGCTTGAAAACAACAACTAAATGTTTTGGAGCAGAGTTTGACTAGTGTCTGTAGGAAGATTGCCCTCGAGGGACAGGGTTGGCTACCCCTGTTCTATGTTTTCTAGGAGCAGGGTTGGCTACCCCTGCTTTAGAGCAAACTTGAATGTTTGTCTAACCCAAGGACTACCATCCTGCAGAGTTTAGCTCCAACCCTAAAAAAATCCACCTATAATCCTGAATTACCTAATCAAGGTATTAAGGATTATTAGAAATATTCAGTCAAGTGTTTTGGGGCAGGTGGAAGCTAAACTCTTCCACAGCTCTCCATGAGCAGTTTTGGACACCCCTGCTTTAGAGAAAGGTAGCCAACCCTGATCATGGAGAGCAACCTTTCAGCAGAGTTCAGTTCCAACCCGGCTCTAACACACCTGCCTGTAATTTTTAAGTAATCCTGAACACCCAGGACAGCCTAAAAAGTTTGTTTAGGGTTGGAGCTCAACTCTTGTGGAAAGTAGCACTCCAGGAGCAGGGTTGGCTATCCCTGCTTTAGAGCATGTGTTTGTCTAAGTCAAGGGCTAAGTTCCTGCAGAGTTTAGCTCTAACCCCAATATACCTGGACCAGCTAATTAAGATGTTCATGATAGCTTGAAAACAACAGCTAAATGTTTAATGACAAAGATTGGCTAAAGTCTGTAGGAAGGTAGCCCTCGAGGGACAGGGTTGGCTACCCCTGTTCTATGTTTTCTAGATTGCGTGCCTCAAAGAAAACCCTGATGATCAGATTGGAGCTTGCATTTTAAGAACATATTGTTATATTTGCAATAGGCACCTGCAGTCCGGGAAAGGACTGTGGCAATGCCATCTGAGGTTGTGATTAAGAATGTACCAATCAGTACAATCACAAAACTGTATTGAAGTACACATTCACATCACAAATCGTACAAAGAAAAGGAAATTACATTTCCCTGTGGCATCCCATGATCCATAGCAACAATGAGCACATCATACACATCCTGTGTCTCCCGATCCAGTTCCTCAATCGCTAGTAGAGTTCCATCCTATAGGGATAAAATAAAGGAAAGGATACATTTTTTTAAAAAAAGATCTAACATTTTACAATACATCTTCATGTTTTTAGATCTAGGTCCTCACATCTCTGAAGCTGAAGAAATTGCTGTGCGAGGAAGTAGTGATAGTGACACGTCCATTGTCTCCAATGTCAGAGTCTGTGGCAAAGATTTGGCACACCTCTCCAGGTGATGAGGGTGTGTACACACCTTCCTGAATCTCAATGGTCTCTGGGAGAGGAAGGAATTGTGGGTTGTTGTCGTTGACGTCCAGAACAGTGATGATGACCTGAGTTGTGGAGTTTAAACCATCGACAGGCTGGTCTACAGCTACTACCTGAGAACGACAATGGAAGCATCCCATTTATAGTGAATAGTCATCCTGAACATTTTGTAAAATAAATGAACGTGATTGCTTTGTACCTCTATATTGTAATTGTCTAGAGTTTCTCTATCCAAGCTGGCGTTGCTCCGGAGTGATATTACCCCTTGACTGTTGATAGTGAAGGTATCGCTATCCATGATAAAGTGACCTTTAGAGAACCCTCCCTAAACAGACAGAAAACTAGAAGAGGTAAGTACATCAAAATAGACTTGGAATATTGGCTTGACAAAGCCTTACATCAGTGGTCTCCAACATGGTGCCCGTGGGCACCTGGTAGCCCGCGTGGAGTCTCTGAGTCGCCCGCACAGCACGTTCTATAAATAGCCTGAATTGTAATCTTTCTTCTTTTTTTTTTATGATAATGGCATAAAATGAGAAAATAACTATTGGTGACATTTCATATACCATTAAAACATAATAAAATAATTAAATAATTTAAAATATTTTGAATCTGCACGTTGAGTCAACATACATTGCCATAGGCAATTACGTTGTGCAAAAAAAAAAAAAAGTCACTTCTGTGAGTTGAGTTGGTCGCGGGCAGACGGTACATACTCTACATGAGATAAATTGAACTATAAAAAAGAAAAAAAAAAGATTAATTATGGCTGATGATGCAAGTCATGCAAAAAAGAAGACATTATTTCAACGAGGAGTGGCAGTGACAGGGCTGTAGCAACGTTGTTGCGCGACATTCAGCAACTGAGACGTTTTGACAATATTTTTATATGGTGTATTTTGTTAGATAATTATATACTTTTTATCGTTTATTATTTATCTATATTATTTATCTATATTATTATTTAATGGGGCTATCAACACCTGCAAGTGTAGCCTACACTTTGAAGAGTAAAAATGACAGAAGCTTTCATTAATTTCAACTTTATTAAAACTGCATATAATCAAATTGCACTTCCAAGTCATAAATTTAACAGTGTGAGCGATGCTACATTAATTACAGTAGAAATTAAAGTTGTAGGTTGTGTTTGATAGCTGGTAGGCTAAACGCAATACTCACGTATCCTTGCTCGATGATGAATGAGAACACAACGAACCCAACAGGTGGTTGGAATTTAATGCTGATTTTCCCGCTTCAGGGTAGTGAGGAGTACATTATGTAGTCCAGTGGTTGTCACCGTTGGCTCAACCTTAAGCAATGGCCCTGAACGGTGGTTTAATGTCAACATTGTGACAACGCTGTAACAACCTTCACCACACAACATAGTTATAGCAACTTTTTGGCCATGTTGTTAAAACGTTGTTAGAAGGTTGGCTACGTTGTGCCAACGTTCTGTGTTTGCTGGGGTGTCACTATTGTATCGTATTGAATTTTGTGAACCGTTACACCCCTAATACCCGACCCTGAATATAAGATAAGAATCTCTCTCTCTCTCTCTCTCTCTCTCTCTCTCTCTCTCTCTCTCTCTCTCTCTCTCTCTCTCTCTCTCTCTCTCTCTCTCTCTCTCTCGCTCGCCCTGCGTCTCGTGCGCGCACCTCTCTTGTTCTCTCTGCGTCTCGCACGGCAGAGGAGCATCGTTTTAATTTAGTTAAACACAGATATTATGTTGCTTTTCTAATTTTACATGCAAGTATAGCTAAAATCATTCAGTCACTATTTCATATTATGCCGTTGTTCTTTCTCCCTTTCCCCCCGTGATTTTGTCTATATCGCAAATATAAGACGACCCCCCATTTTTCAGCCTATTTTTAGGACAAAAAAACTCCTCTTATATTCGGGTATATACGGTAATTATAAATTCAATTGTCATAATATTTAACAATATTACTGTTTGTTGTTGTATTTTTCAAAACTTAAAACTTTGTGTGTGTGTGTGTGTGTGTGTGTGTGTGTGTGTGTGTGTGTGTGTGTGTGTGTGTGTGTGTGTGTGTGTGTGTGTGTGTGTGTGTGTGTGTGTGTGTGTGTGTGTGTGTGTGTGTGTGTGTGTGTGTGTGTGTGTGTGTGTGTGTGTGTGTGTGTGTGTGTGTGTGTGTGTGTGTGTGAGCGTCTGTCAAACAAGTAGCCCTCAAGACTTTTTTATCCCTTCAGGGAGCCCTCACTCACAAAAAGGTTGGAGACCCCTGCCTTACATGGTTAATTTGAAGATTATTTAAGTCTTGTGTAGTTTGTCTGCTTTTCTTCTCACCTCATCCGCATCTGTAACCTCCAAAGATACCACTGCAGTTCCACCGACAAGGTTTTCATAGACAGACACGTTGTACTGGTCCTTACTGAAGACAGGAGCTTTATCGTTAACGTCCTCCACCCACACCGTTACAGTAGCATTGCCAGTGAGAACAGGGATTCCTCCATCTTGTCCCTCCACCTCTAAAGTGTAGCGCTTAACTTTGCCATAATCCAGCTTTTCAACAAGGATAATGGCACCAGACGCAACATCAATGTTAAAGACGAATGGAGTTGAAGAAGGCTCCTGTTTGACAATGTGATAGGTCACGACAGCATTTGCACCATCATCTTTGTCTGTTGCCATGACATCTACCACAGCTGTCCCTACTTCAGCATGCTCAGATACTGTGTTCTCATATTGTTGCTTGGAAAATATGGGAGGATTGTCGTTAATGTCAGTCACGGAGATGTCCAGATTGGTGGTGGTGGAAAGTGACGGGCGACCCTGATCTTGGGCAGTGATCACTAAATGGTACTCATCTTGGGTCTCCCTGTCAAGGGGAGCTACCAGAGTTATCACTCCAGTTTCTTGGTCAACATTAAACCTCCCAGCACCTCCCAGGAGAGTGTACCGCACTTCTCCATTAAACCCTGCATCCGCGTCCGTGGCTGTAACGGATGTTACATCATCTCCCACCGTGTGATCCTCTAGTACTGAGAAATTAGCAGGGGGATTTTCAAACACTGGACTGTTGTCATTGATGTCCAGCACCTCAACCATGACTGATGCCTCGTCCCGGTTAGTTCCATCCGTTATCGACAGCTGCACAGTGTAGTTGCTCTTCTCCTCAAAGTCTAGTTTGAGTTTGGTCGAGAGAACACCTGTATCCTGGTTTATGGAGAACTTGTCAGCTTCGGTCTCAACTGTTAAGATGACAGGAACAATGGGATTAATGGACAGGAAGTCCACCTGTGAACGAGAGAGTACACACTGGTTCATGATTAGACTGTTTACCAGATTTCCACTGCATTGTTACTGTATGTAAGAACTCAAACATGATTAACATTTAAAGGAATGCATGCTATGTAACAAGCCTTCTGATTGTTAGTACATACTTATTATTTTAAGCTGTCAAATAACCTCAGAAGACTTGGAATATAGCGAACACGTCTTTTATTGTGTTTTTGGTGTGCTTTTTGGAGATTGACAGTTGTATGGAAAACAAAAAAGCTTGAACACTTGTAAATTTCTCCTTTTGTATACCACAGAAAACAAATATGGGTTTGAAACAGCATGAAGGTGAGAAAATAATGACAGAATTTTATTTTCTTTTTTTTAAAAAAAAATATGGGACTGTCCTCATAGACCCTTGTCAGAGCTTTGACAAAAACTACAAAATTTCAGAACAATCGTTGTTCTATGTTTTTTCCTGTTATAGCGCCACCAAGTGGCCAGGAGCTAAGTGTACCAAGATTGGTATTTCATTTCTTTAACTAAAGATAGGTGGTTGTTATTTAAACCATATTATTATATATTAGTTACATGGACCGTCCCTCAGGATAGACGATATTATAAGGAAAATATTTGTGCTGTAAGGACCTTCACAACGTCTGCCCCTGACTGATCCTCCTCTACTTGTCCCTGGTAGGTCTTCTGAAGGAACTGAGGATGAGAGTCTCCAGGTGCCTGGACAACCACCATTGCAGAAGTGGATCTGCTTATAGCGCCCCCTAATTGTATGAAAGAAAGTGCAGTGGTTTTTAAGCCAACAGTAATGTATCCACAGCCATGTATAGACTTGGTCGGCCCACAAAAACGTCATAACCATGGGGGAAAACAATCCATTCAAGTGAACGTGCGTAGACCTTGTTAGATGCATTATCTTTACTTTTTGTAATGATTACGATTGATTTTTGCTTGGTGCAATGCTGAAAAGTTGCTGTGTGGTGTTCTGCACCTCTAATAAGTAAAAAAAAAGAAAACCTGATCTGAAGTTTTATACCGTCGAATAACAGACGGAGCCGTTCGTCAATTCCAAAAGCCTGTGCATTACGTCCATTACAATTAACCATTTGCACTACATGATGATGTATTATTGTAAATATGAAGAAATTAAGAGATTTTATTAATATGTTTGTTTAACAAAAACACCAATATAGTCATAAGTTTGTCACGGGACTCGAACTGTGTCAAAAAGCAGTCAACTTGTCATTAAAGCAGTTTTCACGCATGCTCCCCCAAATATTACACGGCATAATAGCCTACTTCATAAATCACCCAGTCTTTCGATGAAGACGGTTGCTATAAAAAAGCTAAAAACTTTGCTATTTCCAGTAATTTGAGAATAGTATTACACTGACATATCAACTCCAAATTTACTTAGTAAACTAATTAATTTGTGCATGGCTGTACTAACAAGAAAAACAAGTAAATAAACAGATAAAGCTACATGAATGCAAGACAACAGAAAACTGATGGATGTCTAAACTTTATCTAAACCAGTGTGATTGATGCCAATGGATTTTAGGCTTTTGACAAATGTTGGTTAAACGTGGCACTGCGGTAAATTAACGTTTGACATTAGCATTTCATGTCTATATTCTAGCCCAAACAAATACATAAACAAACGCCCTTTGCATTGCACACGGCATAAAAACATTTCATAGCACAAGTTTTATGATCATTTTAAAACGTTAAATGTATGTAATACATAGGCCTACATTAAATTCAGAAACACTGAATAAACATATTCATTGAAAGACTGGGTGATTTATGAAGTAGGCTAGTAATATTTGTGGGAGCAGCATGCATTTTGATGAGAAAATGACACCTCTGGCCATTGCGTTGGGTCGTTTTTCCAGTCACAGATCCTGTACGGACAATCCGACCCAATACGGCTCAGTTTTTCTATATATCTTGTTCTGTCGAGCAGCAGAAGTGATTCTATATAGGCTATACTGGGTTAACACCATGCATTTCAAGTGTGGGGGAATGGACTGTTTTCCCCCATGCCAACTCCGCCCCCAGCTATGACACGACGCCGACCAAATCTATACCTCCATAAAATGATAACTTACCATCTTTTGCAGTCACATAGAGTGAAAACTCAAGGATTCTGTTGTCCTCCAGTGGGATTGTTTGAACTAGCGTAATCTCACCATCATTCTCATTAATGCCGAAATAACCTTTCTCATTTCCAAACTCAATGGAGTAGCGGATTTCGGCATTTGAACCTTCATCCAAGTCTGTTGCTTCAACCTTACATGAAAATGTATGTACAATATGTTTAGTTAGTAACTTTATTCCAATTTGTTTATGGTATAGTAGTCCTCTTATAATGACACAATGGTTCCATAATTTAAAACGATTACATGATTCAACAAAACAATGATTCATCACCTTGACAACTTGCATTCCAGTAGTCTGATTGCCGAAAACTTTGCCCTGATACTTGGAAGTTGTAAACTGTGGACTGTTATCATTCTCATCCAGCAGGACGATGGTGACGTTCACTGTTGCTTTGTTGGTGGAAGGAGGGTTTTCTTGTGCTTCAACCTTTAGATTTTGGAGAGAAAATTGTTGTGCTTATTATGCAGATGTGATCACAGTCTAATTCTTAATTTCTGAAAAATCATAGGGACATTAGCATGTCCCTATCTAAAGATAAAATTAGGCTTATTGTTACTTGAAAACTGAAGCTGGTTGTGGTTTCTCTGTCTAGGTCCGCAGAACTTTTCACCAGAATTGCTCCATCAGGCCCAATGGAAAAAGGTACAGATTCTGGAATAATCCGGAATGTGCCTACAAATCCTCCCTAGAGAAAAAGTCACTTAGTAAGTTCTTTTCTCATGCACTTTTTTTTGGCTGGATCTCACAATAAATACATTAAGTTAAATGAACAGTACCAGGTCTGGATCAGTGACTGTTGTCTGAAGCACAAACTGATCCTGTGGTGAATTTTCCAGAATAGATACGTTGTACTCATCCTGGTTGAATTTCGGAGGGTTGTCGTCCACATCCTTAATGGTGACGGACACCACGGCGTTAGCCGTCTTACTGGCATCATCCTGCTGAGTTGCCTATTTATAAGGAAATCATGAATAGAAAATATATCAGCAAACACACAATACCCTTCAGATTCATGAATGTCTTAAGAAACGTCTGATACCTGTATGTGAACAGTTATCTGGTCGACTAATTCTCTGTCTAGTGGCGTTCTCACAGAGATGACTCCACTGTTTGGGTCAATGTCAAAGTTGCTCTGATATTCATTTGGAAAGACTGCAACAGAAATGTGGATAAATTATTTATTATCAAAAACTTAATACAGAATTTGAGTACATTTATTTATTCAAATAGAAGTTTTTTTATTTTTTATTTCCCTCCGTATTATCAGATTTTAAAAATGCGTTTCACCTCTAGCTCTCAGAAATCTACAGAGAAACTATATTTGGACACAGTTGGAGGAGGTTATTTAGATTAGGACGCATGTCATGTGTGTTGTAAATCTTTTGTTAACAGCACCTGCTGTTATGCTGTAAACTACAGGCGTATTGATGCCCGTGTCGCCATCTTGAGCTTTTATGGCCTCTGGAGTGACGTCTGAAAACTGTCCTACCTGTGCATGGACAGAAAAGACACCAAGGGTTTCATTTGTTTGATCAGACATGCGTTTAAAGCATTGATCATGATGTAATTTACCTGGTTCTCCTCAATGGATGCCTGGTAGAGGCTGTGATTAAAATAAGGGTTTAGATTGTCAAAATCTTCAACCGTTATTGTAACTGTTGTGGTGTCATTGAATTCTCCTATATCCTGCAAATAAACATATTTTATCACTATATACCTTCAAATTATAATTCATCTAAAAATTTAAATTGTGTAATTTGTTCCTGGTCCCCATCCACTTTCATTGTATGGAAAAAAGCAGCTTGGACATTCTGCTAAACATCTCCTTTTGTGTTGCATGACATTTCATTTTTGTGTTTGGTGTTTGGATAAAAATAATATAGATGTGGGACTGGTAGGATGTCAGAGTTTGTCTTTACTTTAGCTTGCACGGTGAAGATGTACTGTGGAGCATCGTTGTAGTTCAGACGTTGTTTCAACCTGATGTTACCGTCATCTCTCACTTCAAAATCATCTGGTGCTGGAGGCTGTTAATAGAGTGGAAGTGAGTAATTCAAATGAAAGTTGTGCTTACTGAATCATTATATATATTCCTTGTTTTCTTTCCTTTAAAAGGATCTGCATGTATCAAACAAAAAAAACAACAACAAAAAACTGATGAAATTGGCCATGATTATTTTAATTGGTTGACAGCCCTATTGGAAATTTAACTTACAATTAAATTACATCTAGTGCCTGATATACAAAATATATTATAACAAATATATGAGAATTGTTCATGTTTTACCAGTAAAGAATATGTAATTTTGTTGTTTTCTGGAGAAACATCTGCATCTTCAGCCTTCACCCTGAGCACATCTGAACCCACAGACAGCGTCTGGAATGAAAGACACGGTTTATAAAGAGATGTGAGTCTCTGAGTGACCGAACACACTATCGCTGTAAAGACGTGACATTACACACACCTCTGACACTGTGGCGCTGTATGATTTACTCTGGAAGATCGGAGGATTGTCATTGGCATCCTGAACGTTTAATGTCCTGATGTTTTTCAGCTGAAATGCACAATGAAGACTTTATATTTATATTTTCTATAATACTTTGTTTTATTGAATGATTTGATAATGTTATTGTTTAAACTTACCGACGGGTTTGAGCAAGTGAGTGAATAAAACAAATTCCCTCCTGACTAGAAGAAATAAAACACAAAAAGAGACATATGTGGCACTTCTTTTCTTTATGAGATTAAAAAAAAAGTAATACTACCAACCACATCAGAATGGGTAGCGGTTGCGGATTTAGCCTAAACTAAACTCTCAGTCAGTTGATATTGTTGGTTTGTATTGATATACACTCACCTAAAGGATTATTAGGTACACCATACTAATACTGTGTTTGACCCCCTTTCACATTCAGAACTGCCTTAATTCTACGTGGCATTGATTCAACAAGGTGCTGAAAGCATTCTTTAGAAATGTTGGCCCATATTGATAGGATAGCATCTTGCAGTTGATGGAGATTTGTGGGATGCACATCCAGGGCACGAAGCTCCCGTTCCACCACATCCCAAAGATGCTCTATTGGGTTGAGATCTGGTGACTGTGGGGGCCATTTTAGTACAGTAAACTCATGGTCATGTTCAAGAAACCAATTTGAAATGATTCGAGCTTTGTGACATGGTGCATTATCCTGCTGGAAGTAGCCATCAGAGGATGGGTACATGGTGGTCATAAAGGGATGGACATGGTCAGAAACAATGCTCAGGTAGGCCGTGGCATTTAAACGATGCCCAATTGGCACTAAGGAGCCTAAAGTGTGCCAAGAAAACATCCCCCACACCATTACACCACCACCACCAGCCTGCACAGTGGTAACAAGGCATGATGGATCCATGTTCTCATTCTGTTTACACCAAATTCTGACTCTACCATCTGAATGTCTCAACAGAAATCGAGACTCATCGACCAGGCAACATTTTTCCAGTCTTCAACTGTCCAATGTTGGTGAGCTCGTGCAAATTGTAGCCTCTTTTTCCTATTTGTAGTGGAGATGAGTGGTACCCGGTGGGGTCTTCTGCTGTTGTAGCCCATCCGCCTCAAGGTTGTGCGTGTTGTGGCTTCACAAATGCTTTGCTGCATACCTCGGTTGTAACGAGTGGTTATTTCAGTCAAAGTTGCTCTTCTATCAGCTTGAATCAGTCGGCCCATTCTCCTCTGACCTCTAGCATCAACAAGGCATTTTCACCCACAGGACTGCCGCATACTGGATGTTTTTCCCTTTTCACACCATTCTTTGTAAACCCTAGAAATGGTTGTGCGTGAAAATCCCAGTAACTGAGCAGATTGTGAAATACTCAGACCGGCCGTCTGGCACCAACAACCATGCCACGCTCAAAATTGCTTAAATCACCTTTCTTTCCCATTCTGACATTCAGTTTGGAGTTCAGGAGATTGTCTTGACCAGGACCACACCCCTAAATGCATTGAAGCAACTGCCATGTGATTGGTTGATTAGATAATTGCATTAATGAGAAATTGAACAGGTGTTCCTAATAATCCTTTAGGTGAGTGTATATCTCTCTCTCTCTCTCTCTCTCTCTCTCTCTCTCTCTCTCTCTCTCTCTCTCAGTGATCAGTGAGGGTGGACAAACCTCCTTTAGCACATCAGCGTCCAGTGGCTTGATGGTCCGTACAGTAGCGGTTGGGTCTCCATTAGTGTAAACCAGCTCCAGAAATGTCACACCGATGGGAAAGAGATGTGACTCCAACACCAGACGATCATCAGGTCTGATATTAGTGATAATCTCTACATCTCCTGTTGGCCAGATCAAATACATATTCTGACACATTATCTAAACATAAATGCTAGATAATGCCAGTATAGTTCTTGCATTGCTACTCTTTAATATTCACAAGCAAAGGCATTTTAAATGACCACAGATGTTTTTTTTAATCAAATGTCAATTATTTTATATGAGCTGTTTCAATACAAATTATAGAGTTTACAGAGAAATAAAAAAATCTACATTTTTGGTCCAGAAACATTAATATTGTGGACATTTCTCACCTTCATATCCCTCCTGGATATTCCCTACATTTTCATTGGTGCCGGTTGTACAGTCTACCTGTAAGGTACCTTAAACAGCAAGTCATTGGTTTTAGGACATAACAAACAGCTTAAAGCCTGAACATGGAGCACAAAATACACTAAATCATACAATTCAGTAAAAACAAGATATATAACAATTTAAACATGAGCACAGCTGGTGACATGCACTGAAAAATAATTCTTTACTTTTAGTAAAAGTAAAATTTACTTTTATTTTCTACTTAACTAAGTTAAGTAAAATTAACAAAGAAAATAAGTAATTTTAACTTGGCCAATTAAAGGTTGAGTAATTTCTACTTAGTTGAAGTTTTCTTTGCAATACTTTTTACTCAACCACTGTAAAATAGAGGACAATTAGTTCGCTGAACATAATATAACACTGTTAGTTATGATTTTCCGAATTTATTCAAATTTACAGTGTATAACACTGAATTAAACCACGTGTTTAAAGTGTATGCTTTACACAATATCTAATTTAATATACACCATACCTACATATTAATAAAAAAAATTGTGGAACCTGAGCAGAGACCTCAATAGCCTACTTGGTACAAAATACACAGTGACGGTAACATTTGATTTTGAGTAGAAATTAACACCAAATGTCACAAAATGGCAAGTTAAACCTAACAACAAAAGCAATGATAAAACAGTGTGAATACAGCTGGAAAACAGTAAAAAAAATAAAGCAGTTTCCTATTAAATCCTGAAAATTATTTTACTTAATTAGAAGATTTTTGTCCAGTAAAGCACATGCTTTTAAACAATAGACAATAGCTAGAACTAACTAGATATAGGCTAACTTATCAAAGTTATGCCTCACATCCAAATAATACTTCATCTGGTTATGAATTTTGACTTACCAATAGCACTCCTAACACTGTGGACATGCAGACAAGCTAAAATAAATAAAACCGAGAATAAATCCAGTTTTTCCATAATTCACTGTCGGTACCGCCTGTGTTATGAAGCCTGGCAGTGAAGAGAATGATTATTCATCGTGTAATATCTCCGTCTGAGCGGTGCTTTATTGTATGCCATAAACAGTTATGGTATCAAAGGTGCTTCATATAGAGGACAATAATGAGGAGTGATGTGGGAGGGATTTTACGGAAATAGTTCCATGTTACAAGTTTGAGGATATTTTAGAAATGATTGACCTTTACTTGATCTTGTTTTACCATTCCTCCTCGTGCACAGGTTTCAGTCATGAGGCTATTCTCTTCACAACATTACGAACTGTCTCTTGTATCACCTCATACTCATTCCTGTCACATAATGGAATAATTTCAATTCTCAAATCAATATTTCGCATCAATTTATTTAAATATAATATAAAATATAATATAATTAAAGCCGCAGTCCGTTGGCGCTCTAGCGGTTAATAAACAGAACTGCGTCTTGCGGAAGAACATTGCAGCCGGAGCTACTTCTCTGTTTATATCTATGGCGAGTCACGCAGGGCCTGTGCTCCTCCGCTGCGGTTCCTACCTGTCCGTTCTGAAATAGTCCCAATATAAACACGTATTATAAGTGTACCACAATGATTCAGGGTAAGACAAAAACACGGTTTGGAAAATGGATTCATGTTGTACATTCTTATTATATAATTTTTGTAAATCTTGAACACAAAAAAGTTACGGACAGCAGCTTTAATTAGTAAGTGGGCAGAGTAGGCCTAATAATAGGCTAACAGAACAGTAAACAACAGCTCATAATAACAAAATAGGATAATACAAGATCATGTTGGAGAAGTGATCATCCTGTCAGAGTTTATTTTTCAAATTGACATTTACATTATTCCTTCCTTAATAATAAACACTCATCCATTGCCATAAATCTTAAGACCTTTATGCTGGAATTTGTCCTGCAATTGAACAGGCTGTAAAGATACATGACAACAATGAAGAATTCACACCTTGCACTGCTCAGTAACAAAAAAAAATCAACATCCCTTTTTCCATGTTGCTACTACCAACACTATCTTATCACTGCTTATGAGCCGTGTTTATCAGAACCAGTGTTATATTTATTACAGCAACATTTTAGTGACATTACAGAACAAACCAAAGGTCACACGCAATTAACACTGCTTATAAAATAACTTATGCTGATGATTTTATATATAAAAAAGATTTTAATGTTTACATTAATCCTATAGTTCTGTCACCAAGGGAGTACTCCCGCTCACGTTGTTCCAACGCAGAATCATTGACAACATTCAAAAGACAACTAAAAACTCATCTCTTCCGTGAGCACTTAACCTCATAAAATAAATAAATAAAACATTTAAAAATATATATATATATTTTCCTCTTTCTTCCCCTTTTCCCTCCCTACTCTAGCACTGAGCAATGTACACAGACATTAGTATTTCAGGCACTTTTTGCATTTACTCGACTCTTCATGACGGATCACTTTCTGTACTCCCAAGTTGTACGTTGCTTTGGATAAAAGCATCTGATAAATGCATAAATGTAATGTAAATGTCCTATAGCAACAGTTTAATTTACTTGCCATTCAGATGATAAAAAGTGTGGGGGGGGGAAACTCTTTGGTGTCTCTTAAAGGGATAGTTCACCAAAAAATGAAAGTTATTAATTACTCCCGCTCACATTGTTCCAAATCCGTTCATCTTCAGAACACAAATGAAAAATCGTCCAGAAAAGGGTCCAGAAAGGAAGTAAAGACATCATTTAAATAGTCTGTGTGACTCCAGTGGTTCAACCTTAATGTTAGGATGAGATGAGAATGCTTCTCGCCAGAAGTTGGCTCCCGCAGCTGAATCATCCATACATCCATTTTCCAGTCCGCTGGTCCAACGTGGCTACAGCGTAATATCATACAGGTATAAATTCCTTTTTAACGGATTATTAGCCTAAATAGTTTAATTAAAATGTACAAGTTTTCACGACAAGGTTCAAGATAAATTGAATAAAGTCCCTTTCAAGGACAGTTTGTTCTCTCGACGGAGTGCAATCTTTGGCCAGCTATTTTGGGCATCCAAGACCAAGTCTTGGATAGCCATAGTTACTATTCAAAATCAGAGTTATTGAAATGTTATCTTCATTTTACAAATAAAGTTTCAGAGAAGGATGCTTTCTACATCCTTATATCCCACGGTCACCCCGGGACTAGGTTCCCCCATCAATATTGTAAAAAAAACTAAACAAAAATCGAAAACAACCGTGAGGAATCGATTCTTGGAATCGACTCCAATCGATTCCGGAACCAGGAATCGGAATCGAATCCAAAAATTTAGGAATCGACCAGCTCTAATTAACAGTAATTTACTTTTGAATCTAGAACATACTGCAGCTTCTTGCACGTTTGTGTGCCTTTGTAAGCAGGTGAGACTTCTTTCAAAAACATTAAACATTTTTTGATAAGTACTGTGTATTTTCTGCCTTATTCTGTGATCATTTAAAAAAAAATATAGAGATATTAGTGGTTATTGTTCAGCAGTGTATTTGATTTCTTACCCAATTAAAAGCAAGAGATAAAAAAAAAATCTGTCACTTAGACAAAGGTCAGATAAAAACAGACATTTCTGCCCCCGCTCACTTCTGAAATGATGGCTATGCCCCTGTATTGAACTACACACATTTACTTCATGCAATAATACAACGAAATAGAAATGAATACTGTACATTTCTCTGTGGGATTGCATGGTCCATTACAATTATGATCACATCATACACATCCTGCGTCTCCCGATCCAACTCTGTGATAGCTATTAGAGTGCCATTCTACAAGTGAAGGAAATTAGAGTGTTTTTTTTACTAAATAAATTAGATTTGAACATTGATATTACATTTCATATTTATAAAATTATGATAACGTACTGCAGGCACAGTGACAGCTGCCTTTCTCATAAGTCCATTCACCTCTCTGAATCTGAATATTTCACTGTGCGAGAAAGTAGTGATGGTGACACGTCCGTTGTCTCCGATGTCAGAGTCTGTGGCTAATATTTGGCACACCTCTCCAGGTGATGAGGGTGTGTACGCACCTTCCTGAATCTCAATGGTCTCTGGGAGAGGAAGGAATTGTGGGTTGTTGTCGTTGACGTCCAGAACAGTGATGATGACCTGAGTTGTGGAGCTTAAACCATCGACAGGCTGGTCTACAGCTACTACCTGAGAACGACAATGGAAGCATCCCATTTATAGTGAATAGTCATCCTGAACATTTTGTAAAATAATTGAATGTGATTGCTTTGTACCTCTATATTGTAATTGTGTTTCTCTATCCAAGCTGGCGTCGCTCTGGAGTGATATTACCCCTTGACTGTTGATAGTGAAGGTATCGCTATCCATGATAAAGTGACCTTTAGAGAACCCTCTCTAAATGCACAGAAAACTAGTGCATCAAAACAAACGTATAATGATGGTTTCATGTAACATAACGTGGAAGATTACAACAGTTTTAATATTGAAGACTTGGGTAGTAAAAAGAGAGATCTAAGTGTTATGCCTTGTTGTATACTTGCATTTCTAATCTGTTGCTAATGTGTTTGAGCAGTTTGAAGGGAATTGCTAGGTGTTCTGGGTGGTAGCTAGCAAGCTCCCCTTACGAAAATTAACCATGGTTTTATTATAGTAAAAGTGTAGTAACCATGTTTTTTTGGCTAATTAATTACCATTTATATAACCACAGTTATACCACAAATAGCATGGTTAAACTATGGTTAGAGTTGTAAAGCCATGGTTTATTTGTGGTTGCTATATGGTTTAACTATAATAACCATGTTATTTTGGTTTTATTTGTAGTAAAACCATGGTTCATTTTCGTAAGGGTCTGGATGACTGTATGATAGCTAGGGTGTTGCTAAATTTAGTATCATTAAAATGTCCAATATAGCCAGACATTTCTTGACAGTTTTCATGAGTTTCACCATTTTAGTCACTATTTCAGAAACAGTACCAGGTCTAGATCAGTCACTGTAGTCTGAAGAACCAACTGTGGTGAATTTTCCAGAATAGATAAGTTGTACTCATCCTGATTGAATTTCGGAGGGTTGTCGTCCACATCCTTAATGGTGACGGACACCACGGCGTTAGCCGTCTTACTGGCATCATCCTGCTGAGTTGCCTATTTATAAGGAAATCATGAATAGAAAATATAAGCAAACACACAATACCCTTCAGATTCATGAATGTCTTAAGAAACGTCTGATACCTGTATGTGAACAGTTATCTGGTCGACTAATTCTCTGTCTAGTGGCGTTCTCACAGAGATGACTCCACTGTTTGGGTCAATGTCAAAGTTGCTCTGATATTCATTTGGAAAGACTGCAACAGAAATGTGGATAAATATGTTTGTTATTACCAGAAACTTAAATCAGAGTCACTCGCACACAGAGATTGGAGGTCACACTGTGCACATACAGAAAGATTTTGGAGCACAGAAACTTGTTGTCAATGCTGCCCTGTGACTTCGCTACTGAATTGCTACATTATACTCAGCAAGGAGTTTGTAGCGTGACGTTGCTGTTTTTGATGTAATTAAACTGACACATTGACTGATAGTAGAGATGCTGCACAGACACAGGTAATTCACATGCACATCTCTCTCTCTTTGCAAAAACAAACAAAAAAATAACTACTTTATTCAATAATTTCGTTCTAGCCTGTGCCAGTCTCCTATGCTGTTTATGTTGCATCTCCCGCGTATGCATCGTGGTGCTTACACGAACAGCAACGACTGCCGTAGATCTAGGAGACTGGCACAGGCTAGAACAAAATTGTTGGATAAAGTCGTTATTTTTGTTTGTTTTTGCGCAAAAAAGTATTTTCTTTGCTTCATAAAATTAAGGTTGAACCACTGGAGTCACATGGACTATTTTGACAACTGCCTTTCTGGGCCTTGAAAGTGGTAATTTAATAGCTGTCTATTAGTGTTGTAGTCAAGACCACCTAAACCGAGACCAAGTTGAGACCAAAACCAGCATGTGCCGAGACCAAGACAAGACCAAGACTTTGTGGGGTTGAGACCGAGTCAAGACCAAGACCAGAACACCACTGGTCATCTAAAAGATCCATATCTACTGTCTGAGAAATGACTTCTATTTACGAATAAATACAATTAGAATAGTAAATATAGGTATAGCGCTGTTACTAATCAAATTATTGACAATACAATTCATGGCATAGAAGTTGCATCTGAACTGGTACAATTGCACCTGCAAAAATAATGTTCATATTAATTTAACATCAAAACATTAACATTATTGAACTGACACGGAATCCCTTATTCAACTGATTTAAAGCAGCTGATTTATTTAATAACGAAACGCTGCAAATTAGCAAAGACAGTTTAAAATGTAATTTAATATGAACTTCTTGTTTATTGAAAGTTTGTATGAATCAATATCATTTGCGATCATGGTTATATTCATGAAAACAGCTCTCTTGCTTTTGCGATATCGCTTAATTATATTCTATTTTATATTAAAAAAAACGAAATCTCAGAATTTTGTGGGCATCTATATTAATTTTGGGCCTTTTTGAGACAATGCTGCATTGATTTTGAACCCGACAGCACAGTAACAAATGAAATCACATTACAAAGAAGTTATTGATTGCATTTTAAGCTGTAAGTTTTACATCAAATCACATTAATGATGTCAAATCAGACAATGCACCGTCAATTTAGTGATATCCCAGCAGGTATGGTCTTGACTGGTCTTCAGATAATATCTCTAAGTCCGAGACCAAGACAAGACCGAGAAGAAATGCAGTCGAGACCGAGACAAGACCAAGACCATCAAAAAATGGTCTTAAGACCGGTCTCGAGACCAAGACCGGTCTTGAGTACTACAATACTTCTGTCTATGGAGGAGTCAGAGAGCTCTCGTATTTCATCTAAAATATCTTAATTTGTGTTTCGAAGATGAATGATGGTCTTACGGGTTTGGAACGACATGAGGGTGAGGAATTAATGACAGAACTTTTTATTTTTGGGTGAACTATTGAGTGCCATTTAAGGCGCTGACGCTTGCATACAGAGCCACCACGCGCTCAGCTCCTGCTTACTTTGACTCCATTCTACAAATCCACACCCCCACCAGAAGCCTTCGCTCAGCAAAAGAACGACGGCTTGTGGTACCATCACAGAGGAGGAAAAAATCCCTTTCCAGAACATTTTCATTCAACGTTCCCAGCTGGTGGAACGATCTTCCCAACACCATCCGAAACGCAGAATCATTGACATCATTCAAAAGTCACCTTAAAACTCAGCTCTTCCGTGAGCACTTAACCTCATAAAAATAAAAAATAATAAAAAAAACACTTTCCTTTCCTCTTTCTCTTCCTTCTTCCCTCCCTACTCTAGCCTGTGCTACACTGAGCAATGTACACGGTCTCAGGATTTCAGGCTCTTATTGCGCTTCTCGACTCTTCATGACCTATCGCTTCATGTACCCCCAAGTTGTAAGTCACTTTGGATAAAAGCGACTGCTAAATGCATGAATGTAAATGTAAATGTAATTTTGTCAAGCAAAGAAAATATGGTGATCAGTGTTCATTTTGGTTGGGCACTAGGAACATTCATATTATTATAACTCTCTTCCTATTGATGTAACAGGAAATCAGTTATTTGGTTTCAAAGGAAGATAAGTAATAAATAGGTTGTATTTAAAAGTTGTCCTAGCTTCTGACTGAATAATTAACTGTAGTTTATGAGTTTATTATTATTATTATAGTTTATTAGTCATAAATTAGGTCACCTTTTAAAAGCAACCTATGTAATACTTCCCTTCATGTCAAATGATAATTTACAACTTTATTGCTAACATTTGCATCATAAAAACCTTGATATAATCCCTCTATATTTGTGACAATATCTTGCAGTTTATCATGCTTGAGTCATGCGGACTTCAACATTCAACATCAAAACACAACAACTGTAACAACAATGGTAGCTACACTAAGTCCATAGTCAAGTACTCTCTACAGTTATTTTTTTAGTTACTAGTACTCTTGTGTAAGTGAACTATACTAACTAAGCATTTGTCAGCACAACATAGTATAGGAACATAGTACAACAAATAGGAACATAGTATTCCTATTTTACTTTACTTGTTTTTTTAAAGCAATTGGTTTGCATGTTTTTTTCTGAGACTAAGACTAATTCGATTTTACAGTGTAGCCATGGATTATATATTTTTATTTTACAGCCTACTCTCTAGTACTACATCCCTCCATTTTGTCAGATTTAATAAAATATTTAATGTCCAGGTCTATAAAAAAGTAGTACAAAAGTAGTACAAAAGTAGTACAAATCACCTGCTGTTATGCTGTAGACTACAGTCTCGTTGATGCCCGTGTCGCCATCTTGAGCTTTTATGGCCTCTGGAGTGACGTCTGAAAACTGTCCTACCTGTGCATGGACAGAAAAGACACCAAGGGTTTCATTT
Organism: Romanogobio albipinnatus; assembly: GCA_023566225.1. NCBI lineage: Eukaryota > Metazoa > Chordata > Actinopteri > Cypriniformes > Gobionidae > Romanogobio > Romanogobio albipinnatus. The sequence goes on along the minus strand of CM042241.1, from coordinate 63,981,946 downwards.
GTTTGATCAGACATGCGTTAAAGCATTGATCATGATGTAATTTACCTGGTTCTCCTCAATGGATGCCTGGTAGAGGCTGTGATTAAAATAAGGGTTTAGATTGTCAAAATCTTCAACCGTTATTGTAACTGTTGTGGTGTCATTGAATTCTCCTATATCCTGCAAAGAAGCGTGTTTTACTATCAAATTATAGTTCATCTAAAAATGAAAATGTAATTGTATGGGGAAAAAAGCAGTTTGGACAATTCTACTAAACATCTGCTTTAGTTATAAGAAAGAAAGAAAGTCCTACACTCTCAGAAAAAAGGGCACTTGTACCCTTTCAACAGGTTGAACGGTAATAATTTGCAACCTTTAGGGGTAAAGAAGGTACAAAGTTGTACCTTTTGAAAGTACCGCCCCATGCAGTGACAGCTTTTTCTGAGAGGTTTGGAACATCATATGGATGTGTAAATGATGACTGAACTTTCACTCTTGGGCAAACTATTAGTGTAAAGCAATACTTAGTAAAATGCATGTGGGACTGGTAGGATGTCAGAGTTTGTCTTTACTTTAGCTTGCACGGTGAAGATGTACTGTTGAGCATTATTGTAGTTCAGACGTCGTTTCAACCTGATGTTACCGTCATCTCTCACTTCAAAATCATCTGGTGCTGGAGGCTGTCAGGGCATGTAATTTATACGAGATCATCCGTAAAACACAAACTGACCTCACACATGATTACACACAAAGGGTTGTTGTTTTTTCCCCTAAAGAAGAACTGAATGCATTAATGTGTTAAATATGAACTATATGTGCTTATTCAAAAGTAAATATATTGACTGAAATATGAATTGTAATGAGTCAAAATTAAAAATTAATTAATTAACAGCCATATTAGAATTGTCTGTTGAGTGCCTGATTGGCTAACAAGAGGTAGTGGTATCGAAACAATGGGATTAGATAAGTGATAACTAGGTCAGAGATGATTGGGATGTGCAATTATCTGGATACATATAGAGCAAACTCAACCAAACCTGAAAAATATTGTTTCAACCTGTTGTTCCATTTTTAATGCCCCATGAAATCAAAATGTGTTGGTTTTCGTGCATGTCTACTAATGTTGAGGTATCTATATGTTCTAAACTGCCATAAACGGCTTAATTTATATACTATATATTAAGCTTTACGTGGCATAAACAGTCCTCACTTTAGATGAGCTCACAAAAATATTTAACTGACAACTACTAAATGTTTTATAACTACCTGAATTAATCATGAATTATAGTGGAAATACATGTTAATAAAGTATTTATTAACACACTGAGCAACTATTACTATATGTCTAAATAATAAGATGTATAAATGGACATTTAAATCATTTATTAATCCTTTACTTACACTTTCTAAATGATCTGATGAACCACTGACAACTCCTAAATAACTGGTTTGTAAATAAAGTAATACCTGATTTAGAAATTATTAATTGACCATTTATAAAGTATGAAAATACAATTATTAAACACATTATATATATGCTTATAAATCAAGAATAAAGCATTTATAGCTTTATTTATAAGCTGCCTATTAATGACTATTAATGATTTATAAATGATGAATTAACTACTTACTAATGCTAGCTAATACACAATAGCGTGTAGTTATTATAAAGTGTTAGTTACCAAATAAACATTTAGCAGAATTAAGCATTTAAATTTGAATCTTAAATTTTGCCTCTCTTTTGGGAAAAAAATATTGGTGGTTAACGGTCCGCGTAACGCTTCATAATTCAGTTTTCGAAATGGTTTTCATGGTGCATTTTTTTTTTGGTGTATTTATTAATTTAGCAAAAGTAAAAAATAAAAAAAAACATGGAAATGGAAAATATCCATTGACAATGTAACCGTAAAACAAGAAAAACAAAGCTCTGGTTTCAATTTTTCTTTTGCATGGTATTCATGGCTGAAAACTGAACTGTGAAGTGTTACACGGACCATTAATTGTGCACTCATTCATTTTGTCCAGTCAAATGCTCTCTTGAATTTTGCTTCTCCTAATACTACCTCCCACTGATAAGCAATAGCAATTAGACCAAGTTTTCAGAGAACAGGAACTTGTCTACTATCATGGTCACCAGTAATTTAGTTTTCTAGAAGCCTATTGTGTTTGTTAAATATCAAATATGTGTGACTCACCAGTATAGTATATATAATTTTGCGTCTGGAATGAAATACACAGTTTACAAAAAGATGTGAGTCTCTGAGTGACCAAACACACTACCGCTTTTAAAGACGAGACATTACACACACCTCTGACACTGTGGCGTTGTATGATTTACTCTGGAAGATCGGAGGATTATCATTGACATCCCGAACTTCTAATGTCCTGTGAGTTTTTATCTGAAATACACAAAGACTTTATAATCATGGTCTATTTGCTTAATTTTTATTTTTATAATGCATTATGTCTTATTGAATGACTGGATTATTCTATCGTGTAAAAAAACATACCCCTACGTTTGAGCAGGTGACTGAATAATACAAATTCCCTCCTGACTGGAAGAAATAAAACACACAAAGAGACATATATGATATGACAATATGGTCACATAACACCTATTTTATCATCTCTATGCTGGTTACCTGTTAAGTTCTCTATCAATTATAAAGTATTGCTACTGACCTATAAGGCCCTAGCTCCTGTGTATTTAATCGCTTTACAACCCATCACGATCTTTAAGATCACTAAACTCTGGGCTTCTGGTAGTACCTAGGTCCACTAAAGGAGGAAGAACGTTTACATTTTTGGCATTTTTGATTAATAATACATTGTTTGCTAATGTATATGTGCATTTCTGAAATACATAACGTGGACAAATCACTTTAAATTGTAATGTAGATGCATGCATTTTCTGTGAAGCTGCTTTGAAACGATATGTATTGTGAAAAGTGCTGTACAAATAAATGTGAATTGAATTGAATTGAATTGCTATATACACCTCCTCAAGTAATAGTTTATATATTTACTGGTTCTCACTGCAGATCACTTCAACAATAAAACCTAACATCCCAAATCTGAGTGAAAACAATTAACTAGTTTTAAATATTGTACCATTTTTTTCTTATAATTTATACTTTATATAAATGCCTTTACCCTTTTTCAGGCCATGGACCCTTTAGAAAGACTCAAGGACCCCCATTACATATTGTACATTGAGTGTTAAGACTTATTGCATATTTTATTTTATTTTGTTCCTGCAAAGTTTAGACCTAGACTCAAACATAAAGATACATGACAACAATTAATAATTCACACTTTGCACTGCTGAGTAACTCAGATGAGATTTTTTTGTATTTAAATCTATTCCCCCATGTTGCTACAGACAACACAATCAAAATATCACATATCTTATCACTGCGTAAAAATGATCAGAACCAACTTTTTATTTATAACACCAAAGGCTATACTGGACAATAAATAGAGCACAAAAATGTATAAAGGGGATTATATCCTATCTTTATTATTTTATAATACAATAAATAAAGTATAATAAAAGTGAAACATTAATGTTGCACCGATATACTTTACTATCAATCCACACAAATATATTGCATGTAAGCTACAGCATGTTCAACTGGCAGATGTATGAAAAAAAGTGATATTAAAGGCACAATATGTAAGATCTTTGGATTAAAGTATCCAAAAATGTTATATATGTTGTTGACTTGTGTACTTGTATTATCCCAAATGTTTTCAAGAATGTTTAAATCCAGAGAAACAAGCCATTTTAACCAGGACACGGGTCGTGTCTGTGCGTCGCCTATCAATGACATCATATTCGTGTTACCCTCGATTTCCTCGTTTTATTTTGAAGAAACCATGGAAACACCAAAGACGCTTTAATTTATTATATGTTTTATTAGACAGGTGAGAAACTGGATACATTTATAGACAGAAAACACTAATACAGGATTTTCTCCATCATACAATATGTTTTAAAATCAATTGCATGCCATTTAGCAACACAAGCCATTCAGCATTTATTAATATACATACATACATAAATACATTTGTGTATGTGAACGCACAGAGTAATGTTATAACATCATTTTCAACACACTCAAATGTATCTAATGTGATAAAACAGCATTGCGTTACCGAAAGAAGCATAAGTGTCGTCTGCGTCCTGTCCCATCCTGATACTTTTCCACCGGCTGTAGAGGTGAAGACTACAACTCCCAAGATTCCACACTCAATCTCGGCGTCATCAAGCTAAACCTTTTTTTTTAATACACTCTTGTGGCGAGGTGGACGAGCGAGAGACATGGGAGGAGCGAGCGAGATCGGTGTGCGTGATTGAGAATGAACGTCACCTGCGAGGCACACCGGTCTCGAGTCCTCTCATGAGGGAGCACGGAGGCATATAAGGACGAGCGACTCCAGTGAAGGACGAGAGAGGACCAGGCCTGGGATTTTGCGTTGTGTTTTATTTACGTTTTGTTATGTGTGTGCGCGGCAGTCGTCCGTGAGGGGCTGCCGCTTTTACTTTCATTTTGTGTTCATTTGTTTTATTAAACTTGTTGAATGTTCGCCGGTTCCCACCTCCTTCTTCCCATACAAACAAACTACGTTACATTGGTGCCGAAACCCGGGAGGAAGGAGGGACATGCTGTCGAAGAGCCCTCGCTGCTGAGGGGGATCGCGGTGCTGAGGAGTTCGGGCAGCGCGGATGAGAGAAGACCGTGAGGGGCTACCCGAGGCGGTGGTGCTGGAGCGGATGAAGATCGGTGGGACGGAGAGCTCGCAGCCGTGCCCCTGGGTCGAGGTGGGGTGGCTGCCGTCCTAGAGGGAGCGGAGGAGTCGCCGGTGATCGCCGTGTGCCGGAGCCTGCGTCCTCCATCCACCATGTAGGGGAGGAGCAGGGAGGTATGTAGCAGGTATGTAGCAGGTAAGGAGTCCAGGTAAGTTTAACGAGACCAGACAAGACTGTGCAGGGAGAGTGTGCTCTTGTAGTGTCAATAATGATGAGGTGCAGGTGATCAGTACTCTGGGGATTGTGGGCGGAGTGTGGAGATCTGGTGACGATGCCAGTGCATTGGTGGGTGTAGGCTGTGACTCTATGACAAAAGTATTGTTGGAGAATATTATTTATTAATATTTTTAGTCCGTGATGAGTTTAGTCAAAATTTTTCTCCATGACAATTTTCATTTATGGCTTCTTTTGATTTGAACAGATTATGTGTTTTGTAAACACTGTAACAAAAACTACAAACTCACATAAAAAGCCAAGAGTCAAACTGCCCAACTAAATGAAACAATGATCACCATAATGGTGACCAATCATTTTCAATAAAACATCAACATCTAAACCTCTGTTAATTCTTAATAAGAGCTTCTATAGATGTCTTTCAGGGTTGGATCCAAACTCTGCAGGACAGTGACTCACTAGACCTGAACTTGCCTACACCTGCTCCAATTGTGTACCTTTAAAGGTACAGTTATATGTTTTGTTCCCAAAGGAACAAAATTGTACCACCTTTTTTCTGAGAGTGTGGGCGACTTCTAGTTGCGAAAAACTACATAGTGTGCCTTTAAAAAAATTCATTATTTGATTCAGCTACTGTAATTTTGGACTTTATGTGAATGTGTGTTTTACACATAGACAAGGTTTTACCTGGTCATTTCTAATAAATGAGCTCTGTGCTAAACCAAAGAACTGACTGAATGGCAATTGAATGATATTAGTAATAAGTCTATATAATATAGTGAACTGCAACTGTATGCTTGATGAGAACAAAGTTCCCATTGATTTGTGCTTTCACTTTTTCTTTAATATGTGCTTCATAGAGGCCAATAATGAGGAGTGATGTGGGAGGGATTTTACGGAAATTCATGTTACAAGTTTGAAGATATCTGAGATGTCTTGAACCCAGATTTTACTGACCTTGTTTTGAGTTTGTACAATACACCTTCTCAAGTAATAGTTGATATATTCAGTGGTTCAGAGCAGAGATAAGGAGTGATCTCTCAGTGAAGATGTTGCTCTGGTTCTGCTGGTGTTCAGTGTGTGTGAGGCTTACAAATCTGCCACAAAAAAGCCGCCTGCTTCCAACACACGACCGTGAACCTTAATCATTGGGACCGCTCCATCTTTCAGCATTAGACGAGCTACAAATCCGGCGTCGAACTGGGCCTTGTTAAACAATTGTCGCCGAAATGCAGGGAACAAACTAAACACTTGCACAACTCCGTTGCTGCTCCGGAAAAACAAACTCCATCCACTGTCCCATTAACGCTGGGTTCTTTGGGAAGCTGTGCAGGGTTGTCTTGCCCTGACAACCAAAAACACACTTCTTTGGTGACATTGTTGATTTCGTGAAGTCATGTGGCTGCAGCGCAGCCGAGCAAAGCGCTTTGATGGGCGTACTGCTTTCACTCTCTCGCTCTGGTCTATGGGTGCGCGTGCACCCTTCAGGGAGACGTGCCCTTAGGATGGACCCGTATAAGGAAATTCCAACTAGACTAAGAGAGAGTTAGAGAAAGAACTATACAGGGGTTTAACAGGTTCTTTGTATGGCAGTGAACTTCAACCATCACAAAGAAACGCTAAAAAAACAATTTTTTTGGAACATCAGGATTGGCTTAATGACTCTGGTTGAGCTGAATAGTTTTTTAATGAATGTCATGAGATTGCAAAACCTAGTCCAGCCCTGATCAACTCCGAACATATTTTTTTTTTATGATATTTTGATTATATCCATACCACACCTTCTATTCAGCACTAATAATTCCTGTTTGTTTTGTCACTGTAGTGTGAAGACACATCTTTTAAAAGTTGTTTTATTAGACTATCTATAATATATTTTAAAACAAACTTTCTGTCATCAGGGAAAATCACACTCTGCAGTTCCTCTGAGACTGAGATTATTTATTTACAAGAAACTATTTATGATGCCAATTTAAGATGCCGTCTACAGAGGACAGAAATGCATTGCTACGCTCTAAAAAGAGATGTGTTAAAAATGACACATGTTGTGTAGATTTTAACACATGTAGTCTTTGTGCTCAGGGACAACACATATTGTGTCAAATTTAACACAGAACCTGTGTCGTTTCTTAACACATCTATGTGTTTATTTAAGGACTACAAGTGTTGTGTTATCTGTAACTCAACTAATGTGTTATTCCTCTTACACAGGACGGTGTTGAAACCTGTGTTATAGTTACACAACTTGTGTCAGATATGTGTTGCATGTGACTTTGGTAGGTGTGTATTTGCCAGAGTTACTTGGATGAACACTGAAACATATTGTTAACTTGTTTTTAGTCCAGTGACGTTTAATAAAGTGTTTGTTTGAACATTTTATTACCTGGATCATGAATCTACACAGAAAAGGTCTTATTGAGGTTTAGATGTTGATGTTTCATTTGAGGTCACCAGAATCGTGATTAGTGGCACCTTTATTTGGGCTCTTGACCCTTTACTTGGCTTTTAATAAAATGATTTTGTTATGGCAAGAGATAATATGATTAGATGTTTCCTGATGTCATAATCTTCAAGTACTGATCTGATTAAGTTTTTGAGCATATGGATGGTGTGCGTTTATTTTATTTATGTGCTGTTATTTATAGCGGTCTTGTGAAACTACATTATGATATCCAGGAGTGCAGAATTATTTATTTAAAAAAAAAATAGATAAAATGTTTTCTGAAAGTTTTGAGCTGCAGCAGAAAATGGTCAAACACAGATGAATCTCAACAATGGTGAAAAAGGAAAAGCTTCATGCCGCAATGCATGCTGGGAGTCATGGATGAGTTTTGTCCTATGGTGGCACTCAGCATGTAGCCTGGATGCCAGACGAACTTAGCCCCGCCCACAAATGTTTTTGCACGGGCAGTTCGGTCTGGACTTGATCCATAGAGAAGTAATTATGCCCGAACAGAAACTGTTCGGACCAATGAAATTGTCAGGGCGGGCTTTAGACGATGATGGACAGATGATAAACAGTAACGTAATCATCCACGTCATCAAAGGCGCTTGGGTTGAATTTGTTCTAATCCTAAATGGAGAACTTGTTCGTATATGCATTCACCTTTACTATTTCTCTCAGAAATGATGATCGTGTTGGTAAGTACTCTGTGTATCCTTAAATTATTTTTTACAACACCGGCAAAGATCGTTTACACTAATTTTCTTCTTCTAACGTGACTTATTCTAGCGTGCGTGCAGACAGGGTTGCCAAGTTTTTACAGCAAAACTCGCCCAATTGCTACTCAAAACAAGCTAAAAACAAGCCCAATAGCTTTCCGGGCGGGGGGGTTCTCCGGGAAAAATGGCATTTGGGGGGTAAAATATGTGTTATTTTGGCTGGACTGCCTGCTAAATTTCGCATTCCTGGGTCTGTATATCACAAAATTGGGGTCGCTTCAACCCGCGGACTTGGCAACACAGTGCAGTTGAGTTCTGTTGACATTTGACAACTAACGTTATGCGTCGCTCCGTTGCTCTGATTGGTTGTAGGTCTATCCAATTGAGGTCTTTCCTGGTTCGGTTTAAACACGCCCCATAATCACAGCCCAACGGAGCAGTATCAGTCTCAAATTCTGACTAGAATTGAGTATGACGACGTCAGGCTACCCAGCATGCATTGCGGCATGAAGCTTTTCATTAGTGACGGATTCATATGCTGATTCTTGATGTGTGTGGGTGTGCCTGTTTGATAGCGTAGACTGTAATATCCTGTACACACTGTAACACTAATCTCATGGTGAATATCCACAATGATACTTTTTTTTTTTGTTAAGTAATTTTTCAGATATTATATTCTTGCTGAGCTTAGCAAAAATACATGATGAGAATATTATCATCTGATCATATTTTTGTCATGGTTTTCAAACAAACACACACAGCAAACAGAGAAAAACTGATGTGAAAGAGTCAATGGTCAAGATGCCACTTATCACGATTCTGGTGACTTCAAATGAGATGTTCAATGAATCATCAACACCAAATCCTGTTAATCTTAATAAGAGCTTTTGTAGACGTCTGACAGAAATAAAGTCCTTCTGGTTAGCAATAACAAGTGAAAAGCGGTGAAAGCGTTTGAAAACGACAATTAAAAGAGGCATGATGTGATTGGCTGCCAAAAAACACCCATTAATCTTTAAGTTTTTCAAAATTAAGATTTTTTTTTTATTCATTTTAATGTATTGTTTTATGTGCCTCTGCAGCATCGCGTGGCGGTCGGGGACAGTGCCTCTGGGATGGCAGACCGGGGTGGTGGTCCCTCTTTTTAAAAAGGGGGACCGGAGGGTGTGCTCCAACTATAGGGGGATCACACTTCTCAGCCTCCCCGGGAAAGTCTATGCCAGGGTACTGGAGAGGAGAATTCGGCCGATAGTGGAACCTCGGATTCAGGAGGAACAGTGTGGTTTTCGTCCTGGTCGTGGAACACTGGACCAGCTCTATACCCTCTACAGGGTGCTGGAGGGTTCATGGGAGTTTGCCCAACCAGTCCACATTTGTTTTGTGGATTTGGAGAAGGCATTCGACTGTGTCCCTCGCGGCGTCCTGTGGAGGGTGCTGGGGGAATATGGGGTCCGGGGTCCTTTGCTGAGGGCTGTCCGGTCCCTGTATGACCGAAGCAGGAGTTTGGTCCGCATTGCCGGCAGTAAGTCAGACTTGTTCCCGGTGCATGTTGGACTCCGGCAGGGCTGCCCTTTGTCGCCGGTTCTGTTCATAATTTTTATGGACAGAATTTCTAGGCGCAGCCAAGGGCCGGAGGGTGTCAGGTTTGGGGACCACACGGTTTCGTCTCTGCTCTTTGCGGATGACGTTGTCGTGTTGGCCCCTTCTAACCAGGACCTTCAGCATGCACTGGGACGGTTTGCAGCCGAGTGTGAAGCGGCTGGGATGGGGATCAGCACCTCCAAATCCGAGGCCATGGTCCTCAGTCGGAAAAGGGTGGCTTGCCCACTTCAGGTTGGTGGAGAGTTCCTGCCCCAAGTGGAGGAGTTCAAGTATCTTGGGGTCTTGTTCACGAGTGAGGGGAGGATGGAACGGGAGATTGACAGACGGATCGGTGCAGCTTCTGCAGTAATGCGGTCGATGTACCGGTCTGTCGTGGTGAAGAAAGAGCTAAGCCGTAAGGCGAAGCTCTCGATTTACCGGTCAATCTACGTTCCTACTCTCACCTATGGTCATGAGCTTTGGGTCATGACCGAAAGGACAAGATCCCGGATACAGGCGGCCGAAATGAGCTTTCTCCGCAGGGTGGCTGGGCGCTCCCTTAGAGATAGGGTGAGAAGCTCAGTCACTCGGGAGGAACTCGGAGTAGAGCCGCTGCTCCTCCACATCGAGAGGGGACAGCTGAGGTGGCTCGGGCATCTGTTCCGGATGCCTCCTGAACGCCTTCCCGGGAAGGTGTTTCGGGCATGTCCAACCGGGAGGAGGCCCCGGGGAAGACCAAGAACACGCTGGAGGGACTATGTCTCCCGGCTGGCCTTGGAACGCCTCGGTGTCCCCCCGGAAGAGCTAGAGGAAGTGTCTAGGGAGAGGGAAGTCTGGGCATCTCTGCTTAGACTGCTGCCCCCGCGACCCGGCCCCGGATAAGCGGAAGAAGATGGATGGATGGATGGATGTATTGTTTTATTTATTTTAGAGCTTTCTTTATTCACCATATCTAATATAGGCCTACATATCATTTTCTTCATAAACACAAACTGCCCTCCACCCAGTGCTATTCTATCCAGAGTTACATTTTAACACACATTGAATCTACACTCTCAGAAAAAGAGGTACAGTGGAGGTACAATTTTGTTCTTTGAGAAACGTATAACTGTACCTTTTAAAAGTACACAATTGGTCCTTAGGGTACAATTATACCATTGTTTTCCTCTACTTAGAGCAGGGGTAGACAAGTTCGGTCCTAGAGAGTCGCTGTCCTGCAGAGTTTGGCTCCAACCCTGAAAGACATCTATAGAAGCTGTTATTAAGAATTAACAGAGGTTTTGATGTTGATGTTTTATTGAAAATGTTGGGTCACCATTATGGTGATCAGTGTTTCCTTTAGTTGGGCAGTTTGACTCTTGGCTTTTTATGTGAGTTTGTGGTTTTTGTTACAGTGTTAACAAAACACATAATCTGTTCAAATCAAAAGAAACCATAAATGAAAATGATCATGAAGAAAATGTTTTGACTAAATTCATCACTGACTAAAAATGTCTAAAAGAGATTATTAATAAATAATCAGACATTCTAAATTTAGATTTTAGACATTTTTTTAGACATACACAGATATCAAGAATGAGCATCTTAATCTCAACAATGGTGACATACTTAATGCTGCAATGCATGCTGGGAGCCACACGTTTTATACTGTTGTGGCTTAGTAGGGTTGGAGCTAAACTCTGCAGGACATCAGCTCTCTAGGACCGAACTTGATTACCCCTGACTTAGAGGTACAAAAATGTACCCTTAAGGGTCTCACCCCAGTGATGGGGGTGGGGGTTGTTGTGTGTTGTATTTTTTTTTTTAGAACATCTCTTTTTACAGTGTATACAGTTACATTGTAACACATTGTGTGTCAAAAATCTACACAACGTGTGTCAAAATACCATCAACACACTCTTTTTAGAGTGTAGGTCACAGAAGGTTAAATCAACTTCATTAAAAGGTCCCGTTCTTCGTGTGTTTTTGAAGCTTTGATTGTGTTTACAGTGTGCAATATAACATGTGTTCATGTTTTGCGTGTAAAAAAAAACACAGTATTTTTCACACAATTTACTTATCTGTACACCGCTGTTTTCACTCTCCTAAAAACGGGCTGACGGGTTCCTTGTTCTATGAAGTCCCTCCTTCAGAAATAAGTAAGAAATAAGTAAAGTTCTGATTGTGCCAGCGGTTCCTGTGTTGTGATTCGACAGCAGCTTAGCGCAAGTTGTACGGAAAGGTCACGCCTCTTAACGGGAGATGTATGCGGCTATGCGCTCAATGATCTCTACAGCGTCCCTGGGAAAGCCAAACAAAGGTGATTTGACTCCGGGATGAAAATAACAGCGTCTCGACGACATGGCGACAAACACACTGAAACGCAGCACTTCCTTTTCTCCACGCGACACGTCCTCTTCTCCACGTGGGAGAGCAACAAGACCACGCCCCCTTTTTTCGCGTATTCTTGTGGGCGGAGGTTAGTCTGTTCTACTGTTCTACTGACGTCATTTATGAAGGAAGTACCAGGATGTAGTCCAAGCCAGCCGTTCACTGTAGGCTTTGAAAGGGAACTTCTGTTAAATAAAATATCTCGCTTGGCATTGAACTTTGAGCTTTATAATTTTACAGGTATTATTTATGCTCTAACAGCAACATTACACACTAACTAAAGTTTGAACAATGGGATCACGAAGAACGGGACCTTTAATACTATGGTAGCTCTCAGAATGCATTGCGGCATGAAGTATGTCACCATTGTTGAGATTCATATGCTGATTCTTGATGTCTGTGTGTGTCGGAAGATTTCATTCCACATAATAATAATTTAAATAAAAATCTAAATTCTGTGGCACGAACATAACACAAAAATATTATTGGTTAAAATAATCTATTAATAACATATAACCACTTTTGGTCAGTGATAAGATTAGTGAATTATTCTACTATATGATGCTGGAAACTACATTATCTGATCAAATAATCAACAAATTATGTTTTGTTAACTCTGTAACAACAACCACAAACTCACATAAAAAGCCAAGAGTCAAACTACCCAACTAAATGAAACAATGATCACCATAATGGTGACCAAACATTTTCAATAAAACATCAACATCTAAACCTCTGTTCATTCTCAATAAGAGTTTCTGTTATTTCATCTAAGGCCTAGACGTACACGGGTATTTTTATAACCAGAGATTTTCCTCCTCCGTTTTAAAAAACAATCCTGTCCACATAAGCACGGTTTAAAAAAAATCTCTGTCCACACGAAAACGCAAATCCACTCTATGATTGGCTGCCTGATTTCCACATGGGTCCCATCCATGGCACCGATTCACTGAGGAATGCCATGGGCTCAGTGAAACCCTTCTACAAGTTCCTTTACTTTGGACTCAGTGACAGGTAACTGTATTAGGGGCAGGGCCCAAGTGGACTGTAATAGCTTCACACACTTCCCTTACTATTTTGTATTATTGCATTCTGGCGCCTCTGTTCTGCAATACAATGAGATAACTGCACATGTATCTGTTTACATGTGATGCATGTGAGTTATTAAAAGCTACGTCCGCCATTGCTCATGTAAACAAAAGAGATAACGGAGCACAATCTGACGTCAAACAAAGGAGAGAACGGCGCACACTTGACAATCCGAAATCTCCGGTTTCACCATCTACACGACAACGCTGCAACCGGAGTTTCTAAAAAATCTTCACCCTGGCCAGAGTTTTCAAAAAAAGTCCGGTTTCAATAATCGGATTCTGCGTTTGCGTGTGGACAAACAGCCAAAACTCGTAGAAAAACCTGTGGTTTTGAAAATACCTGTGTTCCTGTGGACAGGGCCTAAAGCCGGCGTCACACTGCATGCGTTAGCAGGGCGTAAGCAGCGCATATTTTTTTCGGCGCCCATGTTAACAGATTAGAGCATTCACACCGCACGCAGAGGCGGCGCGGCAGCGCGTAGCAGGAGCAGAGCAGAAGCAGCAGTGCCGCAATCAGTCTATATTTGCTGCGCTGCTCACGCTGAATTAAAGCCATAGTGGATTGTTTTTGATCAAAACTGACCTGATTAACATGGAAAATAACAAATTTCACCATGAAATCATGTAGTGAAGTGTCCCACGTGTTTCACGATCACCATATGACATCCAGCGCTGTAAAATAAAATAATAAAATACACGAAAACACAACACTGCCAGAAGTTTTTGCCCAAACTTCAAAAGCCTGTTTAAATTATTAAAACTAGAAGCATATCTTCACTTTAATATTACATTTCTCATGTGAACTAATATACAACATGTTATATGCATGTATGTATGAGACAGAGGGGAACACGGTCACATTTGCAGCCGATCTATGCTGCCCATCATAAATCAAAGCACCGGAAATGTGATATAATGGACAATATTCGTCTGTATTTGCAATACACGAGCCGAGGTCCAGCTGTACGAAACAAACGCTGCCAGTGTGAATGCACAACGGGGGTGCGCGGCTCCCGCTCTCCATACGCACCGCTCCTGCCCTGCCAACGCACTGCTTGCGTGTGCGGTGTGAAGACGGCGAAAGGCTGTGGCTGAAGTCAGTTGTAGTTGTGTTTCTCTTTCCTTCAATGATTCTGTTCATTATCATCAGGGGTCTTCAATAATCAAACAACCTTCACTTAATTAATCTCTTAATTATCACTTTAACTCTGCTTCAGTGTTACTTTAAAGGGTAACTAAACCCAAAACCACCTTTTTTTAGTTAGTGATCTGCAAGACTGGTAGCCTGACAAGCCTGACCCACATCAAGATGTTGGGTCTGGTAAACTCACCATTGGCAGGGCTCAATCCGAGGGGCGGGACAAATGGTTGTCTTTCAAATTCCCTCTGCACGCAATAGGATAGCGCTACAACCAACCAGAGAGCAATGTATTGTATGTATCTGATCTATTTTAGTGGCATTCAGTGAAAGGATTTGACTGTTCATAGATTAGGTCAGTTCTCTTGCGCTGCTGCTTCGCTAGCATCGTCAGCATCGGGAGTTAACGCAGTTTGAGCCAGCGGCTCGCATTGATAAGGCTTCAGGTGAAGGTGGAGGAGAATGACCGCTCTGTCATTCTCCATCTTTGCGACTTGCGAGTCTGACAGCTGTCAATCAATCCGTCTCTGCGGGTCTCAGGTGCACGCCTTCCGCTCAGTCCCGCCCTCGGTTCGTCCCCTCTGTCTCCGCTGGGCTCTGCCCACTTTTCCAGCATTTTTTCAAATATTGCCAGTAGGTGGAGCTAAGCTCTGAGCTGGGGTTTAGTTACCCTTTAACACTCTGTAGAGTGGGACCATATGTGCTCTGAGCAGTGTTGATTTAACACTGGGGATTAACTTCAGCAAAAAGGTATGAGAGGTGTAACAAAATTTTGTATTCATCTGTGCTATCTCCAGGTATCAGACCAGAGAGAGAGATGAAGAGCATTAACCTAGAGAATATGTTGGCCGTGTTGGTCCTGGTTCTGCTGGTGTCCAGTGCGAGTGAGGGAAAGTTTGTGAGTAAATGCATTCTGAAGGGCGAGCTGGAGGCAGCTCGGCTTCAAGAGATTAAGGTCATGGGAGAACAGCTTGACACTAACGATCTTGTCGCTAGACGTGAGTAATAGAGTTACTTTTCTTTCACTTTCCTTTTTTGCTTGCTTCAGATCTTCAGATGTCATATTGCCATGTTACACGATGTCTCCTAAGAGTTCATTACCTTCTTCCATATGTTTCTTTCTTTCTTTCTGAGGCAGTTGTCTGCAAGGCCACAGCCTCAGCCTTCAACACCAAATATACTAAAACCATCACTGAGGACAAGCCTGATGATGATGATGAGGAGGATGAGAATGATAACAACACACCACCTCAGTTGTCTACCATAAAGCCAACATCCAGCATCACTTCAAGGGCCACCTTAAGCACCACCTCCAAGCCTACATTCAGTCCCACCACAAGCCGTACCACAAGACCCACCACAGGCTCCACCACAAGACCCACCACTGGCTCCACCACAAGACCCACCACAGGCTCCACCACAAGACCCACCACAGGCTCCACCACAAGACCCACCACAGGCTCCACCACAAGACCCACCACAGGCTCCACCACACGACCCACCACAGGCTCCACCACAAGACCCACCACTGGCTCCACCACAAGACCCACCACAGGCTCCACCACAAGACCCACCACAGGCACCACCACAAGACCCACCACAGGCTCCACCACAAGACCCACCACAGGCTCCACCACACGACCCACCACAGGCTCCACCACAAGACCCACCACAGGCTCCACCACAAGACCCACCACAGGCTCCACCACAAGACCCACCACAGGCTCCACCACACGACCCACCACAGGCTCCGCTACAACCCCCACCACAACCACAACACCCACCCCCACCACAACCACAACCCCCACCACCACAACCACAACACCCACCCCCACCACAACCACAACCCCCACCACCACAACACCCACCACAACCACAACCCCCACCACCACAACCACAACACCCACCCCCACCACCACAACACCCACCCCCACCACCACAACACCCACCCCCACCACAACCCCAACCACCACAACCACAACACCAACCCCCATCACAACCACAACCCCCACCACCACAACCACAACCCCCACAACCACAACCCCCACCCCCACAACCACAACACCAACCCCCACCACCACAACACCCACCCCCACCACCACCACCACCACCACAACAACCACAATACCCACCACCACCACCACAACACCAACCCCCACCACCACAACCACAACCCCCACCACAACCACAACCCCAACCACAACCACAACCCCCACCACAACCACAACCCCCACCACGACAACCCCCACCACAACACCCACAACCACAACGCCCACCACAACCACAACCACAACCCCAACCCCCACCACAACACCCACCACAACCCCAACCCCCACCACAACCACAACACCCACCACAACAACCCCCACCACCACAACCCCAACCCCCACCACGACAACCCCAACCCCCACCACAACCACAACCCCAACCACAACACCCACCACAACCACAACACCCACCACAACCACAGCCCCCACCACAACCCCCACAACAACCACAACACCCACCACAACACCCACCACAACCCCAACCACAACCCCAACCCCCACAACAACCACAACACCCACCACAACACCCACCACAACCACAACCACAACACCAACCCCCACCACCACAACCACAACCCCCACCACGACAACCCCCACCACAACACCCACAACCACAACGCCCACCACAACCACAACCCCAACCCCCACCACAACCCCAACCCCCACCACAACCACAACACCCACCACCACAACCCCAACCCCCACCACGACAACCCCAACCCCCACCACAACCACAACAACCACAACACCCACCACAACCCCAACCACAACACCCACCACAACCACAACCACAACACCCACCACAACCACAGCCCCCACCACAACCCCCACAACAACCACAACACCCACCACAACACCCACCACAACCCCAACCACAACACCAACCCCCACCACCACAACCCCCACCACGACAATCCCCACCACAACACCCACAACCACAATGCCCACCACAACCACAACCCCAACCCCCACCACAACACCCACCACAACCCCAACCCCCACCACAACCACAACACCCACCACCACAACCCCAACCCCCACCACGACAACCCCAACCCCCACCACAACCACAACAACCACAACACCCACCACAACCCCAACCACAACACCCACCACAACCACAACCACAACACCCACCACAACAACAACCCCCACAACAACCACAACACCCACCACAACCCCAACCACAACACCCACCACAACCACAACCACAACCCCAACCACAACCCCAACCCCCACCACAACCACAACAACATCCCCCACCACAACTCATACCACAACCCCAACCTCCACCACAAGCCCTACCACAAGACCTAACACAGGCTCAACCTCAAGCCCCACCACAGCAAGAACAAGGCCTGCCACAATCTCCACTCCAGGAAATAACTCAAACACAAACAGAGCCCGCCGTGACGCTCCCTTTTTCACTAAAGAAAAGAAGGAGAAGGAGAAGGAGCCAAAGAAGCCCACTGGCTGGCGCCTGTATGGAGTGTTTCAGCTCAGTGATCAGTGGGCCTGTGATTCCGGCCTGGCGGAATCACTCAATATTTGCAACATGAAATGCTCTGGTAAGTTTGTGGGAAAATATGTAATTATCAAATGTTTTTATCTCAAGCCAGATATACATGAATTCTGTGAATGTTTAGAAATATGAACCTAAAGGCCCTTTCACACCGGGCGTGCAATGGAAAAGCGAATATTTTGTGTACAAATAGTTTGCGTCAAAACCATTCACATCAGCGGCGACACGAATTTACGACGTCTGTGATGTTTCAGAGCTCCATCATTCCAAAACATTTGCGGCGACAGCTGAGAAAACACGGACACTTCCTCATCCAGTGAAGACAAGCTTTTCATTTTATTTAAAAGACCAAAAAGAAGGTTTTGGGTCTACCCAGTCTTAAAGAACAGAGAGTCTGAAGGGGAGTATGCTAATCTTGTACAGGAGCTAAAACTTTATCATGGCCGGTTCCACACTTACATTCAAATGTCCGTGGGACAATTTGAGGAGCTCCTCTAGACAGTTGCACCACATCTGACGAGACAAACACACACTTCAGGGAACCAATCGATTCGAAGCAGCTATGTTTCCAGTTGAGTCACAATGTAAACATTTAAGTGCCACAGTCGTACTGACGGAAACACATTCACTTTCCATAGTGCCGGACACAATAGGTTTAGAAATAAATCAACGAGTTTTAACTCAAAATGTTATGTTATCATTGTCTGTAGCCTACAGTGGGCAAACACTAGTGATGTGACATTTGAACTGAGGCGTTGGAGCTTGTATCGAGAATAAATGGTCGTGCCAGATGAAGCCCCGATTCGAGGCTTGTGTTGTTAACGGAGAAATCACGTGACCAATGATAAACGAGGCCTCGGTTTGTGTGGAATATGTCATTGGTTTGGTCTGAGTGTTTCTTCAGGTTCAAAACTTGCGCCACCTTGTGGTTGTTGTGGCGTTTCAGAGAAGTGTCATGACTCATGAGGAGTAGAAGTGTGAGTGTCAGAGAGTTGTGTCATTGTCGTTATTGTGGTTCATATGTGTTAGGGCTATATATTATTGCATTATACTATTATACTACAGTGTACTACATTATTACTATTAGGTAAGAGAGCGTTCCTCTATTATTAGGTGTCCTTTGGCATCTGTTGATAGCACAGTTGATCACAGTATAAACAATTAATTAATTAATTAATTAACAGTGTGTCTGACAGTTGTCTTTGTGCAAGTAAAGTCAGACAGAGAAAGATACATATTTTAATTTATACCCAGGCAATGGATAAATGTCTGTTCAGGTCATTGGCTAAGGATTAATGGACTGCTATTTCTTTGTACAGTAGCTAGGTGTCACTAGTGAGCGATGATGAATGAAGCTTTGGGTAATGAACCTTTTGGTGAAGTGATGGGCTACGAGGTCTCAGTGGTTCAGGAAGCCTCATTTTGCCATCACTAGCAAACACAACTACAGCTGTACAGCTGTAACTACGACTACAGCTTAAATCTCATGAGAAATGCGATACCTGGCAAAGGTGTTGATTGAATAGCTAATGAAATTTAAACGGAAAAAATAAACATTGTTTTTTCGCCACAGCACATTCACGTTCGGTGTGGTCTGTAATTAACGGAAAATAACAAATTACACAAACAGCTGATCAAAAAATAAAACCTTCGCCTGAATTATTTGCGCGCTAAAATCGCGTCCAGTGTGAAAGGACCTAAATAAAGATTAAATATGATCTTTTAATTTTTTCATTCTCCCAAAGCTTTATTGGATGATGACCTCACAGACGACATTGCCTGCCTGAAGACCCTGATGAACAGCATGTAAGTGCACACAAGATCATTAACAAAACACACAAAAAAGTTCTTATTTTAGTTACAAAGTGTGCTTTTAAATTTTAAGTCAAAACGGGAAAAATATTTTCTTTATGATAGTTCTGTAAATTAACAAATGTGTTTACACCTTAATAAATGGTTAGAAAATTAAATAAACTGAAACGGTAAGTATATTTACACAAAATATAACATTCATGACTCTGTGTCTTCTATTGTAACAGGCCATCTAATCCCAAATTCAACCCCTCTTATATGAAGAAGATGTAAGTATTTTTTATGACTTAATAATCATGCTGTGTTTCCTAAAAGTATCGTAAGCCTAAATAGATTGAACCATTTGCCACTAATGGTCTCTACGAACAACTGAGCTTACAATGCTTTTGAGAAATACAAGCTAATTATAATAATACTCAAAATATGAATAAAAATAAGTAGCTATATAGTAATATTTAGTAATATTATATGGAACAAATAATTTGTTGGGATGTTTTGCTTATTGAGTAAGCTTTATGTTGTCAATGAATTACAATCATATTTTGTTATGTGAGTTTTACCAAGGTAACCGCATGACATGTACTATAATGAATTCCATTTTTCATTTTGATTTTCATTTTTTGATTTTTCAAGTTTGAACTAACAGATGTTGAACTAGTATACTGTAATTACTAGTGTTTTTGTTATATGACAAGCAGAGTATCCTAATTAATTATTATATGTCAGACATTAAATCAGGCCTGAATGTGACTCTTTTCTGTGTTACAGCTGGAAGATGTTGTTGGTGAATGAGTGCCGCTCTGTTGTTCCCGCAAATTATTTTACAGAGTGTAGACGAATGTCCTCTCACTTTGGTTGAATGGTAATGGGTTCAAAGGGGTGATGGTGTGACCTGTGTGAGTTTAAATATCTAAAGACTCTTAAAAATGTCTTAAAACACTCTTAATGTTTGTGCATCAAGGTGCTTTATTTTATTGCTGCAATGTTTATATATATAAGTTACATTTTTATCTAAACATTTTATGAAACTGTCTCTGTTCCCTGCATTTAATTTTCCCTTTATCATTAACAAAATAAATAAATCGGAATACTCAAAATGTATTTTTTTTCTGCACTTGTGCTGTTGATGTGAGATTAAACAAAAAAAATTTTTGGAAAAATATATTTTATCCATATGTTATGCTATATCCTCTGTAGTGGACACCAGGACTCAGTTGTTACCCTCTGCCACTCTTCAGTCACTTTTGACTGAAAAATTTTACATTTTGAAATTTTTGAAATTTTACATTTTGTGACTTTTATGGCACCTGGTATATGAACACACAATTCATGGTGGTTCAATCCCCGGTTCCACCTGACCAAGTGTCGAGGTGTCCATGAGCAAGACACCTAACCCCAGCTGCTCCCGACGAGCTGGATGGCGCCTTGCATGGCTGACACCGCCATGACACTGACCTTGCACAGGGTCTGTGCAAAAAGGCTCACTGGGGGAAACGCATATTTGCGCAGTTGATGTACGCAACGGCCGCAATGTTGTCCGTACGGACCAGTACATGCTTGCCACATAGCGACCCCTTGAGGCGGTGCAGTGCCAAGTGTACTGCTAACAACTCGAGGCAATTGATATGCCAGTGCAATTGAGGTCCCGTCCACAGACTTGAAACTGCATGCCCGTTGTACATGGCCCCCCAGCTCGTGGAGGAGGCATCAGTGAAGAGCACAGCATGCCTGGACACTTGTTGTAAGGGCACCCCGGCCCGGAGAAACAAAGCGTCGGACAACAGGCTGAAAGTTTGGCGGCAGTAAGGAGTCACTGGGACCCGGTACTGGCCGCTCTGCCACGCCCACCTCGGGACTCGGCCATGAAGCCAGTGTTGAAGGGGTCTCATGTGAAGCAATCCGAGCTGCGTTACCACGGCTGCAGATGCCATATGCCCCAAAAAAAAATCAGTGGGACCGCTGTCCTGCCTTTGAACGAATTCAAGCAGTTCAACACAGACCGGACCCGCTCTTCCGTGAGGAGCGCAGTCTGGCTGACCGAATCCAGCTTCATACCGAGATAAGAGATCCTCTGTGTGGGACTGAGTTTGCTCTTCTCTCGGTTGACCCGAAGGCCCAAAAGGCTGAGGTGACTGAGCACCATGTCCCTGTGTTCGTACAACTGCTCCCGAGACTGGGTGAGTATGAGCCAGTCGTTCTGGTTCATACTCCGCGTTCTCCACGTTCTCTGAGTGGAACAATGGCTGCCTCTGCGACTTTCGTGAAGACGCGAGGTGACAGGGACAGCCCGAAGGGCAGGACTTTGTACTGATATGCCTTCCCCTCGAGCGCAAAGCGTAAGAACGGTCTGTGTCGGGGAAGGATAGAGACATGAAAGTACGCATCCTTCAGGTTGATTGCTGTGAACCAATCTTGGGGACGGATGCATTTGAAAATGCGTTTCTGCATTAGCATCCGGAACGAGAGCTTGTGCAGGGCCCGATTCAGGATACGCAGGTCCAAGATTGGCTGTAACCCACCACTTTTCTTGGGTACAATCAAGTAGGGGCTGTAGAACCCCGCCTTCATATCGGCTGGAGGAACCGGCTCGACCGCGTCCTTTGCCAGTAGGACATCGATCTCTGACCGCAAGACCTGAGCATCGCTGCTTTGCACGGAGGCGAAGAGGATGCCCCTGTACTTGGGACGCCGGTAAGTGAACTGAATCGTGTAGCTGAGTCTGATGGTACGGATGAGCCAGCGAGATGGCCCGGGGAGCTGTAGCCAAGCCCCCAGAGACCGAACAAGCGGGACCAACGGCACCACAGACGTACTCGGGGTGCTGCAGCGAGGTGGAACAGACAGACCTGACTCGGGAGGCCCTGAGGCGGCCCGGAGTGTTGTCTGAGTATTCCAGGGTGGGGCAGAGTGTGGGTGAGAAGGCCTGGAGGTGTCCTTGAGCCGCACACTGCTGCCCCCTGGCGAGGGGAGGGGAGGAAAGGAGTGGCAAGGCCCGGGGGCGTCACACACTGCCAACCTGGCCCTCTTGGTGCCCAGGAAAATGTGGGTACCGCTGGACTCCGGAGAGCCAGCGGCAGAGTATGACACCAGTCGGGGCCCCCCGGTCCTCCTCCGGGGGGTGGGGGAGGGGTGCGGACACCCACTCCCTCAGAGCAGCTCCTGTTCTCCCTGGGCTGCCCGTCTCAGGGCCGCTTGCCCTTGTGCTTGCTTGTAGACTAGCAAAGCCCTGAGCGGGTTGGGCGCCTCCCTTACGTCCGGCATTAGCATACTGCTAATTTCTCCAATGCCCATCCAGGGAAAAAGGCACAGGGGTAGGCAAGGCGATTTACGTGTTGCGCTACGCCTCAGCCACTCGGGAAAGCATGGCTGTCAACTCTGAATCTGATTCATCAAGAGCACACACTATTATAGTGGGAAACTCAGCATCATCATTTCCAGCGAATAACAGCCATCTCTCCGATGCAGCAATTGACATCTGTCCTCTGCCAGAGCCCCAAATGAAACACTAGGTCCCCTTGTTTTTTAAAAGGACCAGCAATCCCATCTGTAAGCTACCAGCAGGCATGTGAGACAGTGAACGTGGCCGTCAAACTTGATGGCACACGGTGCGCTGAACGCTCAAGCCCTATGAAAAGGCAAGACGAACACCGCACCGACGTGGTCCACCCACAAACACAGTCTCAGCATGCTTGTGATGCGATAGAGGAGTGGGGGCCCACGGAGATGTACCCGGCAGGGAAGCACCACTGTAATCCTCAGGTCACCAAGGCTTATTAGCTGAAGTAGCCCTTTTCTGGCTTTTGCAAGAAAAGATACTAGATCGGGGAATAGGCAAAGGGACTCAACCGCATCCAGAAACACACGGTTTGAATGATATCTTGAAAAAGACGCAGGGTCAAACCGTGTTGCTCTTTTAGAAAAGGAAAACTGTTCTTTTAGTGCTGAAGCACTCAGGGAGATGACCGCGGCTCACGCAGTTCAGATAGTGCAAGCCTGCATGAGCACTCAGACACGGAAACGCCCAGCCAACCAACAAAACCAGCTCTTTATCTCCTCTGAAGCGGCCACCCGCTGAAACGCGCCGTCACACCCGCACTGGAACAGTAGTCCTTCTCACGAGACTCGAATAACACTCTTCGTAGACACAGCAATGACACTGTTCGCGTCCGAAGTAAAAAGCAATGATCAAGCATTCCACTTCCTTATTTATACCTTGCGCTGCGGGGCGGTGCGTGGAATGCGTGAATCGCATGCCAATCTCCATTGGCTCGTTTTTAACACACTCGAAGTAGATTGGCCTCTGAGATCAGATCCCAATTTGAACATGACCGACTGAAAGGGAACAATGAAAGCGTGAGACTGTAAACCATCAAGATTGCAAAATAGACACACCCACACACAACTAACTGGTGAGACTGTAACAGAGAAAATTTTGAGAAAATGTAAAAAAAAAAATCAATAAATCAAAAATAAGGGGGAGACATTGTAACATATCCAAAATGCACAAGTCACACACTGTCTCTCTCCAACACACACCCACCCCATATACAAAATATATGTCTAAAAAAAATAAAAAATAAAAAATATGTCTAAAAACAACTAGGGAATTCACCAGCCCCTCTATAGAAAGCTGCACATGCATCTAGTGGTTACACCATGATATTACATGTTTTTCTTTCTATACTCTCACCAGATGGCGCTAATCTGCCTTCAAGAAAATTGGATTTTTACACTCAAGATGTTAGGATTTTTATTATTATTTTCAATTGGAAAAAATGATCATAATTATTGCATAAATAGTAATTAGTACCAAACATTTCTCTCAAAATACAAAATATTATGGAACAAAAATATAATACATTCATTGAACAAGAAAAGTTTCATTTCAAATGAGGACCACCATAAAATAAAATGACATGAAATTACATGTATAGGCAAAAACAATGGGATTTTTTCATTCACCAATACATTTTTAGGTATTTTTTAAAAATCAAACTTTGTTTGAAGATGATTCTCAACTACGTGATGAAAGATATAACGGAATGAATTGAGATACCATTTTACTTTATGCAGTATGTGGGTAAAATGGCCCTACATGGATAGTGCCATTCAATACAATGTATCCATACACTGTGTCTAAATTGCATATTAATGTGTTCTTGTTGCAACATGTAATTTTAAAAAAAAGAATGTAACGGGAGTAACAATATTTCATAGAAACATTGATATATAATTTTTTCCCTATTCACTTGTTGTGTCTCCCAAAATGCCTGATAAACATGCTTTAAGTTCTGGTGCCCGCTACATGATACAGTAGTTATGATATCAATGCCCTCTACTGTAATAGAAAGTCATAGTTTGATTAGAAACCCCATAACCTTTTCCCTAGGTGTTGATTTATGACAATGTGATGATGATAATTACAAAATACTATCATATTTCCATAAAAGTGCTAAATTTGACCACTAAATGAATTTCATTTTTTTTAAAAGACAAGAAGTTGTTGTCATGTTGACAGCCCTGAATGTGCTCTTTACAGGACATCCAGACTGTGAAACTGTGACATATGTATGGTATCAGAGAAATTCCCTAAAATATAATGTACACAAATGTGGACAAAAGTCTATTTCTGGGTCGTGGGGAGATATGTTTATATTAAATTGAAAAAATGCCGGAAGTGAGCGCGCAGAGAAAGAACGCGCGTTACACGTGACGCGGATCACATGACCCCCTGTTAACATCCAACATGGCTGACGCGGACACCCAGAGATGTGTGAGCGCTTTATTGAACGGAATCACTCAGAGACTGTATTACGGCAATACAGAAATCACAGAGGAGTTTATGAAGAATGAGCTCTACGCCGAGATGACGCAGGACGAGTTCCGCGCGCTGCATGGCAAGATGCGGTCGCTTCTGAAGCATGCACGGCGCCAGAATTTTTTCTCTACCGGTGCTAAGGGGGGGCTAGACCAATATGTGGGGGTGCTAAGAAAATAATCAGTATTCATGACGTCATAGTTACTTCATAAAGAAATTGTTTTCTTTTTTTTTTTTTTTAATAAAAGCAGCTATGGTACACACCACATTCATCAGAAGTGTAGTTTAAAATTATATATGGTCAAAGAATAGGCATATTCAACAAAATAGATTTTTTTATTTAGGTGACCACAAGACAACGACAAAAACCTTTTACATGCAAAGGTGAAAGACCATTGGCAGATAATTTAGCTTGTTTTAAGCAAAAACAAAATTTTGAAAAGAAGAAAAAATATATTGTCATTTTTCTTATCTAGTAAATGCATCTTGATTTAAGAATGTTTAGATATTTAGATTAGGAAAAAAGACAAAAATACTAAGAAGAACATTTTTTGCAGTACGATTGCGTTTAGATGAATAGCCTATATAAGAAATGTAGGCTATTAAAAACAGAAAGACATATTGTTTCAGTCTTAAAGGCCGCGGAAACAGGCAGGTTTCGTTAAGCATGTCAATCCATTCCCGACATTCTTGGTTGGTTTGCTTCTTTATTGATTCAAGTAAAGATACAACTTAAACAAAACGAAATTCACTTTAACCCCTTAACTGTCACCACAGGTGGGACGCCTGGTGCTCTTTTTTTGATTGCCTTTTTTTTGTATCATATACAGGGAGTGCAGAATTATTAGGCAAGTTGTATTTTTGAGGATTAATTTTACAACATTAATAATTAAACAACAACCATGTTGTCAATGAACACAAAAAACTCATTAATATCAAAGCTGAATATTTTTGGAAGTGGTTTTTAGTTTTAGTTATATTAGGGGGATATCTGTGTGTGCAGGTGACTATTACTGTGCATAATTATTAGGCAACTTAACAAAAAACAAATTTATACCCATTTCAATTATTTATTTTTACCAGTGAAACCAATATAACATCTCAACATTCACAAATATACATTTCTGACATTCAAAAACCAAACAAAAACAAATCAGTGACCAATATAGCCACCTTTCTTTGCAAGGACACTCAAAAACCTGCCATCCATGGATTCTGTCAGTGTTTTGATCTGTTCACCATCAACATTGTGTGCAGCAGCAACCACAGCCTCCCAGACACTGTTCAGAGAGGTGTACTGTTTTCCCTCCTTGTAAATCGCACATTTGATGATGGACCACAGGTTCTCAATGGGGTTCAGATCAGGTGAACAAGGAGGCCATATCATTAGATTTTCTTCTTTTATACCCTTTCTTGCCAGCCACACTGTGGAGTACTTGGACGCGTGTGATGGAGCATTGTCCTGCATGAAAATCATGTTTTTCTTGAAGGATGCAGACTTCTTCCTGTACCACTGCTTGAAGAAGGTGTCTTCCAGAAACTGGCAGTAGGACTGGGAGTTGAGCTTGACTCCATCCTCAACCCGAAAAGGCCCCACAAGCTCATCTTTGATGATACCAGCCCAAACCAGTACTCCACCTCCACCTTGCTGGCGTCTGAGTCGGACTGGAGCTCTCTGCCCTTTACCAATCCAGCCACGGGCCCATCCATCTGGCCCATCAAGACTCACTCTCATTTCATCAGTCCATAAAACCTTAGAAAAGTCTTGAGATATTTCTTGGCCCAGTCTTGACGTTTCAGCTTGTGTGTCTTGTTCAGTGGTGGTCGACTTTCTGCCTTTCTTACCTTGGCCATGTCTCTGAGTATTGCACACCTTGTGCTTTTGGGCACTCCAGTGATGTTGCACCTCTGAAATATGGCCAAACTGGTGGCAAGTGGCATCTTGGCAGCTGCACGCTTGACTTTTCTCAGTTCACGGGCAGTTATTTTGCGCCTTGGTTTTTCCACACGCTTCTTGCGACCCTGTTGACTATTTTGAATGAAACGCTTGATTGTTCGATGATCACGCTTCAGAAGCTTGGCTATTTTAAGACTGCTGCATCCCTCTGCAATATATCTCACTATTTTTGACTTTTCTGAGCCTGTCAAGTCCTTCTTTTGACCCATTTTGCCAAAGGAAAGGAAGTTGCCTAATAATTATATTTATTAATAATTATTACCTGATATAGGGTGTTGATGTCATTAGACCACACCCCTTCTCATTACAGAGATGCACATCACCTAATATGCTTAATTGGTAGTAGGCTTTCCAGCCTATACAGCTTGGAGTAAGACAACATGCATAACGAGGATGATGTGGTCAAAATACTCATTTGCCTAATAATTCTGCACTCCCTGTATAATTCTGTTCATACAATGTTCAATTTTTAACAGTTCTGTATAATATTATGTCTAATATGTCTGTATAATATTATTTTTTTAGACAAAACTTCATTCATTAGTTTTCCTATATTTATCCAGTTTAAAAAAACTCATCGAGGTTAAAAAAAAATCCCTTTTAAAAGAGTGACCTGGCCAAGAAGGTATAGCAACAAATAACATAAAAACCAGTTTACAATATCAACCACAATGTAATACAACACAATCAGGAATCACAGCAACAATTTACCAGGAGATAAAACGCAAAGTCTTTTAAAAGTAACTTATATTTTAGTAACTAATATTTATTATTATACTTAAAATCTTTATTTTCCAAGCTCTGTTTGAAACCGAGAAACACAGGTCATTGCATACAGGTCATTTGTGCAAATATTATAGCGTACATTTGTGTTAAAGGTTCAGTGTGTAAATTTTAGCGGCATCTAGTGGTGAGGTTGTGAATTGCAACCGCTCACCCCTCCCTTTCGGAGCATATAGAGAAGCTACGGTGGCCTACACAGGACAAATACGTCGTCGTCTGAGAGAGCAGAGAGTAGCTAGCGCTCTGTAGAGAAGTTTGTCCGTTTAGGGCCACTGTAGGAACATGGCGACGCAAAATGGCGACTTCACTGTAAGGAGACCCGCGGTGTGTGTAGAATGAGCCATTTCTAAGGTAATAAAAACATAACGGTTCATTATGTAAGGTCTTTATACATCTCTGAAAACATATTTATGTATATTATATTGCATTTCTGTCAATAGATCCTCATAAGTATTACACACTGCACCTTTAAACAAAGACGGTAAACGACGATGGAGAATGGGATCCTGTGCATCTGCGTTCTCAGTGCTGTCAAAATAAAAGTCTGCTTATGACACTTATCAGCCAAACAGTAAAACTATTATCTATTAATAAAAAAATCTGAATATATGAATCCCATGCTACACCCATATCCTGATCTTTCTGTCCTCTGTCAGTCCATCGCATCAGCGGACATGGATCAGACGCAGCTCGAGGCTTTCCTCACGGCGCAGACGCGTAAGCAGGGTGGCGGCGGCGTGACTCCGGAGCAGGCGGCCGTTCTGGCGCGCTTCTGGAAGGCCCACCGGACGCGGGTGCGAGAGAGTCTGCTAGCTCAGAGTCGCTGGGAGCCGGGCCTCAGGGGCCTGAAGTGGAGGGTGGACCTGCACACATCCGCCAGCAGGGGGCAGGTGTCCAACAGCCCTGTGGCCCTGGTGGAGTTAAGGCCAATTTATACTTCTGCGTCGAGTGTACGCCGTAGTGTACGCCGTAGGCCGACGCCGTAGCCGACGCCGTCGTGAGCATTTATACTTCTGCGCTGTTGTCTGCGTCAATGTGCAGTTACACATGCAGACGCTAGTAGGCGCTGTCCTCGGGCATGTTGGTGTAATCAAGAGAACAGCCGAAGAAGAAGCAGCTTGTTGTGTAGCATCTGTTCATTCATGTCGGAGTATCAGCAGCAGTGAGAGAGCGGCTTTTCTTGCAGCTTGAGTTGTTGTATCTAAAGCAAATTAAGCATCTCTAGTTGATTAGTAAAGTTAAATAAGGCGATCTGGCGCTGGAATGTGTTTGTGAAATCATGCGGAGCTCGTGGCCGCTGTTTTCAGCAGCGGTGACTCGAGCAATCGATTGCTGTTGCGGAGACTTCATTCACGAAATATACCCTAATGTGTCCCTGTTCTTGATATACAATCACTGATTAACATCTTTGGTTTTAATGAGAAAATAAATAAACTATACTCAGCGGATCTATGTATTTATTTACTACCATAAAGAATCGCTGGACTGCAAAATATTGTGTTATAGCAGACGTAAGGAACTATCATCCAATTTCTGGACACACACACACTCCTATCGCAGATTTTTTATTTATTTATTGACCTGAGGGAAGGGTTCTGGCAGACCAATCACAGCGCTTGCGGTCCGCGTAGAATTGACGCGTTGTTACATTTTTGGAGAGGTGCGCGTCAGGGTACGGCGTAACCAATGCGTCTATGCGTAGGGTACGCCGTACCCTCTGCGTGCACTCGACGCAGAAGTATAAATTGGCCTTTAGAGCTCGGCCGCACCGGAGAGGTGAGAACAGAGGATTCAATCAATGTACAAGAGTGTTTTAAAAGCACAAATGAGTTTTTATTTCACTGCTCTGCTCTGGTGCTTGACTTTTGCATGGTTTTACATGCTAAAATCAGGGATGTGTGTGTGGCCAAGGCTATGTCTACATTAATCTGGATACATTCAAAATGGTGTTTTCGTTTCAAAAGCTCCCCAGAGACAAGGCAGACACATTTCCGTTCTCACCTGGTGTTTTAATCTGTCTCTTTTGTCCACTTTCAAACACTTCTGTCCTGATTTCTTCAAGGGGAGGGTCTATGGGTGGGTAAATGCATGGGCTTTTACAGAACTTTAGATCTAATGGACAAAATAAGCTCACGCAATTTACATATGAACACGCCTGACGGAAACATTCAGAGAGCATCAGCTTTAGTTTCTGCTCTGTTGTTGTTTGTTGTATTTTTTTTTAGAACATCTCTTTTTACTGTGTATACAGTGACATTGTAACACATTGTGTGTCAAAAATCTACACAACGTGTCAAAATACCATCAACACACTCTTTTTAGAGTGTACGTCACAGAAGGTTAAATGAACTTCATTAATGTTTACTATGTTGTTTAAACCAGTTAAAACCATTGTCTATTTCTAGAGCTATTAAAATGCCTTGAGCAAAAACACTAATGTACTGTTTTAATCATAGGCTTGACATAAAATTGGCAGGTCTGATGACAGATCCACCCAAAGAAGTAAACTGTGAAGATTTAAAAGCTGAAAGTTGTTCTTCTCCCCTTGATTATTCTTGTCTTCTATTATATGAACAGTGCAGTTGGGATGTCCAGCTGTTAAAGATAAATTACCTGCTTGTTTTAATTGGAATTATTACTATGTATGTATGTATGTGTGTTTGTGTGTGTGTGTGTGTGTGTGTGTGTGTGTGTGTGTGTGTGTGTGTGTGTGCTGATCAACCAAACTTTATGATCTAGAGGTACAAAAATTTACCCTTAAGGGTCCCACCCCAGTGATGGGGGTGGGGGTTGTTGTGTGTTGTATTTTTTTTTAGAACATCTCTTTTTACTGTGTATACAGTGACATTGTAACACATTGTGTGTCAAAAATCTACACAACATGTGTCAAAATACCACCAACACACTCTTTTTAGAGTGTACGTCACAGAAGGTTAAATTAACTTCATTAATGTTTACTATGTTGTTTGAACCGGTTAAAACCATTGTCTATTTCTAGAGCTATTAAAATGGCAATGCCTTGAGCAAAAGCAAAAAAATGTACTGTTTTAATCATAGGCTTGACATAAAATTGGCAGGTCTGATGACAGATCCACCCAAAGAAGTAAACTGTGAGGATTTAAAAACTGAAAGTTGATCTTCTCCCCTTGGTTATTCTTGTCTTCTATTATATGAACAGTGCAGTTGGGATGTCCAGCTGTAAAAGATAAATTACCTGCTTGTTTTAATTGGAATTATTACTATGTATGTAAGTGTTTGTGTGTGTGTGTGTGTGTGTGTGTGTGTGTGTGTGTGTGTGTGTGTGTGTGTGTGTGTGTGTACTTGTACAACTATCTTTGTGAGGACCGGTTTGAGTTTTAGACCATCGGAGTGAGGACAAAGAGAGTAAAGTGAGGACATTTTGGTCGGTCCTCGCTTTCTGAGGCCCTTTTATAGGCCTGTTTGAGGGTCAAGACTTGGTTTTAGGGATAAGGTTATAGGTTAAGGGTAGGTTTAGGGTAAGGGTTTGGGTTAGGGTTAGGGTTAGGGTAAGGAGCTAGAGATTGCATTGTGCCAATGAATGTCCTCACAAAGATAGATGTACAAGAGTGTGTGTGTGTGTGTGTGTGTGTGTGTGTGTGTGTGTGTGTGTGTGTGTGTGTGTGTGTGTGTGTGTGTGTGTTGATCAACCAAACTTTATGATATAAAATGATAAGCAGAATTCAAAGTCTGATGTAACAACCTGACTGAGCTGTTTTATTGGTTCCAAAATGGTTTTACAGAATATAGTGCCTTAAAACACCCCAACGGTTGGGTGGATTAAGAAGAAACCTTGGGAGTAACCAAAACTTGGCGGGTAGAGCCCATCCTTCTCTGGAACATGCTGAAAGAAATTAGTCAAATTTTTCAATAATGGAGGGATGAACCCAAAAGCACAGGTGCAGCTGCAGGTGGAGGCGACTCTACCATATATAAGTCTGATGGGTCACAGACAGTCTGAGGAACATCTGAAGACTCAAATTCATCTGTATCTCCAACCACACAACGTCTGGTAAGACTCATTTTAATACGGTTCTTGCCCTTGAATAATTGCAAGTTATTTGCTTAAATTGTTTACAGATGTATCTTATCTAATAACAAACAATATCTGTGTCAAAATATGTATACACAGTAAAGTCTTAATGTTAAGTGTTAAATCAACACTGCTCAGAGCACATATGGTCCCACTCTACAGAGTGTTAAAGTAACACTGAAGCAGTGTTAAAGTGAATGAGATAATTAAGAGATGAATTAAGTGATGGTTGACAATTAGTGGTGACACCTGATGATAATGAGCAGAATCACTGAAGAAAAGAGAAAAAAGAAAAACACAAGAACTACGACTGACTATAAAAAAGACATTAAATCTCTGAAGATCTCAGAGGGATTAAACAACTCCACAAACAACATTACCAGCTTCACACATTACTAACCAGATTTACTGTATTTCTGTCATTTGTCTACAGTTGTTTTTTAGAGTGAACAGAGGTTTAGATGTTGATGTTTTATTGAAAATATTTGGTCACCATTATGGTGATCAGTGTTTCATTTAGTTGGGCAGTTTGACTCTTGGCTTTTTATGTGAGAAAGTGGTGGGACAATGTTACACATAAAGCAAGAACCAAATACAGTCAGATGATATAGCTTTCGTCATCATTAGGTAAAATGATTGATCTTATCTCTAACCAAAAGTGATAATTTGTTGTTAATAGATGAGACGTTCTGAATTTTGATTTTTAAATACATTCCTAGACATTTTTAGACACACACAGATATCAAGAATCAGCATATGAATCTCAGCAATGGTGACATGCTTTAATCTGCAGTGCATGCTGGGAGCCATGAGTTTAATACTATGGTAGCTCCCAGAATGCATTGCGGCATGAAGCGTGTCACCATTGTATATCTTCACCATTGTATATATGTCACCATTGTATATCTTGTATATCAAAGCATATCTTCACTTTAATATTACATTTCTCATGTGAACTAATATACAACATGTTATATGCATGTATGTATGAGACAGAGGTGAACACGGTCACATTTGCAGCCGATCTATGCTTCCCATCATAAATCAAAGCACGAGACAGACAGGGGGTCGGAGGAGAACACCGGAAAATGTGACATAATAGACAATATTCGTCAGTATTTGCAATACACAAGCCGCGGTTCAGCTGTGCGAGACAAACACTGCCAGTGTGAATGCACAACGGGGGTGTGCGGCTCCCGCTCTCCATACGCACCGCTCCTGCCCTGCCAACGCACTGCTTGCGCGTGTGGTGTGAAGACGGTGTAAGCCTGTGGCTGAAGTCAGTTGTAGTTGTGTTTCTCTTTCCTTCAGTGATTCTGTTCATTATCATCAGGGGTCTTCAATAATCAAACAACCATCACTTAATTAATCTCTTAATTATCACTTTAACTCTGCTTCAGAGTTACTTTAAAGGGTAACTAAACCCAAAACCAACTTTTTTTAGTTAATGATCTGCAAGACTGGTAGCCTGACAAGCCTGACCCACATCAAGATGTTGGGTCTGGGAACTCACCATTGGCAGGGCTCAATCCGAGGGGCGGGACAAACGGTTGTCTTTCAAATTCCCTCTACACGCAATAGGATAGCGCTACAACAAACCAGAGAGCAACGTGAAGTGGAGCTAGTTGATGGATTAAACTTTCACTCATCCAGTCGGCAAAACTCCGAACACATCCTCCTTTCTTAAGAATGACTTCAGTGCCGTTCTCTGTTCTTTCCTCAAAGAAAAGCTCAACTCCGAGTCTTCCAGAGTTGCGACCAAAGCCGATTGGAAAGACCGCTGTTCGCCAGCTTCTTTGTTTTACGAGTAGCATGCAGAACCGCCGCAACTCTACCGTCATTATGTTAAGCCCGCCCACCGACTCTACACACGATGTGATTGGCCTGACCAGAGTTTGTTTTTACCATCTGAGTGATGCCCTATTAAGGTTGAACTGCGGCTACATTGTGGGTCATCGTGACGTAGGATGGTTCTTCCAACAGCTCACTCCCCACGCCCCTGGCACGAGCTCACCACGCCCCCAGAAATGTTTTCCCCAATCACATGATGAGAACGGCTTCACTCCAGTATGAACTCTCATGTTACATGAAGTAGAAACATTATGAATGAGACTTACTTGACACATGCTTTAACATTGTAATGACGAAAATACGGTTAAATAATGCAGTTGTCAGCACACGTCAGGATTTTCTTGCGATATTATTGCTGCCCGTCATGTGTACAGAAGATAATTTTCATACATGAGACTGGCTTTCAAACCCTGACACGCAAGTGGTTGTCGTGGTAACAAACAACAAAACCGTAACGTGCTGGCAAATAGTCTAACTTTTATTTGAGGAAATCTGTTTATAATAGGCTATTAGGTTTGAAGTTATTGGTCCTGCGCTGCTTATTGAGTCAGTTAATTTGAATGAAAATACATTGCATGTATCTGATCTATTTTAGTGGCATTCAGTGAAAGGATTTGACTGTTCATAGATTAGGTCAGTTCTCTTGCGCTGCTGCTTCGCTAGCATCGTCAGCATCGGGAGTTAACACAGTTTGAGCCAGCGGCTCGCATTGATAAGGCTCCGGGTCTGTGTCCACAGACAATTCACCCTCCTCCACTTCAGGTGAAGGTGGGGGAGAATGACCGCTCTGTTGCAAAGCTACTGGCGTCACTCCAGTCATTCTCCATCTTTGCGACTTGCGAGTCTGACAGCTGTCAATCAATCCGTCTCTGCGGGTCTCAGGTGCACGCCTTCTGCCCAGTCCCGCCCTCGGTTCGTCCCCTCTGTCTCCGCTGGGCTCTGCCCACTTTTCCAGCATTTTTCAAATATTGCCAGTAGGTGGAGCTAAGCTCTGAGCTGGGGTTTAGTTACCCTTTAACACTCTGTAGAGTGGGACCATATGTGCTCTGAGCAGTGTTGATTTAACACTGGGGATTAACTTCAGCAAAAAGGTATGAGAGGTGTAACAAAATGTTTGTATTCATCTGTGCTATCTCCAGGTATCAGACCAGAGAGAGAGATGAAGAGCATTAACCTAGAGAATATGTTGGCTGTGTTGGTCCTGGTTCTGCTGGTGTCCAGTGCGAGTGAGGGAAAGTTTGTGAGTAAATGCATTCTGAAGGGCGAGCTGGAGGCAGCTCGGCTTCAAGAGATTAAGGTCATGGGAGAAAAGCTTGACACTAACGATCTTGTCGCTAGACGTGAGTAATAGAGTTACTTTTCTTTCGCATTCCTTTTTTGCTTGCTTCAGATCTTCAGATGTCATATTGCCATGTTACACGATGTCTCCTAAGAGTTCATTACCTTCTTCCATATGTTTCTTTTTTTTCTTTCTTTCTGAGGC
Source organism: Romanogobio albipinnatus (assembly GCA_023566225.1). NCBI lineage: Eukaryota > Metazoa > Chordata > Actinopteri > Cypriniformes > Gobionidae > Romanogobio > Romanogobio albipinnatus. Next base: position 63,946,313 of record CM042241.1, on the reverse strand, counting down.
AGTTGTCTGCAAGGCCACAGCCTCAGCCTTCAACACCAAATATACTAAAACCATCACTGAGGACAAGCCTGATGATGATGATGAGGAGGATGAGGATGATAACAACACACCACCTCAGTTGTCTACCTTAAAGCCAACATCCAGCATCACTTCAAGGGCCACCTTAAGCACCACCTCCAAGCCTACATTCAGTCCCACCACAAGCCGTACCACAAGACCCACCACAGGCTCCACCACAAGTCCCACCAGAGGCTCCACAACAAGACCCACCACAGGCTCCACCACAAGACCCACCACAGGCTCCCCCACCACAACCACAACCACAACACCCACCCCCACCACCACCACAACACCCACCACCACCACAACCCCCACCACCACAACACCCACCACCACCACCACCACCACCATAACACCCACCACAACCACAACCCCAACCCCCACCACCACAACAACCACAACGCCCACCACAACCCCAACCCCCACCACAACACCCACCACAACCACAACCCCCACCACAACTCCTACCACAACCCCAACCTCCACCACAAGACCTAACACAGGCTCAACCTCAAGCCCCACCACAGCAAGAACAAGGCCTGTCACAATCTCCACTTCAGGAAATAACTCAAACACAAACAGAGCCCCCACCACAACCACAACCCCAACCCCCACCACCACAACCCCCACCACAACACCCACCACCACCACCACAACCCCTACCACAACCCAAACCTCCACCACAAGACCTAACACAGGCTCAACCTCAAGCCCCACCACAGCAAGAACAAGGCCTGTCACAATCTCCACTCCAGGAAATAACTCAAACACAAACAGAGCCCCCACCACAACCACAACACCCACCACAACCCCAACCCCCACCACAACCACAACACCCACCACAACCCCAACCCCCACCACGACAACCCCCACAACAACCACAACATCCCCCACCACAACCCCAACCCTCACCGCGACAACTCCCACCACAACCCCCACAACAACCACAACACCCACCACAGCCCCAACCACAACCCCCACCCCCACCACAACAACATCCACAACCCCAACCCCCACCACAACCACAACCCCTACCACAACCCCAACCTCCACCACAAGCCCTACCACAAGACCTAACACAGGCTCAACCTCAAGCCCCACCACAGCAAGAACAAGGCCTGTCACAATCTCCACTCCAGGAAATAACTCAAACACAAACAGAGCCCCCACTACAACCACAACCCCCACCACAACAACCACAACGCCCACCACAACCCCAATCCCCACCCCCACCACCACAACACCCACCACAGCACCCACCACCACAACCCCAACCCCCACCACAACCACAACCCCTACCACAACCCCAACCTCCACCACAAGCCCTACCACAGGCTCAACCTCAAGCCCCACCACAGCAAGAACAAGGCCTGTCACAATCTCCACTCCAGGAAATAACTCAAACACAAACAGAGCCCCCACTACAACCACAACCCCCACCACAACAACCACAACGCCCACCACAACCCCAACCCCCACCACCACAACACCCACCACCACCACCACAACCCCAACCCCCACCACAACCACAACCCCAACCTCCACCACAAGCCCTACCACAGGCTCAACCTCAAGCCCCACCACAGCAAGAACAAGGCCTGTCACAATCTCCACTCCAGGAAATAACTCAAACACAAACAGAGCCCCCACCACAACACCCACCACAACCACAACCCCAACCCCCACCACAACGCCCACCACAACCCCAACCCCCACCACCACAACAACCACCACCACAACCCCAACCCCCACCACAACCACAACCCCCACTACAACCCCAACCTCCACCACAAGCCCTACCACAGGCTCAACCTCAAGCCCCACCACAGCAAGAACAAGGCCTGTCACAATCTCCACTCCAGGAAATAACTCAAACACAAACAGAGCCCCCACTACAACCACAACCCCCACCACAACAACCACAACGCCCACCACAACCCCAACCCCCACCACCACAAACCCCACCACAACACCCACCACCGCAACCCCCACCACAACCACAACCCCTACCACAACCACAACCTCCACCACAAGCCCTACCACAGGCTCAACCTCAAGCCCCACCACAGCAAGAACAAGGCCTGTCACAATCTCCACTCCAGGAAATAACTCAAACACAAACAGAGCCCCCACCACAACAGCCACCACAACCCCAACCCCCACCACAACAACCACAACGCCCACCACAACCCCAACCCCCACCACCACAACCCCCACCACAACACCAACCACCACCACCACCACCACAACCCCTACCACAACCCCAACCTCCACCACAAGTCCTACCACAGGCTCAACCTCAAGCCCCACCACAGCAAGAACGAGGCCTGTCACAATCTCCACTCCAGGAAATAACTCAAACACAAACAGAGCCCCCACTACAACCACAACCCCCACCACAACAACCACAACGCCCACCACAATCCCAACCCCCACCACCACCACAACCACAACCACAACCCCCACCACAACCCCTACCACAACCCCAACCTCCACCACAAGCCCTACCACAGGCTCAACCTCAAGCCCCACCACAGCAAGAACAAGGCCTGTCACAATCTCCACTCCAGGAAATAACTCAAACACAAACAGAGTCCCCACCACAACCCCAACCCCCACCATAACAACCACAACGCCCACCACAACCCCAACCCCCACCACAACACCCACACCCACCACCACAACCCCAACCCCCACCACAAGCCCTACCACAGGCTCAACCTCAAGCCCCACCACAGCAAGAACAAGGCCTGTCACAATCTCCACTCCAGGAAATAACTCAAACACAAACAGAGCCCCCACTACAACCACAACCCCCACCACAACAACCACAACGCCCACCCCAACCCCCACCACCACAACACCCACCACCACAACCCCCACCACAACCACAACCCCCACCACAACCCCTACCACAACCCCAACCTCCACCACAAGACCTAACACAGGCTCAACCTCAAGCCCCACCACAGCAAGAACAAGGCCTGCCACAATCTCCACTCCAGGAAATAACTCAAACACAAACAGAGTCCCCACTACAACCACAACCCCCACCACAACCCCTACCACAACCCCAACCTCCACCACAAGCCCTACCACAAGACCTAACACAGACTCAACCTCAAGCCCCACCACAGCAAGAACAAGGCCTGCCACAATCTCCACTCCAGGAAATAACTCAAACACAAACAGATTCCGCCGTGACGCTCCCTTTTTCACTAAAGAGGAGAAGGAGAAGGAGGAGAAGGAGAAGGAGAAGGAGAAGGAAAAGGAAAAGGAAAAGGAGAAGGAGAAGGAGAAGGAAAAGGAGAAGGAGAAGGAGAAGGAGAAGGAAAAGGAGAAGGAGAAGGAAAAGGAGAAGGAAAAGGAGAAGGAAAAGGAGAAGGAAAAGGAGAAGGAAAAGGAAAAGGAAAAGGAAAAGGAAAAGGAGAAGGAGAAGGAGAAGGAGAAGGAGAAGGAGAAGGAAAAGGAAAAGGAAAAGGAAAAGGAAAAGGAGAAGGAGAAGGAGAAGGAAGAAAAGGAAAAGGAGAAGGAGCCAAAGAAGCCCACTGCCTGGCGCCTGTATGGAGTGTTTCAGCTCAGTGATCAGTGGGCCTGTGATTCCGGCCTGGCGGAATCACTCAATATTTGCAACATGAAATGCTCTGGTAAGTTTGTGGGAAAATATGTAATTATCAAATGTTTTTATCCCAAGCCAGATATACATGAATTCTGTGAATGTTTAGAAATATGAACCTAAAGGCCCTTTCACACCGGGCGTGCAATGGAAAAACGAATATTTTGTGTGCAAATAGTTTGCGTCAAAACCATTCACATCAGTCACAACACAAATTTATGACGTCTGTGATGTTTCAGAGCTCCAACATTCCAAAACATTTGCGGCGACAGCTGAGAAAACACGGACACTTCCTCATCCAGTGAAGACGAGCTTTTCATTTAATTTAAAAGACCAAAAAGAAGGTTTTGGGTGCACCCAGTCTTAAAGAACAGAGAGTCTGAAGGGGAGTATGCTAATCTTGTACAGGAGCTAAAACTTTATCATGGCCGGTTCCACACTTACATTCAAATGTCCGTGGGACAATTTGAGGAGCTCCTCTAGACAGTTGCACCACATCTGACGAGACAAACACACACTTCAGGGAACCAATCGATTCGAAGCAGCTATGTTTCCAGTTGAGTCACAATGTAAACATTTAAGTGCCACAATCGTACTGACGGAAACACATTCACTTTCCATAGTGCCGGACACAATAGGTTTCGAAATAAATCAACGAGTTTTAATTCAAAATGTTAACGTTGTCTGTAGCCTACAGTGGGCAAACACTAGTGATGTGACATTTGAACTGAGGCGTTGGAGCTTGTATCAAGAATAAATGGTCTTGCCAGATGAAGCCCCGATTCGAGGCTTGTGTTGTTAACGGAGAAATCACGTGACCAATGATAAACGAGGCCTCGGTTTGTGTGGAATATGTCATTGGTTTGGTCTGAGTGTTGCTTCAGGTTCAAAACTTGCGCCACCTTGTGGTTGTTGTGGCGTTTCAGAGAAGTGTCATGACTCATGAGGAGTAGAAGTGTGAGTGTCAGAGAGTTGTGTCATTGTTGTTATTGTGGTTCATATGTGTTAGGGCTATATATTATTGCATTATACTATTATACTACAGTGTACTACATTATTACTATTAGGTAAGAGAGTTTTCCTCTATTATTAGGTGTCCTTTGGCATCTGTCGATAGCACAGTTGATCACAGTATAATTAATTAATTAACAGTGTGTCTGACAGTTGTCTTTGTGCAAGTAACGTCAGACAGAGAAAGATACATATTTTAGATATGGATACATATGGATAAATGTCTGCTCAGGTCATTGGCTAAGGATTAATGGACTGCTATTTCTTTGTACAGTAGCTAGGTGTCACTAGTGAGCGATGATGAATGAAGCTTTGGGTAATGAACCTTTTGGTGAAGTGATGGGCTGCGAGGTCTCAGTGGTTCAGGAAGCCTCATTTTGCCATCACTAGCAAACACAACTACAGCTGTACAGCTGTAACTACGACTACAGCTTAAATCTCATGAGAAATGCGATACCTGGCAAAGGTGTTGATTGAATAGCTAATGAAATTTAAACGGAAAAAATAAACATTGTTTTTTCGCCACAGCACATTCACGTTCGGTGTGGTCTGTAATTAACGGAAAATAAAAAATTACACAAACAGCTGATCAAAAAATAAAACCTTCGCCCGAATTATTTGCGCGCCAATATCGCGTCCAGTGTGAAAGGACTTAAATAATGATGATTAAATATGATCTTTTAATTTTTTCATTCTCCCAAAGCTTTATTGGATGATGACCTCACAGACGACATTGCCTGCCTGAAGACCCTGATTAACAGCATGTAAGTGCACACAAGATCATTAACAAAACACACAAAAAAGTTCTTATTTTAGTTACAAAGTGTGCTTTTAAATTTTAAGTCAAAACGGGACCATTATTTTCTTTATGATAGTTCTGTAAATTAACAAATGTGTTTACACCTTAATAAATGGTTAGAAAATTAAATAAACTGAAACGGTAAGTATATTTACACAAAATATAACATTCATGACTCTGTGTCTTCTATTGTAACAGGCCATCTAATCCCAAATTCAACCCCTCTTATATGAAGAAGATGTAAGTATTTTTTATGACTTAATAATCATGCTGTGTTTCCTAAAAGTATCGTAAGCCTAAATAGATTGAACCATTTGCCACTAATGGTCTCTACGAACAACTGAGCTTACAATGCTTTTGAGAAATACAAGCTAATTATAATAATACTCAAAATATGAATAAAAATAAGTAGCTATATAGTAATATTTAGTAATATTATATGGAACAAATAATTTGTTGGGATGTTTTGCTTATTGAGTAAGCTTTATGTTGTCAATGAATTACAATCATATTTTGTTATGTGAGTTTTACCAAGGTAACCGCATGACATGTACTATAATGAATTCCATTTTTCATTTTGAAATAAGTTTGAACTAACAGATGTTGAACTAGTATACTGTAATTAGATTACTAGTGTTTTTGTTATATGACAAGCAGAGTATCCTAATTAATTATTATATGTCAGACATTAAATCAGGCCTGAATGTGACTCTTTTCTGTGTTACAGCTGGAAGATGTTGTTGGTGAATGAGTGCCGCTCTGTTGTTCCCGCAAATTATTTTACAGAGTGTAGACGAATGTCCTCTCACTTTGGTTGAATGGTAATGGGTTCAAAGGGGTGATGGTGTGACCTGTGTGAGTTTAAATATCTAAAGACTCTTAAAAATGTCTTAAACACTCTTAATGTGTGTGCATCAAGGTGATTTATTTTATTGCTGCAATGTTTATATATATATAAGTTACTTTTTTATCTAAACGCAGTTTATGAAACTGTCTCTGTTCCCTGCATTTAATTTTCCCTTTATCATTAACAAAATAAATAAATTGGAATACTCAAAAAAAAAAAAAAATTCTGCACTTGTGCTGTTGATGTGAGATTAAACAAAAACATTTTTTGGAAAAATAAATTTTATCCATATGTTATGCTATATCCTCTGTAGTGGACACCAGGACTCAGTTGTTACCCTCTGCCACTCTTCAGTCACTTTTGACCCGAAAAATGTTACATTTTGAAATTTTTGAAATTTTACGTTTTGTGACTTTTATGGCACTTGGAATATGAACACACAATTCATGGTGGTTCAATCCCCGGTTCCACCTGACCAAATGTCGAGGTGTCCATGAGCAAGACACCTAACCCCAACTGCTCCCGACGAGCTGGATGGCGCCTTGCATGGCTGACACCGCCATGACACTGACCTTGCACAGGGTCTGTGCAAGAAGGCTCACTGGGGGAAACGCATATTTGCGCAGGTCCCGGGGCCAGCTGTGCGCCAGTGCATCCGTGCCGAGGGTGCCCCCGGTCAGGGAATAGTACCACTGGCAATGGGTCGAGTCCGGAGAGGCAAACAGGTCTACCTGTGCGGCTCCGAAGAGGTCCCATATCAGCTGGACTGCCTGGGGATGGAGTCACCACTCTCCCGGAGGTGTCGGCTGCCGTGAGAGCTCGTCGGCTGTCCGGTTGAGCGCACCTGGGATGTGAATGGCACGAAGCGACCTCAGATGCTTCTGACTCCAAAGGAGAAGGTGGCAGGCGAGTTGGATCATGCAACGGGAGCGTAGACCACCCTGACGGTTGATGTACGCAACGGCCGCAATGTTGTCCGTACGGACCAGTACATGCTTGCCACATAGCGGCCCCTTGAGGCGGTGCAGTGCCAAGTGTACTGCTAACAACTCGAGGCAATTGATATGCCAGTGCAATTGAGGTCCCGTCCACAGACTTGAAACTGCATGCCCGTTGTACGTGGCCCCCCAGCTCGTGGAGGAGGCATCCGTGAAGAGCACAGCATGCCTGGACACTTGTTCTAAAGAAACGAAGAAACGGAGAAACGAAGCGTCGGACAACAGGCTGAAAGTTTGGCGGCAGTACGGAGTCACTGGGACCCGGTACTAGCCGCTCTGCCACGCCCACCTCGGGACTCGGCCATGAAGCCAGTGTTGTTGCTCTTCTCTCGGTTGACCCGAAGGCCCAACTGGCTGAGGTGACTGAGCACCATGTCCCTGTGTTCGCACAACTGCTCCCGAGACTGGGCGAGTATGAGCCAGTCATTCTGGTTCATACTCCGCGTTCTCCATGTTCTCTGAGCGGAACAATGGCTGCCTCTGCAACTTTCGTGAAGACGCGAGGCGACAGGGACAGCCCGAAGGGCAGGACTTTGTACTGATATGCCTTCCCCTCGAGCGCAAAGCGTAAGAACGGTCTGTGTCGAGGAAGGATAGAGACATGAAAGTACGCATCCTTCAGGTCGATTGCTGCGAACCAATCTTGGGGACGGATGCATTCGAAAATGCGTTTCTGCATTAGCATCCGGAACGAGAGCTTGTGCAGGGCCCGATTCAGGATACTGTAATGGGATCTGGCAATTATCCCAGTTCCTGATTAACCCTTAAAATACAATGTTAACCATTGCAATTAAGTAGCCTTGTGCTGTCAGGTCAGAATTAGGCCTACACCTACACTAGCGTGTTTGCTTATACCAGCAATCTAGTGATATGCACCCATTATCCTGTAATGAACAATATAAAATCAATAAACAGTCAATAACCATTTTAATGAAATCATGCTTACCCTCCAGCAGATTTTCTCATCGACGGTTGGTTGACTTTGAGCCTTGTAAGATGTATTAAAATGCTCTTTCTATTCTTTTTAGAACTGTCTTTATAAGCTGAAGTAAAAAACTGAAAAAATACTTTGTCTTTATAAAATGAAAATTTATTTACACAAAAGATAAAAGTACTGGTTATACAATGATAAAAATTGATTAGCAAAATATCAAAAGTTTACAGATTATAATACTTCAGCTTAGCCGATTTCAACAGACTATTCTGTAAGAGTGGCCTAATACACAGGTGGATTTACCTTGTATGCAGTTCAAAGCAATAGATGTAAAAAATAACTTGTTCTCATCCGAGCAATTCAAGTTAAAATAATACAGCAGAGCAGTTAGAGCAAAATATTCATAGAGAATAGAATTCTCCTATGAAGGTACATCAATCAAACAAAATAAAAAATGAATGCACACCGAGAAGCAACATACAGTCGTATTTATACAGAGTTGTTCTATGTTGTAAGCATTTTGGGAACTGGCTCGACTGCGTCCTTTGCCAGTAGGACATCGATCTCTGACTGCAAGACCTGAGCATCGCTGCTTTGCACAGAGGCGAAGAGGATGGCCCTGTACTTGGGACGCCGGTAAGCGAACTGAATCACGTAGCTGAGTCTGATGGTACGGATGAGCCAGCGAGATGGCCCAGGGAGCTGTAGCCAAGCCCCCAGAGACCGAACAAGCGGGACCAATGGCACCACAGACGTACCCGGGGTGGGGCAGCGAGATGGAACAGACAGACCTGACTCGGGAGGCCCTGAGGCGGCCCGGAGTGTTGTCTGAGTATTCCAGGGTGGGGCAGAGTGTGGGTGAGAAGGCCTGGAGGCGTCCTCGAGCCGCACACTGCTGCCCCCTGGCGAGGGGAGGGGAGGGGAGGAAAGGAGTGGCAAGGCCCGGGGGCGTCGCACACTGCCAACCTGGCCCTCTTGGTGCCCAGGGAGAGAGGAAACTGCTCTGAAAATGTGGGTACCGCTGGACTCCGGAGAGCCAGCGGCAGAGTATGACACCAGTCGGGGCCCCCCGGTCCTCCTCCGGGGGGTGGGGGAGGGGTGCGGACACCCACTCCCTCAGAGCAGCTCCTGTTCTCCCTGGGCTGCCCGTCTCAGGGCCGCTTGCCCTTGTGCTTGCTTGTAGACTAGCAAAGCCCTGAGCGGGTTGGGCGCCTCCCTTACGTCCGGCATTAGCATACTGCTAATTTTTCCAATGCCCATCCAGGGAAAAAGGCACGGGCGTAGGCAAGGTGATTTACGTGTTGCACTACGCCTCAGCCACTCGGGAAAGCATGGCTGTCAACTCTGAATCTGATTCATCAAGAGCACACACTATTATAGTGGGAAACTCAGCATCATCATTTCCAGCGAATAACAGCCATCTCTCCGATGCAGCAATTGACATCTGTCCTCTGCCAGAGCCCCAAATGAAACACTAGGTCCCCTTGTTTTTTAAAAGGACCAGCAATCCCATCTGTAAGCTACCAGCAGGCATGTGAGACAGTGAACGTGGCCGTCAAAAGCTGAACGCTCAAGCCCTATGAAAAGGCAAGACGAACACCGCACCGACGTGGTCATGTTCTCATGAGAGAACATGAACCACCCACAAACACAGTCTCAGCATGCTTGTGATGCGATAGAGGAGTGGGGGCCCACGGAGATGTACCTGGCGGGGAAGCACCACTGTAATCCTCAGGTCACCAAGGCTTATTAGCCGAAGTAGCCCTTTTCTGGCTTTTGCAAGAAAAGAAGCTAGATTGGGGAATAGGCAAAGGGACTCAACCGCATCCAGAAACACACGGTTTGAATGACATCTTGAAAAAGACGCAGGGTCAAACCGTGTTGCTCTTTTAGAAAAGGAAAACTGCTCTTTTAGTACTGAAGCAATCAGGGAGATGACCGCGGCTCATGCAGGTCAGATAGTGCAAGCCTGCGTGAGCACTCAGAAATGGAAACGCCCAGCCAACCAACAAAACCAGCTCTTTATCTCCTCTGAAGCGGCCACCCGCTGAAACGCGCCGTCACACCCGCACTGGAACAGTAGTCCTTCTCACGAGACTCGAATAACACTCTTCGTAGACACAGCAATGACACTGTTCGGCTCCGAAGTAAAAAGCAATGATCAAGCATTCCACTTCCATATTTATACCTTGCGCTGCGGGGCGGTGCGTGGAATGCGTGAATCGCATGCCAATCTCCATTGGCTCGTTTTTAACACACTCGAAGTAGATTGGTCTTATTAGATCAGATCCCAATTCGAACATAACCGACTGAAAGGTAACAATGAAAGCGTGAGACTGTAAACCATCAAGATTGCAAAATAGACACACCCACACACAACTAACTGGTGAGACTGTAACAGAGAAAATTTTGAGAAAATGTAAAAAAAAAAAATCAATAAATCAAAAATAAGGGGGAGACATTGTAACATATCCAAAATGCACAAGTCACACACTGTGTCTCTCTCCAACACACACCCACCCCATATACAAAATATATGTCTATATATATATATATATATATATATATATATATATATATATATATATATATATATTGTGATGAAGGTTCGTTGTAAGGGAAGGAAGGAAGAAGACAGGGGTCGGCGTGACTGGGACACTTGCTTTTTATTATACTCAGTACTTGAAAACAAACAGCGCTCGTGGGCGCACACAGGTCCTTAGACTGCAACAGTTTCTCAATAATTCTCTCAAACAGACAATATCTCTGGATACAGCTCAAGGGTGCGGCCGCGGTGGTGTCCCAGTCCCTCTCTCCCTCCATCTCTCTCTCACACCGGCTTTATAGCTCTCTCCACGCCAATTACTGTAATCAGAGACAGGTGTTTTTAATCAGCGCTCAAGCCGCTTACTCACCGCTCGGATCCTTTCCTTCTCTCCGCCCGCAGACCTCGCGAAAACCACGCCCACCTCACCACATACCCCCACCGCACGACTCAGGCCGGGGAGCTATCCGGCCTGCAGCCCCCCCCCCCCCCCATTCCTGGAGAGGAAGTCGGCCACAACCATCTGAACACCCGGCCTGTGGACCACCTGAAACTTAAAGGGCTGAAGAGCCAGATACCACCGGGTGATCCGCGCGTTGGTATCTTTCATGCGATGGAGCCACTGCAAGGGGGCGTGGTCCGAACAGAGGGTGAACTCCCGTCCCAGGAGGTAATAGCGGAGAGTAAGAACGGCCCACTTGATGGCAAGACACTCCTTTTCTATGGTGCTGTACATCGTCTCTCTCTTAGAGAGCTTACGACTGATGTACAGCACCGGCCGTTCTTCACCCTCCACCTCCTGAGACAGGACAGCGCCCAGCCCTCGGTCCGATGCGTCAGTCTGCAGGACAAAAGGGAGAGAAAAGTCAGGAGCCGTTAAGAGCGGTCCGCCACACAAAGCAGCCTTTATCTTGGTGAAAGCCTGCTGGCACTGGTCCGTCCACTGAACCGTATCTGGCACTTCCTTTTTCGTTAGATCAGTCAGCGGGCTGGCGAGGTCCGAATAATTAGGCACAAACCTTCTGTAATATCCCGCCAGCCCCAGGAACTGTCTAACTTCCTTTTTGGTCTTGGGTCTCGGACAGGTCGCAATCGCTGCCGTCTTATCAATTTGGGGACGCACCTGCCCGTGACCCAAGTGGAAGCCCAGATACCTTACTTCCACCCGCCCAATCGCACACTTCTTTGGGTTGGCCGTGAGCCCAGCCCTCCTCAGCGACTTCAGGACAGCCCGCAAATGCTGCATATGACGCTGCCAATCCCCGCTGTAGATGATAATATCATCCAGGTAGGCAGCGGCATATGCAGCGTGCGGCCGTAGAATTCTGTCCATCAGACGCTGAAAGGTCGCCGGAGCCCCGAACAAGCCGAAAGGAAGGGTGACAAATTGGTGTAACCCGAACGGCGTGGTGAAAGCTGTCTTTTCCTTGGATAATGGAGACAAGGGGATCTGCCAATATCCCTTAGTTAAGTCCAGTGTCGAATAAAAGCGAGCAGCACCAAGCCGGTCAAGCAACTCGTCAACCCTGGGCATTGGATAAGCGTCGAATTTAGACACCGCATTGACTTTTCTATAATCCACGCAGAAACGAATGGAGCCGTCAGGCTTTGGAACCAAAACGATCGGGCTCGCCCAGTCACTGTTGGATTCTTCTATTACCCCCATGTCTAACATTGCCTCCAATTCGCTCTGAACTATCTTTTTTTTATGTTCAGGTAAACGATACGGGCGGCTACGAACGACCACACCCGGTTCCGTCTCAACATGGTGATGGATGAGATTCGTTCGACCGGGAAGGGGCGAGAACACGTCGGCAAAATCTGCCTGCAACCTTTTCAAGTCGGTGAGCTGCGAGGGTGAGAGGTGATTTCCACCAAGGGCCAGGGCAGCAGATTTGGGCTTTGGGAGTGCCTCCGGTCCGAGATCCTCCTCCCCGCTCACTACCGTCGCCAGCAACACCGACTCTGCCTCAGACCATTTTTTTAGAAGGTTGAGGTGATAAATCTGATGTGCCCCGTCCCTATCCGTACGAAGAACCTCATAATTGAGATCGCCAACTCGCCGCGTGACCTCAAAGGGTCCTTGCCACTTCGCGAGTAATTTAGAGTTAGACGTGGGGAGTAATACAAGTACTTTATCTCCCAGTGCAAATTGACGTAATCTAGAGCCCCTATTGTATTGCGCACGTTGTCTGTCCTGAGCCTGCAACAAATTCTCCACTGACAGACGCCCCAAAGTGTGGAGTTTTGTTCTCAGGTCCAGGACATACTGAATTTCGTTTTTGCTATCTGAAGGTCCGTCCTCCCAAGTCTCCCTAAGGACATCCAAAACCCCGCGGGGCTGGCGTCCATAGAGAAGCTCGAAGGGGGAAAACCCCGTGGAGGCTTGGGGGACCTCCCGTACAGCAAACAACAGAGGTTCTAGCCACTTGTCCCAATTTTTGGCGTCTTCCCGCACGAACTTCCAAATCATGGTTTTCAACGTGCGATTAAATCGTTCCACAAGACCGTCCGTTTGTGGGTGATAGACGCTCGTGCGGATCGATTTAATGCCCAATAACTCGTATAGTTCGCGAATTGTCCGTGACATAAACGCCGTGCCCTGATCAGTGAGAATCTCTTTCAGGATTCCCACCCGGGAGATTAACTGAAACAGTGCCGCTGCGACGCTCTTAGCGGAAATATTACGCAATGGCACTGCTTCAGGGTACCGTGTTGCGTAATCCACAAGGACCAACGCAAAGCGGTGCCCACGTGCAGACCGTTCTAATGGCCCGATGAGGTCCATACCAATTCTTTCGAAGGGGACCTGCATTAAAGGAAGGGGGCACAATGGTGCTTTTGGCGGTGGCCGGTGGATTCACCAACTGACATTCACGACACGACGCACACCACCTGCATACGTTCTCGTGAATGCCCGGCCAAAAGAAACGGGCCATGAGACGGTTTAGTGTCGCTGTCTGACCTAAATGTCCGGCCATTGGATTAGAATGAGCCGCCTGGAAAAGCATTTCCCGACGGCTCTTTGGAACTAACAGTTGGGTTGTATCTTGTTTCGACTGGGCATCCTGGGTTACCCGATACAACCTATCTTTGATGACCGTAAAATACGGGTAGGAGAGCGGCTGGTCAGGTCGGAGAAGTCGGCCGTCGATGGAGCGGACCTGATCAAACGCATTTGAGCGTTTCATCGCGCGACTGTTCCAGGGGAAAGTCATCGCGCTCAGAGAGAATAGTTCTCTGTAGAGCGCTCGTTTCCCCCGAATCAGGTTCCCAAGGTCCCGGCTGAGATTCCCCGAGCTGAACCACCGCGGTCCTGCCTCGGTCTCTCTTTCCCCAAGAGGCACCCGAGCATAAATAACCCAACAGTTTATTAAATGCCGGCCAATTGGTCCCCAAGATAATCGGGTGCCGGAGGTGCGGGTTAACTGCAACCTCAACGCTATGCTTTTGTCCCTTAAAATGAATCTGAACAGGCAGCAGCGGATAATTCACCACCTCCCCGTGCACACACCGTACCTTAACCACGCGGCTATTAACCAATGCTCGGGGTTGAATCAGGCTCTGGTGGATGGAGGTTTGGTTACAACCTGAATCCACCAGCGCATGATATGTACCCCCCTTAATACTCACTGGTATTTGGTACAGGCCGGCCTGCGGCTCATCGGGGACCCGGATTAGCGTCCCCACTTCCATTACCGGACAGCGATCCACAAAGTGTCCGGGGTCCCCACAGCGCCAACAAGCCGGCCCAGACCTCACCACCACCCTGGTGGCAGGAAGCGGCTCGAGCGATTGGCGTGGAGAGAGCGGAGGGGAAGAGGAAGCCGCGCGAGAGCCGTCCTCCACCTGGGCGCCGGTTTCGGGGCGGGGCCCCCTCGCGACCTGGGTAAAGGGACAGGTTTAGAGACAGACGGGGGAACAAAAGGGAGAGAGGAGAGAGAGGCAGATGGTAGGGGTTCGCCGACCCCCGGGCACGCCACCATTTGGTCCTCCGCCAGTTGGATGGCCTGGTCCAGCGACGTCGGGCGGTGGCACTGGACCCACTGTGCAGTCGTCTTGGGCAGCCTGCTGACGAACTGCTCCAGTACCACTCGATCGATGATTCCCTCGACGTCGCTCCCATCGGCCATCAGCCATTTGTGACAGGAGTCCCGGAGCTGTTGGGCGAAGACGAAGGGTCAGCCGGACTCTTCGAGGCCCAGGGTCCTGAACCTCTGTCGATGTTGTTCTGGGGTCCGGCCGACCCGCTGTAGAATAGCCCTCTTCAGGTCCTGATAGACCAGGAGGTTCTGGACTGGCAGTTGGTGGGCCACCCCCGGGCCTCGGCGGACTTCTCAAAAAGATCGAGGAGTGCCTCGGGGTCGTCCTGTGGACCCATCTTGTTCATGGGGACGGAAGTCACCGCAGCTCAAACTTCTTCTCATGCTCCTCCCACATGGCCAGCATTTGATGGTGTTGTTCTTGTTGAAGACTCGCCAGCGACTGTACGATGTTTGCAAATGGCGTTGCTTCTAGTGGTTACACCATGATATTACATGTTTTTCTTTATATACTCTCACCAGATGGCGCTAATCTGCCTTCAAGAAAATTGGATTTTTAGACTCAAGATGTTAGGATTTTTATTATTATTTTCAATTGGAAAAAATTATCGTAATTATTGCATAAATAGAAATTAGTACCATACATTTCTCTCAAAATACAAAATATTATGGAACAAAAATATAATACATTCATTGAACAAGAAAAGTTTCATTTCAAATGAGGACCACCAGAAAATAAAATGACATAAAATTACATGTATAGGCAAAAACAATGGGATTTTTTCATTCACCAATACATTTTTAGGTATTTTTTTTTAATCAAACTTTGTTTGAAGATGATTCTCAACTATGTTATGAAAGATATAATGAATTGAATTGGAATGAATTGAGATACCATTTTACTTTATGCAGTATGTGGGTAAAATGGCCCTACATGGATAGTGCCATTAAATATAATGTATACATACAATGTGTCTAAATTGCATATTAATGTGTTCTTGTTGCAACATGTAATAAAAAAAAAGAATGTAACGGGAGTAACAATATTTCATAGGAACATTGATATATATTTTTTTTCCCTATTCACTTGTTGTGTCTCCCAAAATGCCTGATAAACATGCTTTAAGTTCTAGTGCCCGCTACATGATACAGTAGTTATGATATCAATGCCCTCTACAGTAATAGAAAGTCATATTTTGATTAGAAACCCCATAACCTTTTCCCTAGGTGTTGATTTATGACAAACAATGTGAAAATCAGTCAGATTTAAATGATAATTGAGTCATTCCACGAAACCAGTAGAATTTGAGTCCCTCTGACCTTTTTAAGTGTATTTTATCTATTGGGTCACCAAAATCTATTTTTAAAAGCTTTTTGTATAAATTGAAATGTCTCTTTTAATTATGGAGATATTTAATGTCTCAATTTTATCTTTATATTAGAAATTATCTTGTTTTTTCAGTTGACACCACCTATTTTGTCACGTCCCTCATGGCCTTCTGTGAAAGTGTACTTGGGATATGAATAATAAAATTAGAAAAAAGTCCATACATTTTGCCATTACCATAAATATCTATTTTAGCTTTTTAGCTGGTAATGTTTTTTTTCTTAGCAAATATATGATTATTCATTAAAATCACATTATTTAGTTCCGTACCTCAGTAACCCCTCAACCCCGTTACACACATCATTCTCCCCCCATAAAAATAATGAATTGATCCTTACGTGACATCAACAACTGGAAGTGACATCATAGAAGTCTTCTGAACAACATTGTGTGCAGACACAGTTAAGTTACCACCTTCTCTTATAATTATAACTTATTTATATTGTGATATTGTGGTTGTCAAGATTAACGACTCAACCCCGTTACATCAAGATAGAAAACTTGTGAAACTTATTACTTGTGAAAATGAACTTTGTTATTTTAACAATATACATGATTTCTTAATATCATGCATGCCATGTGCTCTCCTGTTATTCACTACATGTAGAGCAGTGGCCATTTTGAGCAAAAAATCACAACCCTGTCACACTCTGTGAGATTGTGATGGGGTTGTGTTTAACACAACACAAATAAGTATTTGAACACCTGTCTATCAGCTAGAATTCTGACCCTCAAAGACCTGTTAGTCTGCCTTTAAAATGTCCACCTCCACTCCATTTATTATCCTAAATTAGATGCACCTGTTTGAGGTCGTTAGCTGCATAAAGAAACCTGTCCACCCCATACAATCAGTAAGATTCCAACTACTAACATGGCCAAGACCAAAGAGCTGTCCAAAGACACTAGAGACAAAATTGTACACCTCCACAAGGCTGGAAAGGGCTACAGGGAAATTGCCAAGCAGCTTGGTGAAAAAAGGTCCACTGTTGGAGCAATCATTAGAAAATGGAAGAAAACATGACTGTCAATCCCCCTCGGACTAGGGCTCCATGCAAGATCTCACCTTGTGGGGTCTCAATGATCCTAATGTTGCGTTCACACCGGACGCGATTCGCGCGAGAGATTTACATGTTAAGTCAATGCAGAGACGCGAAATGGCATTCTGCGGCATGGCATTTTTCAACTTGAGCGATTCGCGCGAATCACGTGATTTGCGCGTTCAAAACGCTCAATTCGCGTCATTCGCGCCGCCTCAAATCGCTCAAGTTGAAAAATCTGAACTTTGGCGGATATTTCGCGCCGCGTTAACCAATCACGAGCTTGCTCTAGTAGTGACGCATTTACAAGCGGAGGCAGAAATCCCAACAACAATGGAGGACAAGATAATCGTGGCCGTATGTGGAGACCCGGAGCTGTACAATACATCATCCTATCACTACAGGAACAGGAATAAAAGGAATAAAAAGGATCTTGCTTGGAAGAAAGTGAGTTATTGTGAGTTATTGTGAGCCATTGTGAGCCAAGTGAGCCATTTCACAACGAGACAGGAGCAGAAAAAAAGAGCCAGAGCCAGCGGCAAATGTGAGAAGGACTAGCCGAGGGAAGGCGGGTCTCGCCGGGTACACGAGCGCTGAGTGCCGCCGATCCCCTGGATCTCACAACTCCGAAAACGCCAGATAAAATGCTCAAATAGGCACTCTTTTTATAAATTAACCACAGATTTGAGCTTTAAACAACTATATTATCGCCTGAAAAAGTCTTTAAACTACGTTTTATCGCACATTAATAGTAGTATTTTTTACAAAAAAGCTCATATAGGCTCATATAGAGCAGAAGCCCTGCCCATGACGCGAATTCGCGTCTGGTGTGTAGTTGTCACACGCGTTTTTCACGCGCGATTCGCGCGAATTACACGCGCGAATTACACGCGCGAACTCAAAATGTTCAAGCGTCCACCTTCGCGCGATAAGCGCGAATTATTCGCGTGAATCACGTCCGGTGTGAACGCCACATAAGAAAGGTGAGAAATCAGCCCAGAACTACACGGGAGGAGCTGGTCAATGACCTGAAAAGAGCTGGGACCACCGTTTCCAAGGTTACTGTTGGTAATACACTAAGACGTCATGGTTTGAAATCATGCACGGCACGGAAGGTTCCCCTGCTTAAACCAGCACATGTCAAGGCCCGTCTTAAGTTTGCCAATGACCATTTGGATGATCCAGAGGAGTCATGGGAGAAAGTCATGTGGTCAGATGAGACCAAAATAGAACTTTTTGGTCATAATTCCACTAAACGTGTTTGGAGGAAGAAGAATGATGAGTACCATCCCAGTACACCATCCCTACTGTGAAGCATGGGGGGGGGGGGGGGGTAGCATCATGCTTTGGGGGTGTTTTTCTGCACATGGGACAGGGCGACTGCACTGTATTAAGGAGAGGATGACCGGGGCCATGTATTGCGAGATTTTGGGGAACAACCTCCTTCCCTCAGTTAGAGCATTGAAGATGGGTCGAGGCTGGGTCTTCCAACATGACAATGACCCAAAGCACACAGCCAGGATAACCAAGGAGTGGCTCTGTAAGAAGCACATCAAGGTTCTGGCGTGGCCTAGCCAGTCTCCAGACCTAAACCCAATAGAGAATCTTTGGAGGGAGCTCAAACTCCGTGTTTCTCAGCGACAGGCCAGAAACCTGACTGATCTTGAGAAGATCTGTGTGGAGGAGTGGGCCAAAATCCCTCCTGCAGTGTGTGCAAACCTGGTGAAAAACTACAGGAAACGTTTGACCTCTGTAATTGCAAACAAAGGCTACTGTACCAAATATTAACATTGATTTTCTCAGGTGTTCAAGAAAGGCAGAGGCAGTATCGTGCACGCCTAAATGCTGATCCTGAAAAAAGGGAGAAATACCTGAAGAATGAATGCCAGAGATGGAGAAAAAATGTAGAGACAGGGAAAAAGAAAGGAATCAATGAGATGAGTGAAAGACAACAGCGGTTGAAGCGTAGAAAGTGTAGAGAAGCTTACAAAAGAAGCAAGGAGAGGAGAGAAGCACTGAAGAGCTTAACCACTCCTCCACAAAGTCCAGATCATGCCCCAAGACAGTATCCACAGCCAGAATCTTCAAGGTAGAGCAATGAGCGGTTAAGAGTGTTAGAAAATTACTAGGCTGAGTGATAGAAAGTGTTAAAGTGTTAAATTAAACGTGTAGTTAAAGTTGCAGTGTGTACGTTTAGCGGCATCTAGTGGTGAGGTTGTGAATTGCAACAGCACACTGCTCACCCCTCCCTTTCGAAGCACACAGAGAAGCTACGGTGGCCGACACAGGACAAAGATGCCGTCATCTGAGACAGCAGAGAGTAGCTAGCACTCTGTAGAGCAGTTTGTCCGTTTAGGGTTACACAGTGCACCTTTAATAAAAGTACTATTAGTTGTTTAGGTTGTATGTTATCGTTTTACTGACTGAAAAAACATCTGATTGATGGCTGCTCGTCGTTTTGACAGCCATCCACCAGATTCCTTTTTTCAATACCTTTTACCTATAAAGTCCAGATTTCTGTCTTCCTTTCCCGTGTGTTCTCCTGTTTTTCCATCATATCCATTTCTCATCATTATCATTCACACACACACACACACACACACACACACACACACACACACACACACACACACACACACACACACACACACACACACACACACACACACGTTATGTTTTTTTTTTTTTTGGTGACCTATTCAGTCATTGTTTTCCTGCAGTTGGGTTAATAAAACTCAGTTCAATTGCAATTTATATCTGTTGTGTTTCTTGGTTACATAATGAAATAGTGTTTGTAGAAAATATTTAATTGAATTTGAGTAACTGAGTAACTATTTATATGTCAAGCTGTATTTGTTTCTTCAACCCCGTTACCATATTCAACCCCGTTAACCCAGTCTCAACCCCGTCACACCTACATTTTTTTCCTTTTTTTCTTTAAGTGTATAAAAAAGTAAATACATTTTTGTTGAACTCAATCGGAAATGTTCAAAGCAATCATAACAATACTGATTTTAGTTAAAATTCTGAAGTTAAGATGCATCTTTGATAAAAAACGATGAGGTTCCTGTCACAAAAAGGGCCCATTTCAGGCTTTAGTACAGCAAAAGTATGACATTTTATGCAACTTTTATATTTTCAATTCCTGAATTAGTGTGAGGGACATTTGATTAATAGGAAAATGTTGATTTCATTACAAATACATTTTATAATCGCATTCAGAGAGCTCCCATAGTGTCCATAACGGGGTTGAGGATTAATAGCGCCCATATCTTGAAAAAGTAACCAATAATAATAGGGATTTGATGCCTGAGATGGGAAAATATATTTTTCTGCAAGTTAAGCATGTCATTATGTTGTGGGGTGTTCAGAAAAGTAATACATTTTGGTAAAACATCTAAAAATGTGTAAGTCCAAATCGTACCGGTTTTGTGGAATGACTCAATTACAAAATACTATCATATTTCCATAAAAGTGCTAAATTTGACCACTAAATGAATTTCATTTTTTTAAAGACAAGAAGTTGTTGTCATGTTGACAGCCCTGAATGTGCTCTTTACAGGACATCCAGACTGTGAAACTGTGACATATGTATGGTATCAGAGAAATTCCCTAAAATATAATGTACACAAATGTAGACAAAAGTCTATTTCTGGGTCGTGGGAAGATATGTTTATATTAAATTGAAAAAATGCCGGAAGTGAGCGCGCAGAGAAAGAACGCGCGTTACACGTGACGCGGATCACATGACCCCCTGTTAACATCCAACATGGCTGACGCGGACACCCAGAGATGTGTGAGCGCTTTATTGAACGGAATCACTCAGAGACTGTATTACGGCAATACAGAAATCACAGAGGAGTTGATGAAGAATGAGCTCTACGCCGAGATGACGCAGGACGAGTTCCGCGCGCTGCATGACAAGATGCGGTCGCTTCTGAAGGTACTTCCGCCACTCTCTATAAGAGTTTACACCTATTGCTATTTCTGCACTAACATACAAACGGAAACGTTTCATAGAGATATTTCATTGTTTAAAACTAAACGCAAATGTGGACTGCACTGTCATCTGTCTACCGCTAGAGAGCTACTATGAAGGTTTTTTTTAAACTGGATAAATATAGGAAAACTAATGAATGAAGTTTTGTCTAAAAAAAATAATATTATACAGACATATTAGACATAATATTAGACAGAACTGTTAAAAATTGAACATTGTATGAACAGAATTATAGAGTTTGCCTTTCTATTATTAGTAATAATAATATTTTAACTATTTATTTATTTATTTGAAAAACAATATAGGATTACAGAACCAAAAAGCTTCTATCTAAAGTATAAATCTGTTTATTTTACACATTTATTTATCTGGTTATTTTGAATTTAGTAAATATGTAAGTTAAATGTACATATAAATGCAGATATTGTTATTTACTAACGTTATCTCTAAAAAACAAAGTGATATCACATTATAAAGGCTTTTTATCGATCGTCAACCACCCTGCTCTCTAAGATATCAGCCTTAAAAAATCCATATCGTCGATCACTAAACTAGTATACACTGAATATTAAAAATAAGTAAAAAATAACAAATTTTTAAGTAAAACATAAAGCATTATCGTAATAATAAACGTTCTGCAAATGACGTATGGCTAGCATCTGCTACTATGAAGGTATTTTTGGTGCAAAACAACTGAACAGGCGTGAGAGTGGGATTTGTAGCTGTAGATCATATCCACACATTTGTACCAATACATTTGAAATCACAGAGAAAAATATTTTGGGAGTTGTAAACGTGTAGACTTTTTTTCTCACCTACAAACACAACACAACAGTTACACCTTCACACATTCTTCACTGCAGGTGCACAAATCCTAGCCTGGATGCCAGACGAACTTAGCCCCGCCCACAAAATATTTTGCACGGGCAGTTCGGTCTGGACTTGATCCGTAGAGAAGTAATTATGCCCGAACAGAAACTGTTCGGACCAATGAAATTGTCAGGGCGGGCTTTAGACGATGATGGACAGATGATAAACAGTGACGTAATCATCCACGTCATCAAAGGCGCTTGGGTTGAATTTGTTCTAATCCTAAATGGAGAACTTGTTCGTATATGCATTCACCTTCACTGTTTCTCTCAGAAATGATGATCGTGTTGGTAAGTACTCTGTGTATCCTTAAATTCTTTTTTACAACACCGGCAAAGATCGTTTACACTCATCTTCTTCTTCTAACGTAACTTATTCTAGCGTGCGTGCAGACAGGGTTGGCAAGTTTTTACAGCAAAGCTCGCCCAATTCCTACTCAAAACAAGCCAAAAACAAGCCCAATAGCTTTCCGGGTGGGGGGGTTCTCCGGGAAAAATGGCATTTGGGGGGTAAAATATGTGTTATTTTGGCACGGCTGCTAAATTTCGCATTCCTGGGTCTGTATATCACAAAATTGTGGTCGCTTCAACCCGCGGACTTGGCAACACAGTGCAGTTGAGTTCTGTTGACATTTGACAACTAACGTTATGCGTCGCTCCGTTGCTCTGATTGGTTGTAGGTCTATCCAATTGAGGTCTTTCCTGGTTCGGTTGAAACACACCCCATAATCACAGCCCAACGGAGCAGTATCAGACTCAAATTCTGACTAGAATTGAGTATGACGACGTCAGGCTACACAAATCCTGTTCTACGAATCACACGTGAAGAAACTCATACGCTCACATTTTTGCTACAGTTGCTGCAGTAAATATGGAGCAAAACGCATTCACACACCCGTATCAAAAATGTGAAGTCACAGACAAATTTTGCACATCCGCAAATGAATATGTGAATCCATGCAATGAGAGTTGCACACTTGTAGAATATTTGGTCACAAATGCATTTCTTTTCTTGGATATTTTTCTAACACAATCACAAGTCCAATCACTACAACTGCTGGAATCTGCTGCTACGAGTCTCAAACGCTTTTTGTGCATCTGTGAGGCAGCGGTTCAGAGAGCAGAGAATTTCGGCCAATCAGAAGAGCTCTTTTAAACCGGTGGCGCACGACCGAGAACGTGAAAAATACATGAGCAATCTCTCCCTAGCACGCGAAGTCAACTTGTTCCTCTATATAGTAAAACATAGTAGGCTATAATTAATGGATATATATAGTATAATTAATGCGCAATTGTACAATTAATATACAATTCAAGCAAGTAGCCTACAAACACCTACATTAACATGTTTAATGGAAACATGAATCAGGATATGAATTATACATCGCGCGTTCTGAGCTTTTATAAGCACCAAGTTCCCGTACGAACGGAACGGACCAATTATCTGCGCAAAATGACTGAAGGTTCATTTTTGTGCATGCATGGCGAATAACCATAAACGCCATAAACGCTCCAAAATATGTGTGATAAGATGTGAGCCGTTCCTATCGCAACACTGAGTCTGAGAAAACATCCTCCTGCACCAACATAAAAATAAGCGTTTTAATAAACTACTCCTGACCATCTTTAGTAGATCTCACATTCTACTGTAGCCTATTTATTATGTTAAATGTTGATTATCTTTATAATAGATTTATAATAGAATATAAGATAAGGGAATAGGTTTTTCACTAAGATTTATATTACAACTGTGGCATGTTGTGGTGGCTATAGTTTCTATGTGTAGGATGCTATTTTTCATAACTAATACTATAGATAAAAAATGTTAACGTTGGCATTATGCTAATGAGGAGACATCAGTGGTCTCACCTGTAATTGTTTTTAATTACTTGTTAATTGTAATTACTTTGAATGTGGATTTTGCAAAAAATAAACCCTAAATGGTTCACACTTCAACCCCCAAATTATTATTGATGTAGTCAAAAACTCTCCAGCTGCTTTTGTAACCAGAAGCTTTAGCTTAGGCTTCCTGAAAATAAGGAAAGTACTGGAGATGTATTTTTTTATTTTATTTCAAATGATCATGAACTAATACTCTTTTCAGCTGTGTTAAAGGTCCCATGGCATGGCATTTTTCTATTATTTTATAATGTTTCCTGAGGTGTACTTATATTGTTAGTATGACTTTTACATCATAAAATGTCATAATTTAGAAATAAAAGGCATTTTTTCAATACTGCTGTTTGCCCTGTGACTGAATGCCCTGCTTCAAGAGGCGTGTCTGCTGTGAGACTTCAGTAAAAACGCCCACTGTTGTGATTGGCTGACATCTAGAACGATTCAGTCCGATTTGGTGAACTGATTCGGTTCACTAAAAAGAACCGGTTCAAAAGAAAGATCGTTCGCGAACCGGACATCACTAACGTACCAGAGACGGAGCTCAGCGATCGCTAACAAAGTTATTTATAGTAACTTCTGAGTTAAGAGAGCGCTGTCAGTCAGCGCTGTGAGTTTATTGTGTTTGTATCTGAGAGTTCTGAATAAACACGAGTCCCAGTCACACCGAGTCCGTATTCATCATTATTACCAACTGTGTAACACATGCAAAGTACCATTACAGCTGTCGAGATGAACGAGTTAAAAGTAAGTGTTGATAATAGCATTATTTTTAAAATAAAATAAAAGCGTCAGTGACGCGCGTTGAGTACACAGCGCAAACAAAGACACAACAGCAGTAATCGAATGTAATCCAGTTTATTGTGGGGCTAGGCTGGCTAGCCCGGATACGCTCATGCTTACCCCCCTTCTGCTTAATCTCACGCCGCGTTTGGTGCCTCCGCTGTGGGCCAGATGCAGTACTGGGGGTCGGGGATGTTGAAGGCCAACGGCCAGTGCAGCCCGAGCTTCGGCGTGTGTGAGGCCGATGTTGAGCAGAAACTCATGACTGTATGCACATTTTAGGACCGGTAGACGCGACGAGGACGTACAAAAACACTGACTCACAAGATAGAAAACACGAAAACACCGTTCTGTCTGGAGAGAGAGAAGCCGCATTGTGTGCACGAATAATAAATAATTAGCTACACATCAGAAATTACTGATCACAGATCAGAAGGAACTGAAAAAAGACTTCTGTTTTCATTTGTACATCCAAACACTGAGAAACTGCCTGCATTCACTCGTTCACAAGGAATGATCTCTCGAGCGTTTGCATGGGCGTGCCAGATTCTCTGGGCGGAGGAAAGGGAGGTAACCGTTCCTGCTTGGACGTCAAAACAGGAGACTTCAGGATTGGCTCGTCTGGCCTGTCATTTTCTCAAAGGCAGAGAAAGACAGCCAGAACTCGGGTTTACACCGATCAACATTTCTATCCACTTGGGGACAATATTTAGGCTAGGGGAACTCATATTAATGTTGAAAAACCTCGTAAAATGAAAATTTCATGCCATGGGACCTTTAAGACTTAAAGCAGATTGCCACGTTTCAGTAATGTTTTATATCCTGGTGATGCATACATTTAATCACTGCATTTGTCTGATTACAGATATCAGGGAAAAAGCAAGAGTATTATTTCATTCTGGGCTCCAAAGGGTCAGCCCCTTAAAAAGAGTGCCAGATCAGAGGAGGAGACAGTGGAAGAGGTAATGACAAAACAGGGAAGAAGAAAGCATTAAGTGGAGCAGCCACCTATAGGTGTACTTTTAAAAGTGAGTGGTCAACCACATGGCCATTCATCGCCATAGGCACCACCAGCTCCTACTACTGCAGACAGGAGAGCTCATGTGCCCATCAAGGTGTGACAGATATGAACAGGCATGTAAAAAGTAAAGGGCATCAGGCCAAAGAACAGGCACTTCAGCCAACGAGCGGCATCTTCTATTTGTGCTGGTCATTTATGAACAATAGGTCAAACTGGAGCAGAGGGGCCACTGCTGCAAATATTTGAGTGGCTCCTCCCCTAACAGATACAAACTCAGTCCAAACTTTTGATTAAAATTGAGTCCTGGAAAGGTATGTTTTTTTCTCTCTCCCCCTGCAATCACTCACCGTTATACATTTGTCTAAGTAGTTTTAATATGTGCACTGGTCGACTAAGATGGTTATCATTGTTTCTTAGTTGGGTTAGCCTTTCTTGTTTCACAAAATGTAAGTTACACTAACACTAGCCTATCTGTACTGTTAAGTTTGCTATCCAATCGTGTCATAATTAAATATTCTCTCATATTAAGTAATGTATCCCTTATTTTCTCAGCTTTACCTTCTAGAAAAATGACAGAACAGGGTGGGTCTTCACAGGTCAGCATCGTATCAAGTAACTTATGCACCCAAAGACTACCATGTTTTTCTTTTCTTTTTTGGTGGATGATAACATAATAGAAATACCATAGTAAAGTAAAGGGATATTATTTGCCCAGTAGGCCTAATTGGAAGCTGCAGTGAGTCACAGAGCAGGTTAATTAACATTTTATAAAGCTTATATGGTATTTCTATAAATGTTATCATCCCCAAAAACAAACCAAACCAAAAAAAAAAAGAAGAAAACATGGTACACATGGTAGTCTTACAATAGGTGCATAAGTTACTTGATATGATGCTGACCTGTGAAGACCCACCCTGTCTGTCATTTTTCTAGGAGGTAAAGCTGAAGAGAATATCAGGAATACATAGTTTAATATGAGAGTATCTTTAATTATGAGACGATTGGATGGCAAACTTAACAGTAGATTACATTTCGTGAAACAAGAAAGGCTAGCTCAAGAAACAATGATCACCAACTTAGCCGGCCAGTGCACATATTAAAACAACTTAAACAAATGTATAACGGTGAGTGATTGCAGGGGGAGAGAGAAAAAAAACATACTGTTACTTGACTTCGCCTGCTAGGGAGAGATTGCTCATGTATTTTTCCCGTTTAAAAGAGCTCTTCTGATTGGCCGAAATTCTCTGCTCTCTGAACCGCTGCCTCACAGATGCGCGCGGAACTTGTCACTTGAAGGCGAAAAACTGCGTTTGAGACTCGTAGCAGCAGATTCCAGCAGTCGTAGTGATTGGACTTGTGATTGTGTTAGAAAAATATCCAAGAAAAGAAATGCATTTGTGACCAAATATTCTACAAGTGTGCAACTCTCATTGCATGGATTCACATATTCATTTGCGGATGTGCAAAATTTGTCTGTGACTTCACATTTTTGATACGGGTGTGTGAATGCGTTTTGCTCCATATTTACTGCAGCAACTGTAGCAAAAATGTGAGCGTATGAGTTTCTTCACGTGTGATTCGTAGAACAGGATTTGTGCACCTGCAGTGAAGAATGTGTGAAGGTGTAACTGTTGTGTTGTGTTTGTAGGTGAGAAAAAAAGTCTACAAGTTTACAACTCCTAAAATATTTTTCTCTGTGATTTCAAATGTATTGGTACAAATGTGTGGATATGATCTACAGCTACAAATCCCACTCTCACGCCTGTTCAGTTGTTTTGCACCAAAAATACCTTCATAGTAGCAGATGCTAGCCATACGTCATTTGCAGAACGTTTATTATTACGATAATGCTTTGTTTTACTTAAAAATTTGTTATTTGTTACTTATTTTTAATATTCAGTGTATACTAGTTTAGTGATCGACGATATGGATTTTTTAAGGCTGATATCTTAGAGAGCAGGGTGGTTGATGATCGATCAAAAGCCTTTATAATGTGATATCACTTTGTTTTTTAGAGATAACGTTAGTAAATAACAATATCTGCATTTATATGTACATTTAACTTACATATTTACTAAATTCAAAATAACCAGATAAATAAATTTGTAAAATAAACAGATTTATACTTTAGATAGAAGCTTTTTGGTTCTGTAATCCTATATTGTTTTTCAAATAAATAAATAAATAGGTAAAATATTATTATTACTAATAATAGAAAGGCAAACTCTATAATTCTGTTCATACAATGTTCAATTTTTAACAGTTCTGTATAATATAACATACAAACCAGTTTACAATATCAACCACAATGTAATACAACACAATCAGGAATCACAGCAACAATTTACCAGGAGATAAAACGCAAAGTCTTTTAAAAGTAACTTATATTTTAGTAACTAATATTTATTATTATACTTAAAATCTTTATTTTCCAAGCTCTGTTTGAAACCGAGAAACACAGGTCATTGCATACAGGTCATTTGTGCAAATATTATAGCGTACATTTGTGTTAAAGGTTCAGTGTGTAAATTTTAGCGGCATCTAGTGGTGAGGTTGTGAATTGCAACCGCTCACCCCTCCCTTTCGGAGCATATAGAGAAGCTACGGTGGCCTACACAGGACAAATACGTCGTCGTCTGAGAGAGCAGAGAGTAGCTAGCGCTCTGTAGAGAAGTTTGTCCTTTTAGGGCCACTGTAGGAACATGGCGACGCAAAATGGCGACTTCACTGTAAGGAGACCCGCGGTGTGTGTAGAATGAGCCATTTCTAAAGTAATAAAAACATAGCGGTCCATTATGTAAGGTCTTTATACATCTCTGAAAACATATTTATGTATATTATATTGCATTTCTGTCAATAGATCCTCTTAAGTATTACACACTGCACCTTTAAACAAAGACGGTAAACGACGATGGAGAATGGGATCCTGTGCATCTGCGTTCTCAGTGCTGTCAAAATAAAAGTCTGCTTATGACACTTATCAGCCAAACAGTAAAACTATTATCTATTAATAAAAAAATCTGAATATATGAATCCCATGCTACACCCATATCCTGATCTTTCTGTCCTCTGTCAGTCCATCGCATCAGCGGACATGGATCAGACGCAGCTCGAGGCTTTCCTCACGGCGCAGACGCGTAAGCAGGGTGGCGGCGGCGTGACTCCGGAGCAGGCGGCCGTTCTGGCGCGCTTCTGGAAGGCCCACCGGACGCGGGTGCGAGAGAGTCTGCTAGCTCAGAGTCGCTGGGAGCCGGGCCTCAGGGGCCTGAAGTGGAGGGTGGACCTGCACACATCCGCCAGCAGGGGGCAGGTGTCCAACAGCCCTGTGGCCCTGGTGGAGTTAGAGCTCGGCCGCACCGGAGAGGTGAGAACAGAGGATTCAATCAATGTACAAGAGTGTTTTAAAAGCACAAATGAGTTTTTATTTCACTGCTCTGCTCTGGTGCTTGACTTTTGCATGGTTTTACATGCTAAAATCAGGGATGTGTTTGTGGCCAAGGCTATGTCTACATTAATCTGGATACATTCAAAATGGCGTTTTCGTTTCAAAAGCTCCCCAGAGACAAGGCAGACACATTTCCGTTCTCACCTGGTGTTTTAATCTGTCTCTTTCGTCCACTTTCAAACACTTCTGTCCTGATTTCTTCAAGGGGAGGGTCTATGGGCGGGTAAATGCATGGGCTTTTACAGAACTTTAGATCTAATGGACAAAATAAGCTCACGCAATTTACATATGAACACGCCTGACGGAAACATTCAGAGAGCATCAGCTTTAGTTTCTGCTCTGACAGCTGCGAGACCAGCCGAACGCTGTGAGTGTGTGTTAGACATCAGGAATGGTGAGAGAACATTGAGCTTGGGACGGTTTTCATCTTCAAACCAAACTTGGGTCTTCAGCCGACAAAGTTTAACTCCCGTCTGGCTAGCGCTAGAGCCCATAATGTTTACTCATTAGGTCAGTAGACGGTCTTTTGTGGCTGTTGAACACATTCGACCACATGAGCGTTTACACTGTGAAATCAATCCAGTTGAATGCCTTTTTGATGAGCTCAAAGCATTTTAGACCCCGTTTCTACACGTATTTAGCATCATACGCTTGTGATCCGATCAACCAAAACACATCTTAATACCAGGGGTCTGTTCTTCGTACGTTGCTAACTCAGTTAGCTGGATTTGATTGTTGACGATTTGGCATGATCTTGGATTGTTTGGTTCTTCAACGCTCATCCTGGACTTGCTGTCATAGCAACAGGTCCGTAAGCTTAAACCTGCTCGCGAGCGGCTTATTTCATATAAACAGGATTAGATCTGTCCCAGCCACTGCTACTTTATTACAAGAGTTCATTACTGAACCAGGGGCAAGAATAATTTGAAATACTACTAATAATGATAATATAAAAATGTATTTGAAAATTATATTATAATGTTGTGTAAAATACAACAGACACAGCCACTTGATTTAGAGATTTATTTGTGATGCAATAATTACTTTAAAATTGTATTGCAGTCTTACACACATTGTACGCTTAATCTGAGCTGTGCATTAATTTGAGTGGTGACAGATATTATGGGATGGCTTGATACGGCGCAGGAGAAGCAGATAACTTGATCTCGACCCTTAAGAAACTTTAATTATTGCTGTCATGTAACAAATCTGCTTCAAATTGAATTATTATTATTATTAAATATTAATTAATTGCTAATTACAACGTTGAAATAAAAATCTAAAGGGTGTACAAATACTATAAAATCGTGAATTAAAAAAAATTGGAATAATGTTTAAAAAAAAAGTGCACATTTAATTTATCTATTATATGTTTATATATTAACTTATAAGTTGTTTTGGTTGTTTAAGGTCCAGAATCATTTTTTTAATTTGTCGCGTTTTTCGCCAGGTGTCTTTTTTAATTATATGATGTCATTATGTTGCCGTCTTGCCACCAGCCAATCGCTGCTTTACTGATCGTGCTTTCGAGTATCGATGCATCTGCCCTCTTCAGGGAACACAAGAACGCGTAGTAACCTCAGACAATTTGATCCAGATATTTTAATCCAATCCGCAAATTCGTTTGAAGAACCAAATTAGCCAGAGATCAGTTATCACGATAAGAATGTCTGGGATCTGTCAAATAGGGTGGCCACCTGTCCCGTATTTACAGGCAAAATGACGATTTGTCCTGTATTTTACATAGGTCCACACATAGTTCAATAAACACAGTTGATTTTGCAGTGTGGAGAATACTAATAGCAAATATAAAGAAATCAATTTCACAATAAGTAGTACAGAAGCTCATTTGTGCGGGATTGCATTTAAGCAACTTTGTTGCCAAAGAGGCGGAGTCTCGAGAACATGCGCTGTGTAAACGTTTTTTTTTAAACATGTCTAGCTTGTGTCTACCGTTTGAACGCCAGTGGGATAGTTCACCCAAAAATGAAAATTCTGTCATCATTTACTCACCCTCAAGTGAACCCTAATTGGGCGTCCCTTATTTTGCCACACTGAAGGTGGCAACTCTACTGTCAAATCATCTCAGATGTATTAAGCGAGGTACAAAGAACGGACCCCAGGTGTAAACAGGGCCATAACAAAATATCCCACCACTTACTGTTGCACTCAAAATCGCATGGTCTAAAACGCAATTGTCATTATGTTTTGCTGCAGGACTGCAATTGTCAGGAATTTAATATAAAGATTCTACAAAGGATAATTTCTCTTTAGCAACACTGAAAGTAATGCCAGTGTAACCATAGATATCTATGGTTGATGATGATCATTTCTGCACAATCTCTTGGGAAATGTGGGTACTCTGTCTGGTATAACCGCACACACCCATCAATATGTGCAGACATGTCCCAAAACAATTAAGTCACACTCCTCGGTGCTTGAGTTCACATTGGTAGGTTGTCGTGATATGTTGGGTTGGGTGTTCAGAGATGTACAGTGAGGAAAATAAGTATTTTAACACCCTGCTATTTTGCAAGTTCTCCCACTTGGAAATCATGGAGGGGTCTGAAATTGTCATCGTAGGTGCATGTCCACTGTGAGAGACATAATCTAAAAAACTAAATCCAGAAATCACAATATGATTTTTTAACTATTTATTTGTATGATACAGCTGCAAATAAGTATTTGAACACCTGTCTATCAGCTAGAATTCTGACCCTCAAAGACCTGTTAGTCTGCCTTTAAAATGTCCACCTCCACTCCATTTATTATCCTAAATTAGATGCACCTGTTTGAGGTCGTTAGCTGAATAAAGACACCTGTCCACCCCATACAGTCAGTAAGAATCCAACTACTAACATGGCCAAGACCAAAGAGCTGTCCAAAGACACTAGAGACAAAATTGTACACCTCCACAAGGCTGGAAAGGGCTACGGGGAAATTGCCAAGCAGCTTGGTGAAAAAAGGTCCCCTGTTGGAGCAATCATTAGAAAATGGAAGAAGCTAATCATGACTGTCAATCTCCCTCGGACTGGGGCTCCATGCAAGATCTCACCTCGTGGGGTCTCAATGATCCTAAGAAAGGTGAGAAATCAGCCCAGAACTACACGGGAGGAGCTGGTCAATGACCTGAAAAGAGCTGGGACCACCGTTTCCAAGGTTACTGTTGGTAATACACTAAGACGTCATGGTTTGAAATCATGCATGGCACGGAAGGTTCCCCTGCTTAAACCAGCACATGTCAAGGCCCGTCTTAAGTTTGCCAATGACCATTTGGATGATCCAGAGGAGTCATGGGAGAAAGTCATGTGGTCAGATGAGACCAAAATAGAACTTTTTGGTCATAATTCCACTAAACGTGTTTGAAGGAAGAAGAATGATGAGTACCATCCCAGTACAGCATCCCTACTGTGAAGCATGGGGGTGGTAGCATCATGCTTTGGGGGTGTTTTTCTGCACATGGGACAGGGCGACTGCACTGTATTAAGGAGAGGATGACCGGGGCCATGTATTGCAAGATTTTGGGGAACAACCTCCTTCCCTCAGTTAGAGCATTGAAGATGGGTCGAGGCTGGGTCTTCCAACATGACAATGACCCGAAGCACACAGCCAGGATAACCAAGGAGTGGCTCTGTAAGAAGCATATCAAGGTTCTGGTGTGGCCTAGCCAGTCTCCAGACCTAAACCCAATAGAGAATCTTTGGAGGAGCTCAAACTCTGTGTTTCTCAGTGACAGGCCAGAAACCTGACTGATCTAGAGAAGATCTGTGTGGAGGAGTGGGCCAAAATCCCTCCTGCAGTGTGTGCAAACCTGGTGAAAAATTACAGGAAACGTTTGACCTCTGTAATTGCAAACAAAGGCTACTGTACCAAATATTAACATTGATTTTCTCAGGTGTTCAAATACTTATTTGCAGCTGTATCATACAAATAAATAGTTAAAAAATCATATATTGTGATTTCTGGATTTTTAGGTTATGTCTCTCACAGTGGACATGCACCTACGATGACAATTTCAGACCGCTCCATGATTTCTAAGTGGGAGAACTTGCAAAATAGCAGGGTGTTCAAATACTTATTTTCCTCACTGTATATGGAGAAAAGTGCGTGTGCAGCAGTCGAAAACCTCTAAAAGCCTCATATTAATGAGTATTTTAAGAGTTTACATTGACAAATAGCATTATAGTGTAGTGAAATAATTTTGGCATATTTGATTGTTATCTTTTAGGATCTTTTAACAAATATTAAAGATCAACAGCATTGCATGTCGCTGCATGTGCATTAACTGTCTACTAGACAAGTATAGCATAGGAAGAAGCTAATATAGAAGACTTCTTACCAATTGTTTTTAACATTATTTTTTAATTACAGTTCATTTTTTTTATTCTTGATGCTTGTCAGATGGTCCGAGATTTCTAATAATCTTCTGTAACTGCTCAGCTTACATTGTTTTTTATGTTCTTTGTACCAACAATTAGAATCAACAACAGCAGTGCATTAACCTGCCAGACCTTAAATATCGTTGTGTCAATTGTGCTTTCCGATGTTATTATATTTACTTTAGCCACTGTTGCTGTGGTTACAGGTTATGTGATATGACTACTGTGACCATACAAAAGCGGCTTGACGTATGGCTGGGCGATATGGTCAAAAACATCCCAATTGAAATATTCATATCAATGGATATTGATAATTATCACGATAAATGTCAAAATTACATCAGTTTTTCATTCATGCAGTACTTTAATCGGACATTTTGAGAGTCACACTTATGAAACGCAGTTGTTATAATCTGACTGTGTGGATGTCAGCATTTTTTAGTATGTAAGTGTTATATAAGTACTAAATATTCAGTCTAATGCAAACTGGCGTCTTGTATGTATGTGTAATAATCCAAATTGCAGGTGAAAAGAGAAGTTTCTGCCAAAAAGATTTCTTCCCAGAAGCAAAATTGTATTTAACATATTTTTATTCAAATTATACCATGGCACAGTTTTGTTCTTGTTGATTGACAGATCGCTGTAAGTGCACAGCTGTGAAGCAGTTCTGCTTTGGATGACTGTTTTCCTGAAACTACATTGAATATCTATGGAAAGCATAAATTATTCATTATGAAAAGATGGGAAAAACACTCTAAAAATGTATTCTTCTTTACCACCGGTTTGATTATTAATTATGTATGATTAATAATATAAATACATATTGTTACATTTATATTGTTATATTAATTATATTATATATACATTTATATGGATTTATTTACTATACAATTAGAATTTTCAGTAATTTAACCATCGTTTATTTGTCACTATTGTTTTTCTGTGCACAATAACTCTAATCGATATCACACTGTCCATCATATCATAAATTGTTTATTATTTACAGGAACACCCTCATCAGCAAAGTGTGTAGCCCTTCAAACTCGTCAATATGTTCCCGAACTGCAAGAGGTTTTGATAGAGCTCTAATCCATGTCTTTATTTCCCGTGATATCAGGAGGTCTGAGTTACAGGAAACAGAGAGCCATTAGTGACATTAGCCGTCATTACCCTGCCATTAAATCTCTCCGTACATCATCAGCTCTTTCCTTTTGAAGTTCATTTGGGATTTTTTCGTTTGCAAATTTTAGATTATTATCCGTAATATCTGCTGTATGTGTTATCATTTAACCTCAGTGGGGCAAGACGAAGAGGACAGCATCCTTTTTCTATTTGATTTCTTATTATTTTAGGGGTGGATATTATGACCTTATTTCATGATATCACCGATTTTATTTCACAATAACAATATATATCACAATATTATTTAAGTATTTACAAGAGCAATATATTTCATCACCGCTCAAAATATAAAAACAAGAAAAGCACGTAAATGTTTGAAATGGGCCTTTATTACGGCATATATTAAATAACCGCAGCATTATGTTTACCTCATGTAAATAAGAAGCTGAATTCACTTATTTCCACTCATTTCCATGTGGAAGAAAACCATTTGAACTATAATGTGCATCTATATATATTCTTATTTTTAAACAGATTTAAATAATAATTAGCATATTGTTTTCCTATTATTTCCTATTATTATTTTTCCTATTATTAAATTCTATTCATGAGTTTCATCCAAGCTTCAGTTTCTCTTGAAGCCAGTACGGAAGTGACTTTTCAATTCATTGACTGGCCACTAGGGACAGGCTCCAGAAGGGAGCAGAATCTCATTGAGCCCCATGTTACTTTACAGCAGAATAAAACATGTTTACAGCCTGGGACAAATTGTGGTTTTGGTTTATACAGCTAATTTTACCCTTCATGACAACTGTAAATGGGGGTGAATTTTTTTGTAACTCATTCGTTTACATTATATAAAGCATTAAAGTTCTGCATAATTAAGGGCGTGGCCACTTTGAGTGACAGGTGGATAGCCGTTTGTCTGCTGTCTGTTAGTCATCACGTCACCTCAGCTCCGCCCACGTCCCGCCTCTTTGCCCATTTTCTGTTATCCGGGAGTGACACGCGATGAAGCGCTGCCAAGATGGCAATAGCTCGACCCTACTTTACGCTCCAAAACTGCTCTTCAGAATCCTATGGGTGATGTAGCACCCTCAAGGATCAACGAACGCATGATGTAGAGTTATAAAACAGGGTTTATTCTGGTCTTGACAACCCTGTTTTATAACTCTACATCGTGCGTTCGTTGATCCTTGAGGGTGCTACAGTGAGAACTCGTGAGCTGACATCCCAGAGGGGGCTAAATAATCCTTTATCTTCTTCTCTATCTTCTTTCTCTCTTATTTCTTAATTTTATCTCAAATTTTCACGTTTCTTTCATTCTTAGTGGAGCTAACCGGCAGCTACAGCCTGCAGATAGCATGTGTCTCAGCAAAAAGGGCTCGGGCAGAAACATAAACAAACATAAACAATTGTACCCGCTATAATCTACCAGTAGATGGCGCAAAAAGAGCACGCCTGGACACAGCTCAATGGGACATTAAATGCTAATACTGTTACAGGTGACGTCACGGACACTACGTCCATATTTTTTTACAGTCTATGGTTTCATCACACTAAAGTGTAAATAGTCTTGTGCTATGCGTATATATTTAAAGGTTCAGTGTGTAAATTTTAGTGGCATCTAGTGGTGATGTTGTGAATTGCGACCGCTCACCCCTCCCTTTCAGAGCACATGGAGAAGCTATAGTGGCCTGCACAGGACAAAGATGTCGTCGTCTGAGAGAGCAGAGAGTGACTAGCGCTCTGTAGAGAAGTTTGTCAGTTTAGGGTTACTGTAGAAACATGGTGGCGCAAAATGGCGACTCCACTGTAAGGAGACCCGCGTGTGTATATAGAATGAGACATTTCTAAGGTAATAAAAACATAACGGTTCATTATGCAAGATATTTATACTCCACTGAAAACATAGTTATGTATATTATATTGCATATCTGTCAATAGATCCTCATTAATATTACACACTGCGCCTTTAAATGCTGTGAAATACAAAGTATAGTAAAATCTCTAATGATAGACATTCGCAGCTCTGTAAGAAGAGCCTCCGCTCAGCTGTAAGTGGCTTTCAGCCGTTTGTTTGTGTGAGTGCTCTAATTGTTTCATATCATTGGTGCTGTGAGAATGATTCGTACTCAGAGAATAGGGGACTGTTGGGTATTCAATTCTCTTCAGAGCAGCAGAAGAGCATAAGGGTCCCTCATCACGGCCACAGCGATGCTAACAGGAAGGAGGAGATTGATTCTTCATTCTGGGTCACGAGATCAATCACTGCATGCTAAAACCACAAATCATTTCAGATATCTCAGTGTTTGTGTTTGGACGGCAAGAAAGAAAGAGATTTTCACACATCCACAGAACACAGTTGTTATATACTGTATAGTTCAGTTATTAGTAAGAGTGAAAATTTTATTTTCTAACTGTTCAGCTCTGATAACCTCACGCAGACAGGCAATGAAACTGTTCAGCCTTTTAGGGTTAAACCGGAGTCGGACAATGATGGAGAGACTCAAGAAGAAGTGACAACATGTAGAATGAGACAGGACATTTCTTAATGGTGTGTTGATTAATTTATGTATAGCTGGTGTGGAGTTAACTATCTTCAAGTCATTGATTAGCATATTCTGTCATGATAATCTCACCCCCTTTGTTGTGTGTTCCCAGGGGGGGGGGGGGGGGGTGTGTATGTAAATTTCAGGGTTAGTGATGTCACTAACCCGGGAGGAAGCTTGTGTAGTCCCTACCAGCCGTTTGTTGTAGTCCTTAAAAAGTCCTTAAAAGCTTATGTTAATTCAGTGCATTAACTACTATTAAAGGGGTCATAGAATGGTACATGCACTTTTACAAGTTGATTATACAGAAATGTGTGTTGGCAGTGCCTGTACACAACCATCCTATAATGATAAAAATACATCCAGTGTTTTTTTTTTAATCTCCTTATATATTTTCCCCTGTCTCAAATCGAGCCGTCTGACCGTGTGACGTTACACGGTGTACGCCCCTCCTAAGATTGTTGATTGACAGCAGCGTTTCAACACAGACCCACCCTGAGCGAGCTGTCATCAGTCCGCCATTGTTGATACTCTGGAACAGAATGGCGTCTAAGCGATTGTGGTGTTGTGTTGTTGTTGTGTGTAATAACGAACACAGCAGTCATTTTGATGTTCCTAAATCCGAACTGCTGAAGACCCAGTGGCTGCTGAGTTTTGTTTTAGAAGGGAATATTCCCCCCGATCAACGTCAATGTTTGCGCAAATCATTTCTCAGCAGACTGCTTTATAAACGAGCGTCAGTATAAAGCAGGTTTTGCTAATAAGCTGCTCTTGAAAAAAGGATCGTGTTCCTGCTGCACCTCAGGAAGATGTGAGTGTAACGTTTTATTAACCTTTATATTAATCTTTGCAAATCGCTTCACGATGAATGAGGCTAAAGTTTACAGGGTAAGTTACATTACGGCATGCTTTCTGTGTATGATGTTCTCAATATAAATCATAATCCCACGTTTATAATGAACAACGCGTTATGTTTGTTATTACAAACTGTGTACTCGGGTGATAAAGTTAACGTGGTAACACTACACTAAGCTTACTTTTGTACATGGTTTATAACGGTGTCTGTTACTGATTAAGAAGTAATGTAAAAAAAAAAATCTTATAACATAACATCAATCTGTCAATGAACTAACACATCAGTAAACACATAGCAACTACACTACTCTGCCAGTACAAAGATAGATCAAAGTGACATGACGTTAACCAACCATTCAGAAACGTCCTGTTCGAACTTCGATGGGTTCGTCATCTTGTTCCTAGTCCGACTCCGGTTCAAAATGATAAGGTTGCTCAGATGTTTCCTCAGAGACTGCCGTTGCCATTATTTCTCGAAAATATACCCTCAAATGTTGTCAAGGCAACACTCCACGTGTGTTGTGGTGTTGTGTCGGGTCGAACCGAACGCCCCACAGAGCAGAGGGGGCGGGGTGAGCAAAGCTCATTATCATTTAAAGTCACATGCACTGAAATGACTTGCTGAAAACTGAGCTGGTTTTGACCAGGTAAAATGAGTGTTTTCTTACAATACTAATGAGAATTTTTAATTAAAGTATATTACAAACTTTTCATTTAGACACTAAAGAATCATATTAACTTGTACAAAAATGTCATTCTATGACCCCTTTAACAAATTTAGATTTAAAAAATGTATATGTGTTGACATTAATAACTAAGTTTAATAAATGCTGCAGAAGTCTTGTTCATTCTTAGTTAATTTTAACAAATGAAACCTTATTGTAAAAATGTTACACCACAACCTAATAATGGACATAACGTTTATTGCATTAATATAATATAATTAATAATAATCATTAATCCTTAATACAAAACAATAATATAATAATCATGTATTTCCTAATCGTATTAATCTAGGGTAATTTTCTGTGTGTATTAATACTAGTGGTGGGCCGTTATCGGCGTTAACGTGAGACTCTTATCGGGCGATTAAAAAAAATATCGCCGTTAATCTATTCTCAAAGTTGGGTTGGGAGCTGGGTCTATACTACGCAAGCAATGATGACTTTAGGCAAATTTATACTTCTGCGTCGAGTGTACGCCGTAGCTACGCCGTAGGCTGTCTGATGCGCGCGTACCCTACGACGTACCCTGACGCGCACCTCTCCAAAAATGTAACAACATCAATTCTATGCAGACCGCAAGCGCCGTGATTGGTCTGCCAGAACCTCTCCCTCAGGTCAGTAAATAAATAAACAAAATCTGCGATAAGAGTGTGTGTCCAGAAATTGGATGATAGTTTAATCCTTACATCTGCTATATAACACAATATTTTGTAGTGCAGAGATTGTTTATGCTAGTGAATAAATACATAGATCCGCTGTGTATAGTTTATTTATTTTCTCATTAAAACCAAAGATGTTAATCAGTGATTGTATATCAAGAACAGGGACACATTAGGGTGCATTTCGTTTTGTGATTTCAACGGAATGAATAGTCTCCGCAACAGCAATCGATTGAAGCGCTCGTCTGTGCATGAGCCAACGATACTGAAAACAGCGCCACGAGCTCGGCATGATTTCAAAAACGCATTCCAGCGCCAGATCGCCTCTTATTTAACTCTACTAATCAACTAGAGATGCTTAATTTGTATTACATACAACAACTCAAGCTTGTAGGTCCGACACAGAAGTATAAATTGGACAGAAGTTATTTATTATTCAAACTACAAGAAGACAAACGAACACTTACGAGTACACATATTCTGAATGCCTTCGGCAGAATTCAAATGAGCCATTTTAAGATTAAAAAATTTAATCTATGCCCACCACTAATTAATACATTTTTAAAAATCCCAGTTACATAAATTAACATTAGTCAATAATGTATTAGGAGCTAACATGAGCTAACAACAATGTATCATTAATTAAATATTTCTGTAATGAATTAAAATTGCTAATGTGTGCGTCATACACTAGCGTTCAAAAGTTTTGGAGACAGTAAAAGTGACAGTAAATACATTTATGTTATATAATTTCTATTCATCCAGGAAAATAAATGCATCACAGTTTTCTCAAAAATATGAAACAGGACAACAGGATCATGTGACACCGAAGATCGGAGTAATAATGATGCTGAAAATTCAGCATTTTAAACACTTATTTTAAATTGTTACAATATTGTGCAATTATACTGTTTTCATTGTATTTTTGATCATATAAATGCAGCCTTTCAAAAACAATACACAATTGTACCGACCCCAAACTTTTGAACAGTAGTGTATTCATATATTGGGTAAATGTATCTTTCCTGATGTAAATGTAAATAAATGTCCTGAAGGAGACACCAGTGCAAGTTGGCACATAGTGTTTAATAGATGAAGCTTAGTTTAGGGTGTATGCTCTGGTTCACTGTGAATGAAACACTGCATAAGGAGCCACTTCGGGTGTCTGGTGAGGTCATAATGATCTGCTTCAGCAGCTGATGTCATTCGCGTTCTTCATCAGTCCCATTATTCTTGTCAGTCTCATACTCATTCATCCGCCCATCATTTTTACAACACTATTCTTTTGCTGCCCTGCAATTAAGGGATAATGTAGTATAAGTTACAAAATAAACCATGAGGGTGATCATGATCCAGGCCTGAATCGAAGGCTAAATGTACTTTTAGTACACGGTTTGCCCAATAAATGCTCTGCGTCTGAAATCAAATACTTCCTTACTATATAAGCCCCGTTTCCACCGAAATTACCGGGAACAATTTGTATGTGAAATAGTGAAAAACAGTAGGCGAAAAGTTCCTGTGAGATTTTGAAGTGTGCATTCAGTGGATCTATCCCGTGAGGCCACAGGATTCAAATTCAAGTTTAGTACCTACTCAGTAAGTCGTTTCACACGCAGCGATGGGCATAAAATTGCTTCACAAGTGATATGAGAGATAAGAAAACAGTTTCAGACAGTGATGTACGGTTTTAGTATCACTGCAAACAAACTCGTTCACAGAATGCTGACAAGTCAGAATCAAGATTTCCAGGAAAACCGTTTGGAAATGCACACCCAGTTCTTAATTCTCATTCAAACGATTGTTTAAAAGCATCCTATTTATTGATTGTAAATAACAAGTTGAGAATTCTGAGGATTGATGTCGGTTCTGTTTGGGTGGGAACTAGTTTTAGAGTGTTTTGCAGTGAATCTTACACCGCTGTGTTGATGCAGGTCGTGTCAGCAGCAGTTACTGATATTGCACGTGTTGTTTTAAATGATTTTGGGTCACTTCAGGTTCTGTTTCTCTCTCTCTCTCTCTCTCTCTCTCTCTCTCTCTCTCTCTCTCTACTTCAGAGCTCTGAGTTTGTGTGTTTGGAGTTTGATGAGCAGAAGGTGAATCTGGTGCTGAAGAAGATGGCAGAGCTTCAGGAGAGCATCGACAGCGTCGTGCACCGCAGCTAAAGCGCGTGTGTGTGTGTGTCTGTGTGTGTGTGTGAGAGAGAGAGAAAGTGCTGTATTGTTATTTTCATCATAAATAATCATTGTCAAACCTCAAACTTTGATATATGTGAGTTTTTTTTTATTTTTATAGACTAGGTAAACCCAGCCTGATCTGCCAGTGATTTGATGTCACCCGGCAACTCGGGCTGGAAACCTGTACACTCATTTCTACTGCTTCTGTTACACTTTTGCGGGAACCAATCACAGACTGGCTTATCCACCTGGCCCGCCACTGGCTGGTATAGACTGGCACATATAGACTGTAAAAGAAATGGACAGAGCGACCCCATAGACTTCAACGGAGATAATTGAAGTCAGATAGAAGCACTCACTTCCTGATGGCTGATGTACTGCGCAGCCTCGGATTGAGCTTGACGATGTA
This sequence comes from Romanogobio albipinnatus, assembly GCA_023566225.1. Taxonomy (NCBI): domain Eukaryota; kingdom Metazoa; phylum Chordata; class Actinopteri; order Cypriniformes; family Gobionidae; genus Romanogobio; species Romanogobio albipinnatus. The sequence goes on along the minus strand of CM042241.1, from coordinate 63,904,147 downwards.
GATGTGACGTGAGCAACCTGTCTGACAGTGGCAAGTCTTCTAGTAGTTGTGCAAAGTGAAATCTGAATCACCGAATCTTGCAGAGACAGAGAGGGTGAGCTGGGGCAACTTTTGATGAATGAAGCAGGATCTGCGACATCTCTATCTGCGTTTATGCCTCCACGTCCCCCCGATTGCCTCATAGACAGTAAAAGATTGCCTACGAGCTTCTCCTCGGGTCTATACGCTAATTTGCTCAACAGCGCGACACAGTCGCGTGATTATGACACAATCGTTAGCCTATATTTTACAAAAACAGCTTCAACGGGGCGATAGTGTAAGATGCAAGGTAATGGAGCCTTTTTTACATTGTTGTGTTTGTTTAGAAATAAACAATGGACAAATGGAGTCTTTAAACGCCTCAGATGTTAAGATATTCACTGTCAAAGTGAGGACAAAATGAATGGGAGTCGATGGGATGCTAACAGCAGGTGATGGCTTGGTTAGCAATGGCCGCGCCAATAGAAGGTACGCTTTCCGGGGGCTGGATTACCCCCTTGGTTTAACACGATGACGGATAGAGAAGCGATGGATCATTGGTCTGATTGGTTGAAGGACTATCCAATTGACCGTTTGCGAAGACCCGCCCCCTTTAGTTACTGTTGCTATGTCCGACAAGCCATGGCGCTCTCACACCACACACGTTCTCACGCAGAGAAAATACATCGCGGAGCAAAGAGGACACTGACAACACGCAGACAGACAAGACAGAGCAAGTTACTTTTAATATGAAACAAAGTCTCAACTTTGAAATTTTTATTATTTAAAGAAATTTTGAACAATAAATACCATTTTGTGGCTCTTTAATGTGTCGTGATCGCTGTAACGCCTCGTGAACCGATTATCTCTTCCTTCCAGTTCATTGATAAGCATGAAATAAACATGAATGAACACTAAAAGAAATGTTGTTTCAACCGTGGAAAGACGTCAGTACACACCGTTTTTCCAAGTTCAAGTCCACCGACGTTAATCTACTAACTCTCCTGACTGCTTTGTCGGACAGAGCGGCAGATTCGGCGATGTGATTGGTCAGATCGCCTGTCAATCAAACTTGCAGCGAATGGTGAATTGCGCACAGAGTCATTTGAACTATGCTCGTTGATCACGCCTCTTGTGCAGTAGAAAATACAGAGCAGACACCCCAGACCAATGTTCAATCTTAAATTGAGCTTGGTCTGGAGATGGCCAGACAAAGGATTTAAGGTTCTGTGTGTTAGTTACTGATATACTTTCATAGACATCACACAGGAACATTGTGAATGATGCGCTTGAATGGGCCCGTCTAAAGTCTTCATCAGGTTTCGCAAGCTCTTCTCAAATCCTAGCAAACCCTTTACACACATTATGAAAGTCCTATCTTAAATAATCAAATTTTCGCTGTGCTTTTTAGTGTGAACACTTTGAGACAGCAAGTTTCATTGATCAGGATGGGAAATTTTCATCATGTAAATTAGTACATACTCATTTGAATTTTTATATTACTGAATTACTCTTCTTTTGAGCATTAAGGAAATACTTTTTTGAGAACCTGTAATTTGTTTCCCCCATAAATCTTTAAATGTGAGCAGATTAAAAAAACTTAACAGGGCATGAAAGATTTTGAATTGGTCCCTAGGGAACCAAACCCATGACTTTGGCATTGCTAATGCCACGCCCTAACTAACAGTTTAGCAGTCATTGTCTCCAAGATTTCTTTTCTGAGTATTAAGGGTGTGTTTATACATGGTGTTCAGTTCTCTTTTTGTTCTCTCTTTGTTCTGGACCAAAAAAGAAAATTATGTTGTCTTACTCCAAGCTGTATAGGCTGGAAAGCCTACTACCAATTAAGCATATTAGGTGATGTGCATCTCTGTAATGAGAAGGGGTGTGGTCTAATGACATCAACACCCTATATCAGGTGTGCATAATTATTAGGCAACTTCCTTTCCTTTGGCAAAATGTGTCAAAAGAAGGACTTGACAGGCTCAGAAAAGTCAAAAATAGTGAGATATATTGCAGAGGGATGCAGCAGTCTTAGCTTCTGAAGCGTGATCATCGAACAATCAAGCGTTTCATTCAAAATAGTCAACAGGGTCGCAAGAAGCGTGTGGAAAAACCAAGGCGCAAAATAACTGCCCGTGAACTGAGAAAAGTCAAGCGTGCAGCTGCCAAGATGCCACTTGCCACCAGTTTGGCCATATTTCAGAGCTGCAACATCACTGGAGTGCCCCAAAGCACAAGGTGTGCAATACTCAGAGACATGGCCAAGGTAAGAAAGGCAGAAAGTCGACCACCACTGAACAAGACACACAAGCTGAAACGTCAAGACTGGGCCAAGAAATATCTCAAGACTGATTTTTCTAAGGTTTTATGGACTGATGAAATGAGAGTGAGTCTTGATGGGCCAGATGAATGGGCCCGTGGCTGGATTGGTAAAGGGCAGAGAGCTCCAGTCCGACTCAGATGCCAGCAAGGTGGAGTACTGGTTTGGGCTGGTATCATCAAAGATGAGCTTGTGGGGCCTTTTCGGGTTGAGGATGGAGTCAAGCTCAACTCCCAGTCCTACTGCCAGTTTCTGGAAGACACCTTCTTCAAGCAGTGGTACAGAAAGAAGTCTGCATCCTTCAAGAAAAACATGATTTTCATGCAGGACAATGCTCCATCACACGCGTCCAAGTACTCCACAGCGTGGCTGGCAAGAAAGCAACCTGATCTCACAGAATTCCGTGAAATGAACACGGGACCCTTAACTCAAAATCCGTGGCAGTTTCATGGAATCGCCGAAAATTCCGTGATGGGTCCACGGAAGTGATTCCTATGCAAGTCAATGACAGTATAAAGACGCGTTGGGCATTGTTTTCATCATGAAACTATGATTTTTTTTGCCATTATGACATGGAGTGTGATTCTCGATTTAATCAGCCAGCATAATTTTATTTATAATTATTTTAATTTTTTATTTATTTACAGTATTTAGACACATTTTGAACACGTAACCCAATCCCTTCCCTAAACCTAACCATTTGTGTATTATAAAAAAACAGGATATAACAGGCAGATACGACTGCAGGCACAATTTATTCAAAAAGTACAAATATTCCAAGTGTTCCGAGGCCAAACGATTGATTTGTGTGAAGAAAATCCTCAAAAGCGATCAGCAGCGTCGAGTCCATCCGCCAAAGATCCTAAACACATTTCAAATTTTACCGCCGGAAAAAACGTTACGTCAGCTTTGACAGCATTGGCTGTCGTATGTCTCGTGACCAATTGCGTCATTACGTCGGTTTTGATTGTAAAATGCCATTGGCTCTCGTGTGTCTCGTGACAGATTGCGTCACGCTAAAGAGTCGTGTGTATTATTTGAATGGGATATGAATGAGTGTGCTCACGGCGCGGCGGGATCATCATTTTAGAAATTAAAACATTAAAATCAACTTTGTTCTTTACATGAAGACATCGAGTGACTTCAGAAGACTTGGAATGCAACATGAGTTGATACTTTTATGCTGTTTTTGGTCAGTTTTTGCAATAAATACCTGTGACTGTACTTGTATTTGCCTGTTATGTGTTTTATATTGTTGAGAAGTGGGTAGGTTTAGGGTAGGAGTGGAGTTAGTTGCTCCAAAATATAAAAGTAGCCTATAAATATTCATAAAATCATGTCTGCTTTTTACTGTCATTGACTTGCATAGGAATCACTTCCGTGGACCCATCACGGAATTCTCGGCGATTCCGTGAAACTGCCACGGATTTTGTGTTAAGGGGCCCGTGTTCATTTCACGGAATTCTGTGAGACCAGGTTGCAAGAAAGGGTATAAAAGAAGAAAATCTAATGATATGGCCTCCATGTTCACCTGATCTGAACCCCATTGAGAACCTGTGGTCCATCATCAAATGTGCGATTTACAAGGAGGGAAAACAGTACACCTCTCTGAACAGTGTCTGGGAGGCTGTGGTTGCTGCTGCACGCAATGTTGATGGTGAACAGATCAAAACACTGACAGAATCCATGGATGGCAGGCTTTTGAGTGTCCTTGCAAAGAAAGGTGGCTATATTGGTCACTGATTTGTTTTTGTTTGGTTTTTGAATGTCAGAAATGTATATTTGTGAATGTTGAGATGTTATATTGGTTTCACTGGTAAAAATAAATAATTGAAATGGGTATAAATTTGTTTTTTGTTAAGTTGCCTAATAATTATGCACAGTAATAGTCACCTGCACACACAGATATCCCCCTAAAATAGCTAAAACTAAAAACCACTTCCAAAAATATTCAGCTTTGATATTGAGTTTTTTGTGTTCATTGACAACATGGTTGTTGTTTAATTATTAATGTTTTAAAATTAATCCTCAAAAATACAACTTGCCTAATAATTCTGCACTCCCTGTATGTGCGTAGCTCTTCTCAAATCCTAGCAAACCCTTTACACATATTATGAAAGTCCTATCTTAAATAATCTAATTTTAGCTGTGCTTTTTAGTGTGAACACTTTGAGAGAGCAAGTTTCATTGATCAGGATGGGAAATTTTCAGACAACCTATGTTTGTAAACAACCTACAGGAACCACTGAGCCACTGCCGCCCAAATTCAAATGAACCACACAGAGCCATCGCACCAGGGTTCATTTAAAGGGATAGTTCACCCAAAAATCTAAATTAGCCCATGATTTACTCCCCCCTCAAATCATCCTAGGTGTATATGACATTCTTCTTTCTGACAAATTAAATCTGAGTTTTATTAAAAAAAGTCCTGGCTCATCCAAGCTTTATAATGGCAGTCACTTGACTTGACCTGAAGTCCATAAAATGCAATACAATACAATACAATACAATACAAATGTTTATTTATATAGCACATTTAAAAACGACCAAAGTGCTGCACAGAATATGAAAGCAAAACAGTCAGCAAGATTACAAACAATAAGACACAATCTATCAAGCACAAACTGTAAAATAGATGAGGTGCATTAAAAGAAAGGAGCATTGCACAGTAAATCAGGAAATATTAAATATTAAATGCCAGGGAGAAGTACGTTTCAAGAGTGGACTTAAAAATAGACAGAGTTGAAGCAATTTGAATATGAATTGGGAGACTATTCCACAACTTGGGGCCAATAACAGAAAAACGCTTTGACGCCTCTCGTGGATAGGGCTGGGTAACAAACTCAAGCCCCTCCTCTCTTATGTCATAATCCTCTGCCATTTCTCTTTAAAAATCCTAATTTTTAGACTCTAATTCATGGCTGGTGTCAATACGCATGCATGGTCAAGGGTTACTCTTTTAGCGCAAGTCGACTGGCATACCGCTGACCGCTGGAATCTAGTTATTTTAGTCTATAAAGTTTTAAATATGGATTCCAAACAAGTGGAAAAGATGAGTCTCGGTCCACTTCCAACAAACTCTGGTGCGGTTTGACTGAAATATAAACAACGCTGACCAAAGACGTGTAAACAAACCAAAAACCGGAAGATGCGACCCTAAAAGGACAGTGCTCAAGCTGTTTTTTTCTGGTCATAGTCGTGATGTTGCCCATCACAGTTCGGTACACGCGTCAGAACTGCGTCTCCTCGCAGCAGATCTTGGTTTGTGTGTGTGTGACGAAGGGATTCCTGCCGCTGTTTTGACTCCTTCACACATTTTATAAGCTCTTCACAAGTTCTCAGTTGGTCAAAATACCATCATATATACAGTGAGGAAAATAAGTATTTGAACACCCTGCTATTTTGCAAGTTCTCCTACTTAGAAATCATGGATGGGTCTGAATTTGTCATCGTAGGTGCATGTCCACTGTTAGAGACATAATCTAAAAAAAAAATCCAGAAATCGTAATGTATGATTTTTTAACTATTTATTTGTATGATACAGCTGCAAATAAGTATTTGAACACCTGAGAAAATCAATGTTAATATTTTGTTCAGTAGCATTTGTTTGCAATTACAGAGGTCAAACGTTTCCTGTAGTTTTTCACCAGGTTTGCACACACTGCAGGAGGGATTTTGGCCCACTCCTCCACACAGATCTTCTCTAGATCAGTCAGGTTTCTGGCCTGTCACTGAGAAACACGGAGTTTGAGCTCCCTCCAAAGATTCTCTATTGGGTTTAGGTCTGGAGACTGGCTAGGCCACGTCAGAACCTTGATATGCTTCTTACAGAGCCACTCCTTGGTTATCCTGGCTGTGCGCTTCGGGTCATTGTCATGTTGGAAGACCCAGCCTCGACCCATCTTCAATGCTCTAACTGAGGGAAGGAGGTTGTTCCCCAAAATCTCGCAATACATGGCCCCGGTCATCCTCTCCTTAATACAGTGCAGTCGCCCTGTCCCATGTGCAGAAAAACACCCCCAAAGCATGATGCTACCACCCCCATGCTTCACAGTAGGGATGGTGTTCTTGGGATGGTACTCATCATTCTTCTTCCTCCAAACACGTTTAGTGGAATTATGACCAAAAAGTTCTATTTTGGTCTTATCTGACCACATGACTTTCTCCCATGACTCCTCTGGATCATCCAAATGGTCATTGGCAAACTTAAGACGGGCCTTGACATGTGCTGGTTTAAGTAGGGGAACCTTCCGTGCCATACATGATTTCAAACCAAGACGTCTTAGTGTATTACCAACAGTAACCTTGGAAACGGTGGTCCTAGCTCTTTTCAGGTCATTGACCAGCTCCTCCCGTGTAGTTCTGGGCTGATTTCTCACCTTTCTTAGGATCATTGAGACCCCAGGAGTAGAGATCTTGCATGGAGCCCCAGTCCGAGGGAGATTGACAGTCATGTTTAGCTTCTTCCATTTTCTAATGATTGCTCCAACAGTGGACCTTTTTTCACCAAGCTGCTTGGCAATTTCCCCGTAGCCCTTTCCAGCCTTGTGGAGGTGTACAATTTTGTCTCTAGTGTCTTTAGACAGCTCTTTGGTCTTGGCCATGTTAGTAGTTGGATTCTTACTGATTGTATGGGGTGGACAGGTGTCTTTATGCAGCTAACGACCTCAAACAGGTGCATCTAATTTAGGATAATAAATGGAGTGGAGGTGGACATTTTAAAGGCAGACTAACAGGTCTTTGAGGGTCAGAATTCTAGCTGATAGACAGGTGTTCAAATACTTATTTGCAGCTGTATCATACAAATAAATAGTTAAAAAATCCTACTTTGTGATTTCTGGATTTTTTTTTTAGATTATGTCTCTCACAGTGGCCATGCACCTACGATGACAATTTCAGAGCCCTTCATGATTTCCAAGTGGGAGAACTTGCAAAATAGCAGGGTGTTCAAATACTTATTTTCCTCACTGTAGCTACGCACTAACGCACATACAGCGAGCGCATTAAGTCCAGCACACAGCATTGTTTTAGATGTTCGGTAAGTTCAGTTGTTTAATATATGCCATAAAAGCCGACCAATCAGGTTGTGAACATATCCCTATGCCTTTGAGTTCGGTGTTAAAATGCCAATGTGAACGCTAAGCGAACCAGGACTGAGCAGTGGCAGTGCAGGTAACTGACCTGACACAGACCTGTAAATCTTGATGCATGTGAGTTAATTTTTATTGCCAAATTTAGTGTTCTTGGAGATATACAGAGATATACTAGCAGCAGGATAAATTTTTTTATCACCGCTGTGCTTTTGAGCAAAGGTCATGATGTTGAGAATACTGTTCCCATATATTAAAAACCATAAATGGCAATACAAATGCCATTTGTTAGTAGTACACATTTATATTTAAATGCACAAATGTTTGTATTTTACTTTTATTCTGTGTTTATTGTTAAAAAATTGCAAACCACATATGAAATGCATAGGAAATAACAATTTTGTTTTAAATATATAATAATTTCCTACCGAGGTGGAAAAACATAATTCACTGACTTTTAATGTTGAGTTTTGGATGCTATGTGCACCCCTTTATCTTTTATTTTTCTTTTGTCCGTGTTTGGAGACGCAGTGTTTACCAAAGCACCGTGATATCTGTTTAAATATTTAAGACAAGTTAACACCCATCAGGTGAACGGGTTGAGACGTGTCTCCGGTCGCACAGGTGTGAAGATCTGGACGTGCACCAGACGGGGACTGTTGTGTGTTTATCATAGACCAAACACATCAGTCCGCTTTTGTTCCTGTCCTACCTCAAGCAGATGGTCCTCGTTCTGTCATTCACAACAAATGTGTGCTTTAAGCAGCCTAAGAGTTGCTGGACGCCCGGTTAATTATTCAGATGAGAAGACAATGGGTGTAGTTGTGGCCCTCTTTGAAAAGCATCGTATGAGTTTACTTGTTCATTTTACAAGCCTGATACTGATAGAACCAACTGTTCATGCTGACACTCCGGGTTTTATTGTGCTGAATAGAGTAGAATAGAATACTGTTAGGTTGAGATATTAACAAATATCAGGAGAACATAAAAAAATATAAAAACATTTGATATCATTACTAAAATAAAAATGGTTATATCCGTAGTGAAATTGAGTAGGAAATACTAATATTGCTAACAGCAATTTTAACGAATTACTTAATTTTACTTTACTTTTATGTAGTAAAGGTAAATACTACACTGTAAAAAAAGGTGGCTTCCTTAAATTAAGTACAATCAAGTCATTTCAGCTTAAATTACATTTAAACTGACTTTAAAAATGAGTTGAATCTTGTTCTTCTAAAATAAAAATAGAAAATTGCTTAACTTATTTTGTTGAGTTAAAGCAACGTAAAACGATATGTTGTCATAACACAATTGTTTACAGTGATACTAAAATGACCGATACTTTAATAATGGGAAATGTGTAAATAAATAACATAATATGATTACTGAAATATTGTTTATGATGGTTATCCATCTTCTACTGCTTTTACTTATTTTCCCAATCAAGTGAATCATATTTTTAATGGAAGAAAAATCAATATAAAATGTTTTTCAGACTGAATGACTGATAGGGCGTATAGTGTGACCAATAAAGGTGTTTCAATGTTTAATTACATTAATGTGGATTACGTTGTTTAATTTTTTGAGTTCAAAATGTCAAACTGGTCACGACAATTGGAGTTAAAGATATGAAGTAGCCTCAAGTTCAAATGTGAAATAAGTTCAAGTGTATATTATATGCACAATGAGCTTTCAAAGGGAAGATCGTTGCCCTGAGGCAAGTTTTAGGCATCATTAGAGGAACACACACATCTTTCAGACACATGGTGTTTATAACGGTGATGTAGCTGAAGCCCAGCCCTAACCCCACCCCCAAACCTGTTGATATCAGTGCATGTAAAGCAAAACATGATGTGTGCGCATTGCAAAGCGTTTTCTCCATGTTACACTATTTGTGAGATTATACAAAACTGGCATAGCCAAACCTGTGCACACGCGTGCCCGTGTCCGTGCGCGCGGCCATGGTCAGGGGGATACACGAGGGAGGCGCTCACGCTGGCGAGGTTGAGCGTGCGTGAGGGTGAGGAGACTCTGACCTGCCTCGTCTACAGGCGGTACCGCTCTCTGGATGACTAATTAGAATGGATTACTAACTGGAAACGGGACGTTCAAGTTCACTAAAGAAATAAATAACAGCTGTTCCGTTCGGTGGACTAACAGCAAAAGAGGGGAAAATGTCCCTTCTTTGAAGAAACATCAGTTTTGCGCCGCTGTTATAAAGGTGAGAGTCGCCGCTGCACCGTACCTACACACACAGGTGAGACACACGATCATTAGAGACTTACGAGTTAGGACTTATAAAATCTATCTATCTATCTATCTATCTATCTATCTATCTATCTATCTATCTATCTATCTATCTATCTATCTATCTATCTATCTATCTATCTATCTATCTATCTATCTGTCTGTCTGTCTGTCTGTCTGTCTGTCTGTCTGTCTGTCCAACTATCTGTCTGTCCATCTGTGTGTCTGTCTGTCCAACTATCTATCTATCTATCTATCTATCTATCTATCTATCTATCTATCTATCTATCTATCTATCTATCTATCTTTCTATCTATCTATCTATCTGTCTGTCTGTCTATATCCAATATGTCTGTCTGTCTGTCTATCTATCTATCTATCTATCTATCTATCTATCTATCTATCTATCTATCTATCTATCTATCTATCTATCTATCTATCTATCTATCTATCTATCTATCTGTCTGTCTATATCCAATCTGTCTGTCTATCTATCTATCTATCTATCTATCTATCTATCTATCTATCTATCTATCTATCTATCTATCTATCTATCTATCTATCTATCTATCTATCTATCTATCTATCTATCTATCTGTCTGTCTGTCTGTCTGTCTATATCCAATATGTCTGTCTGTCTGTCTATATCCAATATGTCTGTCTGTCTGTCTGTCTGTCTGTCTGTCTGTCTGTCTGTCTGTCTGTCTGTCTGTCTGTCTATCTATCTGTCTGTCTGTCTGTCTGTCTGTCTATTTGTCTGTCTGTCCTATCTATCCAATCTGTCTGTCAGTTTGTCTATCCATCTATCTGTCTGTCTGTCTAATCATCTGTCTGCCAAATCCTTAAAGGGGTAGTTTGCCTCAAAATTAAACTTTTCTCATTAGTTTTTCACGTCTTGTCTTTCCAAAGCTGTATGAGTTTGTTTTGTGCAAAACAAAAGTACAATTACAGACTTTTCACCATGGGCGTCGGAACCATTGTTTGTGGGTGGGACAAGACCCACCCACTTTTTACGATCAATGATATTGGACCCACTCACTTTTTCTCTAACATTCAGCAGATGTCTGTTTACCTACCCCTAATCGATAAACACTTATTATTAAACACATGTTAGACGCTTTATTTCCATTTTTCTAATATTTTCGTCATTTTTATTGAAAATAAATGCCTTTCCGATCTGATATGTGATGGGAAAAGGGAGATGATTGAACTCGGCGATAGGCGGATTCGAACCGCGGGTCGACTTGTGTCAAAACTAGATGCCGTGTGTCTTCTACACTACTGCTGCTCTCAATGAAATGGCGATTCCCGTAATTTTGTCTTTCCTATTTGCTTAGCAAGCAAAGTGGTATATTTGTACTTATTGGCATCTATTCCAGGAAAAAAAATTCTGAGGACCCACCCACATTTTTTTTGCTTCCGACGCCCATGCTTTTCACACAGATTATTTGACATCTACAGTGACTACTTAATGTCAAAAGAAAAAAAATTCCATAACATTTTCCCCCGGTTTCACAGACAAGGCTTAGACTCATCCCGGACTAAAATGCATGTTTGATCTGTTTTAAAGGCACAATATGCAAGATATGTATCCAACAACCATTAGAACAATGTTATATATTTTGTTGACTTATGTACTTTTGACTTGTGTACTTCTTGCTGACTTGTGTACATTATCCCAAATGTTTCGAAGAATGTTTAAATCCAGAGAAATAAGCTATTTTAACCAGGACAGGCATAATACAAGCTCTCGTCTCGAGTCGTGTCGCGCTTGTCTCTCATTAGCAATCGCTCCAGTGGCCTCATTCCGCTCCAACAGCTTTCAGCCCCGCCCTGCTTCATACTACAGTAACGCTAATAAATATTTAATACATCAGCTCATCCATGAATATGATTTCTGCTCGAGTCCTGTCGGATTCTTTTCTACCAGCTATAGAGGTGAAGACGACAACTCCCATGATTCCGCGAAATCAAGGCGTCATAATGCTACGCGTTTGTTTTGTATAAGCCACCTCTAGCGGCAAAAATTACATATTGTGCATTTAACTGAAAGCATATCTTAAATTCCCCAGTAATGTTTTTAACACCAGTAATGTTTTTTTTTCTAAGGCATGTTTATAAAAGCTACTTAAATTTCCAAGTGAACTAAGGACTAATCCGGGCTTTATCTAAACCCTTTCTGTGAAACCAGGCCATAACTATTAAAAAGTGGGTGTGACAGGAGTGTGTGGGACAATGCTATATCATATATTTAGGCTACAATAACAATTGTAGAAAAAGAAAAAGTGGTGACCCACCCGCAAATTACGTCAATGATAACAATCTGTATGACCCATATGTGCACAACATTTTTCTGGGAAAATGTCATGAAATTTGGCTATGAAAATATGTTTTATTGATGTCCAACCTGCACCATATTTGACTTTTTTCTGTAAATATTTACTTAATATTTCAGTCTGTTTCTCACATAAAGCTATTACATGACTGAATAAAGTGGATGAGATATGGACCACATTCATGGTGCTTTTATCACTTTTTTTGGGAAATTGAAAATAATAATTAAAATTTTTAGGTAAACTGTTGCTTTAAGGACCATTCGCACCGTTTCAACACTGTTAAAAAAAATAGGCTACCTGAGCTTTAGCAAATAAACCATGACGCCTGCGGAAAGTCCTCGTGATGACAGGAGTATCAACATGTGTATGTACACACACACACAACTCATTACTGTTTACAGTACAGTGTATACAGAAGCATTATGCCTCCAGGATGTTGACTACACCTTTAAAATCACAGATTTCAGCAAAATACAAATATATCTGAAGGAAAGCAAAATGTTTTCCTTTTTTAGCGTTTTCATAGCAATGTTGTTGTTTTCTTCGTCATGTTGCTGTTTTACCAAGCAGAATTCAGTCTAAATGATTCAGTGTGTGAGTGAGCAGCCACAAGTGATTCAGACAGTTTTTCCATTAATTGAATTGAGTTCATCCAAATAAACCGTCCGAGCTAATAACCTGTTGGTACAATCTGTCACTCACATGCGATCGACCAATAGCAAATCACAACGATCCAATCAATTCCCAGTGGACAAATCAAGTCCTGCCCTACATTTGAAGACTTCCAATGCAAGAGCCACTTCAAAAATGAGAGAGAAAAAAAATGAGTGAATGGTCACCGTTCATCAAATACTTTCACTTCAAACCTGTTATATATCCCAGCCTCAGCACATTCAGAATTACCGGTACATGGGTAGAAACCTATACTTACATGGGAGCCTGACAAAAATCAATTCTGCGTTAGTTCAGGCAGGCCACGTAGTCAAGCTCTGCTATCAGCTGAAATCAAACCCCGCCCATATCAGCTGATCTGATTTCTATGCACTCAATTGGCAACTCTCAAACAGGACGTCTTATCAGGCTGCTTAAGTTCAGTCTGCCTGCTTGTCTGCTTCCACTGCACACTGCTTTGCAACCCACCTCCTCCCCAGCTCCTCCTTAAACTTGTGTTCAACTTAATCAATGTCATTCTGTCGTCATTAGCCCCATTTCCACCGAAATTACCCGGAACAATTTGTCCCAGGAACTTTTTCACCCCAGACCTGCTACTGTCTGTGTTTCCATCGCGGTCTAAAGTACGGTGAAGATTAGTCCAGTGACGTAGGACTGCGCACGACTGCGACTTTCCAGAGCCCGTTGGATTTCTTCTTCCGCAAATGCATTAACAAAGCCTGAACGTCGTCGTCGGTCTATCGTTGTGTTTTTTAAACTCCATTGTTGATTCGAATAGCGAACAACTCTTACTGCACGCACCGCAACTGACTTTTAGGTTGAAATAAAATGCTGGGTGAGCTCAACCAATCAGCATTGTTCAGCGCCCAAGTCCCACCCCCGAAAGTTCCTGAACTTTGTAAAAGTACTACCTCGCGAGCAGGGACGTTTTCAGGAAGACATTTTAACCCGGAACTTCATTTGTAAAATGTAAATTTTCAAAATATGCCAATAAAAAGTTGACTGAAAGTGATGTTTTTGACTTAAGTGGTCCTGACTGAAATGCTAATTTTAAAGAAAAACGTCAGACTCAGACGGATTTAGAGGCTTTTGCATCTGAAGTCTTCATTTGTTCTTGTTTGTGAAGCCGTTTCACTCAGATACGGCACAATAGGGAAGAAAAGACTATCTCGGCTTCCGTTGCATGCGCATTAAAAGGCAGTACATTGCCAAAATACTGCAATTATTACACATTCTATTACAGATATCACAAGTCAAGTCCAAGTCACCTTCATTTATATAGCGCTTTTTATAATACAGATTGCTTCAAAGCAGCTTTACAGCGATAATAGGAAATTAATGGAAGAGATTGTTTTGACTTAGCCTGACAAGCCAGACCCACATCAAGCAGGGCTCAATCCGAGGGGCGGGATAAACAAAGATGAAGTGGAGCTAGTTGATAGATTAAATTTACGCCGTATCCGGTCGGCAAAACTCTGAACACATTTCAGAGACTTCAGTGCCATTCTTTGTTCTTTTCTCAAAGAAAAGCTTAACTCCAAGTCTTCCAGAGTCGCGGCCAAAGCCGATTGGAAAGACCGCTGTTCGCCAGCTTCTTTGTTTACGAGTAGCATGCGGAACCGCCGCAACTCTGCCGTCATTATGTTAAGCCCGCCCACCGACTCTACACACGATGTGATTGGCCTGACCAGAGTTTGTTTTTTTCCAGCTCGCAAGCCAACGGAGAGTTGCTAGACGACCCTGACTGCAAATTACATTTGCTGCCGCTAGGGTACGTCTAGATTTCTAGGCTAGTTTTGGCTGTACAGCTGAAGTTTTTGATTGATTCATTTCCGTTGTAAAAAAAAATCATTAGTTATTTACTTTGGGACTACTTACACAATACTGGATGTACTGGATGTAATAATGTAATGCGTTCTGGACGTTCCTTTGCATGGCATGTTTTGCATGTTTTTGTGAGAACAGAGAGATTGCAAACTTTGAAATAGTTTTGAAATGAGACCATTATCATCTTTGTGTAAACTTCAAAAAACATGAATCTGTGAGAACGTGTTTAGTCTAAAGGCATGCGTGTTTGAATACGTAGTTTTTCTTTACAAAATGGCCGCCAAATTACACAAAATACTTTAGTGCTTGTTTAAAAAAAAAAGCATTTTAAGAGATTAATATGTCTGTACTGTAATGGTGTGTGACACTTTACATTAAATTCAAAGTGGTTGCATCCAAAATACATTCTAGTTCTGGTATAAAATGTACCTATTTCTTCTTTTTCTGTTGTTTTTTCCATTGCCAATCTAGCAGTTGCTCAGTCGCTTTTGTGTTAGTCTCTCCTAATGTTGCACAAAACATGCATGTAGCCAGTAAACAAGTGGGATGAATGTGATTGTGTCTGGATTGGACTTTGCTAATGAGCTCTTGTGCAAACAAAAAAAAAGTGTTAAAAGTTGAGCAGTGATAGCATGACTATGACTATGATAGTCATAGTGTGGAAAGTTTTCTTTGCGGGAGTGTAGGTGATGTCATGTTGGGAAAAGATCTAAATTGCAGTCATAAAATGGACCTGTTGTCCTGCAATAAAATGTTTTTGAGTTTAGTCTCCAACGGCACACCACTTGATGCTTGATATTGCACAAAAGCTGATGCCATCTTTAAAAATGGCTGAATATCATGAGGCTCATCACAGAGTCTGTGCACATTTTGGCCACTATTTTGCCTCGCAACTACATAAACCATCCCTAAACTATCGATCGATCACTTTACATGGCAGTTAGACTGACTCTTCCTGTGATGGTGGGAAATGAACTGCATACCAGAGCCGTTTAGTCAAACGTCTGGCTACACGAGACTAGGAAGAGTCTGACGCTGCACATCTGTAATTGGAGTCATGAGGAACACATGATGATGTGTTTGAGGAATGAGAGGAGGAAGCATGTGACCGTACGTGAAATTCAGGGTGATACTGACAACTAAGTTTGAGCGGAAAAGAAAGAAAACAGGTTGAAAGGGTTAGATGGTGTGGAGACTGCGATAGAGACCTTGGATTTAGCATGAAACATCGGCTGATATGCAGACGGTTCATCCCTTATTGTTCAGGTACAGTCACAGGAGGAGAAACCCTGGACGCTTCCCACCGGATTCACTCATGGAGCTCACCCTAGACTTGCCCTGCAGATGCCCTCGCTGTGAGTAACGGGCCAACCGTTACTTTAACTTTTTTTTTTTAGCTGAGTAGTTCATCCATAAATGAATGTTCTGTCCTGTTTTACTCATCCTCGTGTCATTCAAGTTGCTGTTTTTGTACACAGAAGAAGAGCGATTTGAAATCACTTGACAGCTCTGTATGTCGAACAAGACTTAAATTGAGGTTTTTCATGCACAATGCTTTAAAAGTCATTAATTGTGCTGTTGTTGTAAATATATAATCTTAAAATAAAAGTTCTATATTAGAATTGATGGTTCCACAAAGAACCTTTAACATCCATGTAACCAAGAACCCAAAATGGTTCTTCTATGACATCATTGCTCAAACTTCCCTTTAATTTAAGAGTATATGTAGAAAAAAGCTGCAGTTGACATGAGTGACATAATGGTAGAAGTTTAATTTCTGGATGAATTATTCCTATTAGCTTTTTTGACCTGTTGTGGTTGGTTTCTGTTTTTGCATGAGCATGCTGCTGCTGCTTGGGTTGAGGTATAATAGTGTGCTCCACTAACACCATAAGTCCTTAGTGCTCAATTCTGGTTATCTACTCAAATCCGTTTGTTTGTACAGTTGTTCAAATGATGTTTTAAATGTGGCCCAAGACACGATTGGACATTCGTTTTTTCAGACATTTGATGCTGTTTTTATCTAAATATGTTAAATAGCTAAAAAGTTATTTTAAAGCTGCACTATGTAACTTTTCCGTCCACTAGAGGTCGCCTATTAAAAACAAAGGCGTAGTTTGATGACTCCACGTTTGAGCGCAGAATCTTGGGACATGTGGTCTTCACCTCACAGCCGGTGGGAAAGAATCGGGATAGGACTCGGGCAGAAATCATGTTCATGGATGTGATTATTAAAGCTACACTGTGTAACTTTTTTAGTTTATTCTTAGCTAAAAACACTTAGTTCTTTCAAAAATATATGTGCTCATTAATGTATATTTACTTCTTTCAAGTAATAAAGTATTCTCGTAAGTTTATAATATGCCATTGAAAATACATACGGGTAAGGGGTTCGAATGGGGGTCGCCATGTTGCCCCTCCATCTTGAAAGTACATTAGCCAAAGAGGGACATACCTGTAAATTCAAGCTTCGCCTTTCACGTTTTAACACTCGATGGCACCGTGTCGAATGTGAAGAGGGGGATTGCTGGATTGAACTGGAAGCCATGTTAATTTTGGACTAAATCGGCCACCGTAGGAGTTAAAACGAAATCGGAATTGGAAGGAACAGAAACTAATATTTACTGGATGGTCATATACCTTTTCACCGCTAGATGGGGGAAAATATCACACAGTGTAGCTTTAACGTTACTGTAGTATGAAGCAGAGCAGGACCATGTTGTGGAGCTGAGGAACAGCTGGAGCGATTGTTAATAAGATAAACGCAACACACGCCTCACGAACAGCGGGACTGTTAATATGCCACAGTCACGGCGCCATTTCCGCTTTTCCGGTCATTCCCAGTATGGGGTATATTTTGGGATATTTTACTGAACATTTTTTACACAGTGCGCCTTTAATGAAACAAAAAGAACGTAATTTAAAAAAAAAGAGCAATTTGTGCCATGGAGAATGATTTAGAGACATTGTTTTTGTTTGAAATAACATGCACCAATGTAACAAACTGCACATAATAAGAACATGAACCTGCATTAAGACAATAAAGGCCAGTTCACACCAAGAACGATAATAAAGATAAATAACTTAGAAAAAGGGTTTAGGTGTGTTCTTTATAGAACCTATTGGGGCAGGTCAGATACCTGTGTCTCTTCTTTTATACACCTATCCTTCTCAATGTTTCTTTTTATTATTTCCATAACCTGAATAATTAAGTAATACATTTGATAAATCAGTTCATCTATAACCTCTCTATATTTAATGAGTGATTTTAGTATTATATTTGCTATGTGCTTGTGGAAACACATTTCTTTAGGTGCTGCTCTGATGTCTGTGTTAACTGTGCTGACAGGCGAATGTCCTTTGTGTGTGTGTGTGTGTGTGTGTGTGTGTGTGTGTGTGTGTGTGTGTGTGTGTGTGTGTGTGTGTGTGTCAACACCCCGGGAGAACCCCTCTCTGCATGTATTGAGCTATGTGTCATCCTAAAGTGACCTTATGTCTACATAGGTCACAGGTCTACGTGACTTTTTGGGGACTCAGAGAAATGTACCTCTTTTATGTGCATTTATGTGCATTTCTTACTAAAAGAATAAATTCACTTCTGTACTAAGATGTAATATCAGCATGTTTTGGAGAAATGCCTTGTTGATAGTTAGTTAAGATGTTCTCAACCTTGATGAAGCTATTATTCTTTGGAGCTGTTGTGCGTATGTGCGTTGCATGATCTGTGCAGGTTCAGTATTGGAGATGGGGTTTCTGCAGATGACGCCAGACATGAAGGCGCCTTTCTGTGACCTCCGAGGTCATGGCGATCTAAATCTTGGCCTGGGCGACAACGAGTCTACGCATTTTTAGTGATATGTGCTCCTATCTGTCTACGTGTGGAAAGTTGCTTACATTGCATGTTGTTAGAGCCAATCAGAATCATTCCACATGACAATAATGACGTGGTTGGACCTTGAAAACAGTATAACTGTTTAGAAATTGTATGTAAGTTAGGCGGAGGCGGGGAGACTGTTAGAGGGAGTGCGGCCTACGAACTCCTTGTGAGACTTGAAGCTGGCTTCTGCGGATGAAACTGCAAACTATTCTTCAGTAAATTTTTCTTTAATTAATCTAACTCCTGACTCTTGGTCTTCATTTTTCACTACTGGTCCTGGGTCCTAAGCTGTTACCCCAACAAACCCTAGGATTCCTGACTCAATGTTAAAGAACACTTTATGCCAAAAAAGTTCTATATAAGGAGAGCTGATTTCAATGATTACATAATACTTGCATGTTTACATTTGCATTTATTCATTTAGCAAACACTTTTATCCAAAGCAACTTCTTTAATGGGTTATTTAAAATTTTGGTAACACTTTAGTATGGGGAACACATGCATGTATTCACTATAAACTACGACTTTTGCCTCACTCCTAACTGTGCGTTGAGACCGCCGCTGGCGAGAGCTTCACAATTCGCTCTGGCTGCCCTGCCAGCAACGCTGTAGAAAGATTTGTGAATGCTTTGATGTAGATCGAATGCTTGGTCTTGTAAACTTTATTTAAAGGGGCCGCAAAGCAAACAAGCATGTTGATCTGTGTTTGTGTAGACTGACCACAAGTAGAGTATAACCTCATGAAATATTTTAAATGTGAAAGTTTTAAAAAATTGATCGATGGAAAGAACTTAACAATTATAGTTACATGTTTGCTAATGAAATAAACCAATAAAAAGCCATTTGTGTGGTGTGGCTTTTGTGTTCATGGTTAAGTGCTAGTCTAATTTCAACATGCAGTTTATAGGAGACGTTAAAACTTTATAGACTAAAATAACTAACTTTCGGCGGAAAGCCGTACGCAATTCGAATTACGGCAAAAGAGTAACCCCTGTCGCGATGTACAGGAGCATCGCAAACTTTGACGCCTCTCACGGATAGTTCTGAGCAACAAACTCAAGCCCCTCTTCTCTTATATCGAAATCCTCCGCCATTTCTCTTTAAAAATTCTCGTTTTAGACTCTAATTCATGACCAGTGTTTTGTTTTGCTCTATCCTCTGTGCTTCTGCGTTCGTCAATACGCATGCATCAAGGGTTCAAGGGGTCAACAGCTGCTGCCGAATTGCGCCATAGCTCATTACCATAAAGTTACCCTGACTTACGGCAACTTTCCTTGACGTCCACACCATCTAAGACATGCCGCTGCTCACCGGAAAATTAATGACCTCCAGTCACTTGGGGTAGGCTTAAGGGATGTACAATATGATCATGCAGAATAAGGCATTAATATGTGCTTTATAAGTATTAATAAACAGCCACTATTCTAGTAATATGCATGCTAATAAGCAACTAGTTAATAGTCAGAATTTAACCCTAAACTAAAGTGTTACCAATTTTTTTCTAGTGATACAGTATGTTTACGAGTGACTTAATTTATAAAATTAAAACTAAAAATGAATTAAAACAAATTGTATTCATAAAAACCATTTGATCCATAAAAGGATCCCATGATGGAAACCCCTAAAAGGTTCTATATATGAAGCACCTGATAGAACCCTTTAAGATTCTATTTAGGACTTTTTCTTTTATTGCACGTAATGCAGTTACATCGTCTGCTGCTTTGAATGCTCGAGCTCTTTAAATTCATGCGATTCGGATTGACTCTCAATGTTTTTATAGTTCATTAGCTGGAGAAAAATAAATTGTTGAGGACTTCCCTATTCTCAGAATTCTAATAATCATTAAAACGTTATCGTCATCCTTGGTGTAAATGAATGAATTAAAAATCATGAATATCAATTCTGATCTGGGCCACTTACAAATGTGGAAATAAATTAGATGTATTACCAAAAGTCTTAATGCACTGAATCTGTGAAGGTTTTGTGAATAACTCTCATGGTTGAGGTTTTGACACATTCTGTTTGTCAAGGGATTTGGGATGAAGTCCATACTATACTAACTGACTTTCTAACGTAACTAACATCTTCCTCCACTTTCCGGGCCATTGAGGTTTGCCCATCTCACTTTCTCCACCCTCTTCTGTAGACCATCCACACCTCTGTTTCCAGACGGTACCCCAATAAGTAATGAATCCCCTTCTGTGTCTACAGGTGGTAAGGGCATCTTCAAGATGGACAGCAACTGGAATAGGACCAAGATGCTCGGAGTGCTGATGTTAGCCAATTTCCTCATCTACATCGTGATGGAAGTGTCCCGAAGCTACGGGCAGGACCAGGTCATCCACAAGCGACGGAAAATGATACCCAAGGTGTTCTGGAAGAAGTCGAAAATCAGTGAGGCGTTCTGGAATCGTGAGCAGGACCGCCTCGATGACATCTACTACCTGCCCCTTGTAAATGGCACCAAGCCCCCTCGTGACTTTCGGGGAATCCCGCATTGGCTGAATCGCACAAGAGTTTGCCGGCCAGACAGCAGAGTGATGACACAGATTGAAGACTTCAGTTCACTACCACAGCGATTCCAGGATTTCCTATTTTACATGGGATGTAGGTCGTATCCCTTGATAACGGACGCACCCAAAGTGTGTTCTGAACCACCGTACCTTTTGCTTGTGATAAAATCCATTGCGCCACATTTCGACCGTCGGCAGGCCATCCGGCAATCATGGGGTCGCGCTGGTATTCTCGATGGCCAACGCATTGCCACGGTGTTCCTACTTGGCATCACGACTGCGACGGACCACTTCCCGGACTTGTCGGAAATGGTCAAGCACGAAGCGGCGTTGTACGGCGACGTCCTGCAGTGGGATTACCGAGACTCGTTCTTCAACCTCACCTTGAAAGAAGTCCTCTTTCTGGAGTGGTTTGGGACACATTGCGCTTCTGCCCAATATATCTTCAAAGGCGATGATGACGTTTTTGTCAACACGCACCATATTCTAACCTACCTAGGCAACTTTTCGATATCCAGCACAAAGGACCTTTTTATTGGGGACGTGATCAGCAATGCCGGACCACACCGGAGCAAAAACCTCAAGTATTACATCCCCGAGAGCGTGTTTCTGGGGGGTTACCCCCCATACGCGGGTGGCGGAGGCTATCTGTATTCAGGTAATTTGGGACTGCGGCTAAGAACGATCTCTCGTCTGGTCAACCTGTACCCAATTGATGACGTGTACACAGGGATGTGTTTGCAGAGACTGGGACTGGTACCGGAGAAACACATGGGCTTCAAGACCTTTGACATTGAGCAGAAGAACAGAGAGAATTCATGTGCTTACAAAAGTTTGATTCTGGTCCATCCCAGGAGCCCACAGGACATGATAAAGATCTGGTCTTGGATAAATGACCCTAAAGTGAACTGTAGCATTGTGTCTACACCGGACACGAAGGACAAAAAGCGACGCAAGAAAATCAAATAGAACCCGTTATAATCTGTAATTCTGTCTATATTGGATGCATTGCGAGGAGGAAACTGATGTCCCGTTCTATTGCTTACACTATCTATTACACACAGCGCCAAGCTGTTGCAGTGCAACACGATAACGGTCGTCAACTTTATTTTATTTATACAGCGCTTTTAACAATGCAGATTGTTTCAAAGCAGCTTTTTCTTGCAGGTCGTGCAAGAAATGGCATCCGTAACCCATCTAACTTCCGGAAAGTGGTGTATTAAAAAAACAATGTAAGGCTGGTTTAAAATTGAGGGGGCGCCTGAAAGGGAAGTTGGGGCGGAGCAAGTTATATTTTGAAGGAAGATTGTAAATGTTACGTTCCATGTGAAACTAAATAATGATGCTAAAGCTAACCCCAATCCCTCTAACCTAACAAAAGAAAAATTTGAAAATTAAACCGAAATCTTCGGCGCATATGACGCCCTAAGAACTAAGAAAACAAAACTAAAAGGGGTGGCGCACACTCCTTACCTAGTGTGTCTAACATTTGAACGAAAAACTAAGCAAACAAACACATGATGCCCACACTGCCCTGCCCAAACAAGGCACGTTGGAATGCTTTTAAACCCGCGAACCGGCAACGGATTGGACGCTGAAGGACCGCCCTAATGATGATTGACAGCTGCCATAGCCTTTCACAGGAAACCTGAGAGCAAGATAGCAAATAGGTGAGACAGAGAGAGAGAGAGAAAGAAAACAACAAAAACACATGCGGAACTTAACAGTGAAGATTTCTTTTCTTTGGAATAATGTGAACCGATGAATCATTCACAAGGAGACCAGGAAGTGTATTAAAAAAAGACATGTGCATTAAAGGAACACTCCGCTATTTAAAAATAAAATATAAATAGGCTCATTTTCCAACTCCCCTAGAGTTAAACAGTTGAGTTTTATAGTTTTCGACTCCATTCAGCTGATCTCCGGGTCTGGTGACAGCGCTTTTAGCATAGCTTAGCATAGATCATTGAATCTGATTAGACCGCTAGCATCTCGCTCAAAAACTTCTGTAGCTACATCGTGTACGAAGGACTGACGGAAAATGAAAACTTGTGATTTTCTAGACCGATATGTCTAGGAACTATACTGTCATTCCTGCGTAGTAATCAAGGAACTTTGTGGCATATTATGATATTACACAGCGCCTGAAAATAGTCCCCAACACGCTCTCTGTGTAAGCAGGTTGTCACGTTTGTTATGTTGACGGAAGTTAGCCTATTTTCAGGTGCTGTGTGATATCATTGCGCCGCTCATGGTACGGCTCAAAGTTTGTTGATTATTACGCAGGAATGAGAGTATTGTTCCTAGCCATATCAGTCTAGAAAATCACAACTTTTCATTTTCCGTCGGTCTTAGTACACAATGTAACTACAAAAAAGTCAAGTTTTAAATAGGAAAAATATCGCAACTCTCAACGAGATGCTAATGGTCTAATCAGATTCAATGATCTATGCTAAGCTATGCTAATCGGCTGAATGGATTCGAAAACGGTAAAACTCAACTGTTTATGAGCCTATTTTCAAAAATAGTGGCGTGTTCCTTTAAACGTCTCGGAGGGATTGAGCTGCATTTACACCGTTTTTGCCTTTACTCGCAATGAGCAAAATATGATGCATTGTGAGAAATCAGGGTGTATTTTCATAACAAGAATGAGCTAGAGACGCATGTTTTTTGTTTTTTTTAAATGTTGTATTGTTGCTTTTATTTATGCCTGTATTTGTGTTTGGGAAAAGCAGAACTGAGCTGTTTGATTTCTATTGCATTAAACCTCCCTATTCTCAGGAAGATGCTGTTTTTATGCTGCTTGCCAATTACACTAGCAAAACAACGACCATATTAGATGTTTTATTACTACATTTGTATGCTGTTTGTTCAAGCGAGTTGTGACCTTTGCACCATTGTTGTAGGGCAACAGAGGGCATTTGCAACACACACACGATGACCTGAATGAGCATCTGAAGTTCAAAGTCTAGCCAAACCCCATTACTGTATAATTATCTGTCAGCTCCATAGGGAGGAGCACTAAGGATGGGATTTCCGTGTCATATTCAGTGTGAAGTTCAGTATATTGTAATCATATGTTCACAGATTTGTAATCATGGATAAAATGAAACATCTGAAACAGGATTGACCCCTTATATGTGAAACGTGTCTTTGTCTTTTCACAGTTAAGCACTCTGTGTTTTGCATTTATCCCAATAAAGTTCTGCTGTGTCCATGTTTGTCATCTAAATTAAAAGAATTAAACCTGCAGATGTGGGCAATTTTGGACCATCTACGGGGGAGGGGGGAGAAACAGCTGCATCCAAAATCACATAGGCTACTTCCCTACTATGTAGTAGGCGAAAAACAGTATGTAACAAAAGAAGAATGTCTGAATTCACAGTACTCAATCCCATGAGGCCACTGTAGAGGATTTGTGAATGGCAGTAAAGCAACACACCTGACTGGTAGGTCACGTGATAATGACAACATGGTGGACCTAGTACTTCCAGATTACATTCATACTACACACATATAGAATCTACTTCTTTAGAGGTTGTGAAGTAGTAATTTCTTATTCAAAATAAATACTTAAGAGAGTATGGGAAAATTCCAATCGGAAGTGAACATGGCCATAAATGATTAAATTGCTTCCTTGAAGTGACCATGTTCCCTTCGCTAATGGACTTGTGAAAGGGACCTTTTTCATAAAGGGATTCAGTTGTTCACTTTCATGTCCCTACAAATGGCGTTCCCTTCTAGGGTGCAAAAATGTGATCTTGGATGCAGAAGTTCCTGGTGGCGCCATATTTGATGCAAACGCTATTTTATCAAGCTTACATTCAGATTAAAAATGAAATACAATACTCTCAGAAACATCTCCAAAGTACGTGGCATTCTCTGCCCTTCTGACAATGAGAAACGTGTTCATGCATTTGTTACGTATAGACTTACCAAAGAGCTCTATTAAACACTTACACAGAGTTCAGAATGCAGCTGCACGAAAGTTAACCCACTCTAAAATTAGAAATCACATTACTCCAACACTCAGATCCCTTCATGGCTGCCTGTTTCATTCACAATTGAATTGAAAATCCTCTTATTAGTTTTTAAATGTATTCATAGAACTGCCCCAATATACCTTTCCAATCTGTTGAATAGATACTCCAGCATTATCGCTCCCAACATCAAGTAGTAATTGGTTGGTTGCCTAAAAATGGCTGAGTCAGCCTTAAAGGGATAGTTCACCCAAAAAATACATTAAATAAAATGATCCCATGATTTACTCCCCCTCAAGCCATTCTAGGTGTATATGACATTCTCCAATCAGACGAATACAATCAGAGTTATATTAAAAATGTCCTGGCTAATCCAAGCTTTATGATGGCAGCCCAAAATGTGAAGCCCAAAAAAGTGCATCCATGGAATTGTGTAAGACAAATATCCATATTTATCACATTATAAAGTAAAATATCTTGCTTCCGTCAGACCACCTTCCGTATTCAACATATGAAAAAAGTGTAACTGGCACGATGTATGACGTCGGACGACGTAGCCTAAATGTTTTGAACTGCGAGAGGCGTTACACTTTTTCCGTAAGTTGAATATGGAAGGCTGTCTGACGGAAGCTAGATATTTTTCTTTATAACGCGTTAAATAGCCATTGGCCCCTAGCCGTGCGCAACAGAAACTAGCAAGGATGTACTATACCACAATACTGTCAGACTATCAGACAAGGTATTCACAACAAGTGACATCTTAAAACCTATGGCTAGGCCCTATTAATTTTGTCTGTGAAGCTTTCACAAACAACCACCAGGTCTTTGCCAATTCCACAATAATAAACACAAATATGAAAGACAAGGAAAAACTGCACTCTGACGGAGACAGACAGAAAGTGCAAGCTAGGATTTTTTGGTTAAACAAAAATGTAGTCAATTATTTAGCCCCTTCCTTGTATGTTAGCACGTTTAGAGTGGTAGCAAAGCATGCCTGATGTTTTCCCATTTAATTCAATACCTTAGTCTTCATTCCACCAGAAAATGTGAGCTCACTACAACCTCTCATATACAACAAAGTGAATGAAAGAAATGAAAACCAATGAAATACGATGATGAATGTCCAAAAGATGACACACAAAAGATTAGTGTGTGTGTGTGTGTGTGTGTGTGTGTGTGTGTGTGAGAGAGAGAGAGAGAGAGAGAGAGAGAGAGAGAGAGAGAGAGAGAGAGAGAGAGAGAGAGAGGTTACAGTTAGACAAAAGTACAATGTTTTGTTTTATTGCGAGTGTACACAAATATAAGCAAACACTTTGCAGTTTGAATGATGTCCTGTATGAACAAAATGGCGGAGTATGCATTGTTTTTGTTTCCACTGTTCGATCGCGGCTTCGCGTCCAGGGGCCTGTTGCACAAAAGTAGAATTAAGACATCCGGGATAAATGACTCAGCTGAGCTCAATGAAGCCAAAACATGTGCGTCCAGGCTTAATTGGTTGCACAAAGACCAAGCCAGGATGAGCAGCCACGGATTCATTAAGCCAGGTGAAACCAATCCTGGATAGGTGCGCGCTCACGGCTCACTCAAATAGACCCCGCCACAGATTAACTGATTTACCATGGCAACTAGAGCCGCGTACTTTTCCCCGTCGGAAGCACAAATCCTCATGGAGGCATACGAGGAGGTAAAAGATATAATTAAGAAGAAAGGCAACACCGCCACAGTGATAAAGCAAAGAGAAAAAGCGTGGCAAAGTATTGCAGACCGCCTGAATGCGTAAGTAGTGCACAATTACACACTCACCGCTCCGCTGAAACATCACAATTACAATTCAAATATTTAATTCACATCTCCAAAAACGCAGTTGTACTGTAATTATGAAACGGTTAAATTTTTAATTGAAATGCACTGCAGATATGAGTGAAATTGTGTAAAGTAACTCCATCACACTGTATAAAGCTATGATAAATTATTATTAAAGCCTTACATTATTATTTAACGTTACTACGCTCAGTACGGTTTAATCTTAACCGTTGTACTCTGCTTCTTATGTTGTCCACCGTTTTTTTTTTTTGTGTTTCTCCTGCTTTTATTAATGTAAAGCTGCTTTGACAGAATGAAACAATTGTGAAAAGTGCTATATAAATAAAATTTAATTGAATCAATAGATGAGCTATAATAATAATCACTTTAATTTATATAGCGCCTTTCACAGACCCCCAGGAAGCACAGCAGGCCTACAACCATGCCCATGCCAGGACCAGGGCCAGAGTTGAAATGACCTTTGGCCTCCTGAAGGCACGCTTTCACTGCCTTCACAAATTAAGGGTCAGCCCTGTTAGGGCATGTGATATTACTGTGGCTTGTGCTGTCCTCCACAATGTGGCCTGCCTGAGGAAGGAGAGGGCCCCCAGAGTGCCACCAGCCATGGACTGGGACAATCCGGCAATCTTCCCTGATGACGACAGTGGTCGGCTGCTGAGGGACCAATATGTGTTGAATTATTTTAGTTAGTATGTGTGCTTTCAATTTTGGTTAAATATGTCCTGCGGTGGCAGAGGAATTTGGGTTTTTTTGGGTTCGTTTTTTTACGAATTTGGCCTCTTATGATGTTTGTGCAGTATACTGTGTGTAATACAAGGCTGCAGGGAGGCTACTGCATCCATTCAGTTGATGTGTATGGATTTGTCCTGCATTTATTTTAGTGTGCAGACATGCAGGGTGTGTTATATACAGACCTTTGAATGTGTATGTATCATTTTGTATAATATGCTTTGATTCTGTGCTTTCCATCTTGTAGAGTCACTGTGACTTCAGTTTCGAAAGGAGCTGATGGTTTACCTGCTTTGTTTTGTCCTTATTCAATAAAGGAACATAATGTTACACATTGTGTTTTTATATTCATATGGAATGTGTATTTGTTTATATGACCGAGTACTAGGGCCACACTGAAGAAAAAGGATAAAGTCATACATTTATGAGGCTGGTTCTTTCTGCAGAAAAGCTACATATTCTTTTTACAGTTTTGATACTTAATATTCTGGCACATCAGCATGTCTTTGTTTATGAAACCATACTGAAGTACAATTTCACGAAATGCCCCACATCTGTCATTTTAACAACTGTCCTCCTTTAAAACAACTGGTTACAATATTATGACTTGTCTTTTTTTTCCCTCTGTGGCCCTAATATTCTATCATTTTATATATAGCCTTATAGTCTATGGGAAACTGTAAATTATCTAATGATAGCAACATCATCTAAAAATCTTTTTTTATCCAAAATCATTGAAATTAATGAGCACAAACGTTTAAATAATGACAGTGGGTCTAGTTATATGTGATAACAATGTATAGTGAGCAGTGAAATAACTATTGGTTTCCATTTGTGGTGACTGCTGACTGACATTAGGGATGAGATTAAATAGATCCTGGAATTTAGCCTGGTCTGGAGCAGGCTAGCTCCACAGAATAAATCTCCATGGTAATTTATACCATAACATATCCTCCTGCCCCCTATCCAGCTTTAGTGCAACCGGATTACGGATCAATTGAGCCAGGATCACCAAGATATCCTGGCTTAATCCCTTATCCTAGTTTTGTGCAACAGGCCCCAGGCCTCTCTTTCTCTCTCTCTCTCACACACACACACACACCACGTCTCTCTCTAACAGTAGTTCCGCATTACATTAATTTTCGCACTGCAACCAAAAAGCTCTGTAAGCTTTTTACAATTCTTTCTCGACTCTTCTTTCTCCGTTTTTTTTTTGCACATATAAGTGATCGTATTAGTTTTTTTTATTTTTTTTATTTTTTATTTTTTTTATTAAATGCATAAAGGAACAATAATAACAATTTTCATCATTGTCATACCACAATAAAGGAATAATACACCAAGGTCCTTCAATCAAGATTAATCTTCAAGTCCTTACACACAGCCATTGTTCTCGTAGCTTTTACGTTTTTAGAAAACTCAATGGATTCAAAATACATTTTCACCTCAAGTTTAAATAAAAAAAAAAATAGGTTTACAGTTAGAAAATTTACATTTATGAATGTGATATTTTGCTAACAGAAAAATAAGATTTATAAAATAAATATAATTTTTCTCTTCACCTTCATGAAAACCAAAAATTACATTTTTATAAGTAAATTCAAAATTTGGATTAACATAGCCTTTGATAAAGTCACACACATCACACCAAAATGTCACTGTGTGAGAACAATTCCAAAATAAATGTAAAGTAGGCTAGATTCAGGTCTCTCTAAACAGAAAGAACAGAGGGTATTAATGTCATTTTTAAGTCTTTTGAGATAGCACTTATCTGGATAAAACCTATGAATTAACTTAAAGTTAATTTCTCTCATTTAGTTGGTTATCAAGTATTTGTGAGGCAATGTCCAAACTTTCTTCCAGGGAATATTATTTACCAAACCATTCCAGTAAGAAATGACATAAGGCACAGAAACAATCTCCTCCTGAAACAAGACTCTAATTTTCTTATTGTTTTTTGATTTAGATGTAGAAAGGCACTGTTTACCAACAAATGTTTTGCACAGATCCATAGTGATCGTATTAGTGCCCCTGCTGTTGGCTGTTCATATTGCGTTATTAGACTCTTATTAGACTTTTTTTTTGTTTTGTTTTTTGCCGACGGCCCTCGGTTGGACGGCCGGTTTGGACTTTTCCAGAATGCACAGATTGTCAATCCGTCCCTGGCCTTGCGGTTGAGAAACACCCATCATAAAGTGATCGAGCAGCGCCCTCTGACGGATCAAGAGAGCGTCGCATGTCATTCGGTCATGCGCGTCAGGTAAACTTATCTCATTAACTGCAGATATAATACAGGTGATGCTGGCAGCTTCTTCCGCTTATGTTTTAAAACAAGCAACCGACAACAACGCAGAACGTTCACGATCACAATATCTAAAAGATCATAAAGATCTAAAATGACTAAATATATTCTCTTGATATTAATCTGTCTGACACGTTTGATAAGCAGTGCTGAGGTGAGTAACTCATCATCATAAAGTCATCTGATGGCGGTCTGCTCTCACTCATACTGTCTGTTTTTGGCAGATCAACAGAAACGACGGCCAGGCATCCGCAGGTAAACAGCTGTCAGTCATATTTACATAATCAGTATGAACACTTTACACGAATGAAAAATGAGTTCTTTCTTTAGACTTAACGTGTTCATGGTGTCCTCAGGGGTTTTCCAACTTTATATATTTTCCAAAAATATAAAATATTTAATAATGACCATTGTGTGAGACGTTAAATTACGTAATTAAAGCTACAAATAAATTATAAAATGAAATACATTTGTAAAATAAATGTATGTTTTAATGTTGTTTTTATCCATTTAAATGATCAGTGATTATTTCTCTTCAATAAAAATATTGATGTGCCCTCTCTCACTCGTCAGGTGGAGGTCGAGAGCAGTACGCCTTCTTTGCCCTGCGGAGCTGCCATCAAGTTCTCCGCGCTGACAGTGGTGAGTTCTTCTCCCCTGACTACCTGTGCTCAAACCCACCCGTGTGGTGCAACTGGACCATCCAGGTGCATCCTGGGAAGCGTGTGGAGCTGTATCTGGAGGACTTAACGTCCCCGGAGACCTGTCAGCTGAAGAGTGATCAGATCCACCTGGATGAATCTCCATCGGTTGCGGGTGGACAGAGGGTCCTGGAAAGGTGCTGGGGTACGGCCATATACACCTCTGTGTCCAACACTGTTCAGGTGGTGCTGCTCATCGACAGGAACCTTCCCGCCCCGTACAGGGGCTTCTATGGACGTTATAAATCTTTCGGACCACTGGATACTCCTGATCTCGTGAATGAAGGTGAGTGAGTTTTTATATGACTTATTTATATTACTCTCTCTCTCATATTATATTAATATGATATATTATATACCAATCAGGCATAACATTATGACAGGAATAACACTGATTATCACCTCTTAGTGGGTGGGATATATTAGGCAGCAAGTGAACATTTTGTCCTCAAAGTTGATGTGTTAGAAGCAGGAAAAATGGGCAAGGGTAAGGATTTGAGTGAGTTTGACAAGGGCCAAATTGTGACGGCTAGACGACTGGGTCAGAGCATCTCCAAAACTGCAGCTCTTGTGGGGTGTTCCCGGTCTGCAGTGGTCAGTCTCTATCAAAAGTGCTCCAAGGAAGGAACAGTGGAGAACCGGCGACAGGGTCATGGGCGGCCAAGGCTCATTGATGCACGTGGGGAGCGAAGGCTGGCCGTGTGGTCCGATCAAACAGACGAGCTACTGGAGCTCAAATTGCTCAAGAAGTTAATGCTGGTTCTGATAGAAAGGTGTCAGAATACACAGAGCATCTCAGTTTGTTGTGTATGGGGCGGCATAGCCGCAGACCAGTCAGGGTGCCCATGCTGACCCCTGTCCACCGCCGAAAGCACCAACAGTGGCACGTGAGCATCAGAACTGGACCACGGAGCAATGGAAGAAGGTGGCCTGGTCTGATGAATCATGTTTTCTTTTACATCTTGTGGATGGCCGGGTGTGTGTGCGTCACTTACCTGGGGAACACATGGCACAGGATGCACTATGGGAAGAAGGCAAGCCGGCGGAGGCAGTGATGCTTTGGGCAATGTTCTGCTGGGAAACCTTGGGTCCCGCCATCCATGTGGATGTTACTTTGACACATACAACCTACCTTTTGTTGCAGACCATGTGCACCCTTTCATGGAAATGGTATTCCCTGGTGGCTGTGGCTCTTTCAGCAGATAATGTGCCTGACAAAAAGCAAAAATAGTTCAGGAATGGTTTGAGGAGCACCGCAACGAGTTTGAGGCGTTGACTTGGCCTCCAAATTCCCCAGATCTCAATCCCATCGAGCATCTGTGGGATGTGCTGAACAAACAAGTCCAATCCATAGAGGCAACTTACAGGACTTAAAGGATCTGCTGCTAACATCTTTGTGCCAGAGACCACAGCACACCTTCAGGAGTCTAGTGGAGTCCATGCCTCGACGGGTCAGGGCTGTTTTGGCAGAAAAAGGGGGACCAATACAATATTAGGAATGATATGCCTGATTGGTGTGTGTGTGTATATATATAATATAATATAATATTTTTTATATATATATATATATATATATGTATATATATACATACATACATACATACATACATACATACATACATGCATACACACTGCCTTTAATGTTCAATGATAATATTGAGATTTTAATGTAGAATATATAGATTTTAGTTTTTCCTCTAATTAAAATAATTGCATGAAGGGGAGATATTTAGTAAACTGATGTGTAGATGTTGACCCCAGCGGCTCTCTGTGTTTCTCTTCACATGTGTGCCTACAGACGTGATGGAAGCCACATTAGGGGATGGAGATGAAATGGATGCAGTTACGGATGCCACGCCAGGTCTGAACACCCAAACCACTTCTCCTGGTCTGACCAGGTCTGTGACGTTTGGTTCCACCTCAGTGACCAATGAACTCCCTTTTGGGAAAAGGGAATCATGGGAAAAGACTAAGAGGCCCCAGGATTCAACTACGGATTCAGCTCCCCGCGATCTACCGTCTGGTTACGACAGTGATGTTGCATCTTATGATGATGCGTACTACACTAATAATTTCTCTACAACGCCACAAGCAGCAGCTGGTCGGTGGGCCACTGAAACCCAGCAAAACCAATCGGGAAGTAGACCAGCTCAAATCCGCTCCAGATACCAGGCGGCTTACACACCGCTCACAGACAAGCTCGGCCCAAACACTCAACTGCCACACACCAGGACCGAAGCTGTTAAACCCGCCCCTCGCCCTCCATCTGCCATGCGTAGGAATCTGGACGCGCAAACACGCTCTTCTGATGAGCCGGACAGAGCCAAAATGGCTATGAAGACTACAGGGACTGAGAGCAGTGTCACACTGGACACACAACCCAAACTACTCCGCAAATCTAAAGGTGCAGTTACGCTCTTTACATTTAAAATGAATTATGTTTTCCATAGAGATCCTCTTTTATGACATCACTGGGTTTATTTTCCCAATCTTCTTTCCAATTTTCCAATGACAATCAAACACACACACATTTTCTAACTGCTTAAGAAATTAAAAATGCCTTAAATTATTATCCAAGGGGTAATATTAACAATATTAATGAATGTATTCATGTTTAAAAAGTTAATAATAATAATAATAATACATTTACATGTATGCATTTGGCAGATGCTTTTATCCAATAAGTGCCCTTATTACAGGGACAATCCCCCTGGAGCAACATGGAGTAAAGTGCCTTGCTCAAGGACACACTGGTGGTGACCGCTGGGATAATAACAATAATCATCATAATAATAATAATAATAATAATAATAATAATAATATCATTCAATGGGTAATATTAACTATATTAGTGATTTTTATTCATGTTAAAGTTAATAATTATTAATAATAAAATATAATAAATAATACAATTAATTATTAATATAAAATAATAAGTAATAAAACCACTAATGTAGTTAATATTACAAAATATTATATAATATCATCATCCCAGCGGTAATATTAACAATAATGATTTTATAAATGTTTAAAAATTATTGTTGTTGTTATTAATAATGATGATAATTACAACAACAACAACAATAATAATAATATTATTATTATCAACAACAACAATAATAACTTAAACATTTATAAAATCATTATTGTTAATATTACCACTTGGATGATGATGATATTACATAATAATATTTTGTAATATTAACTATATTAGTGGTTTTATTACTTATTATTATTATTATTATTATTATTTTATTTTTTATTTTTTTATTATTAATTATTTATTTTATTGTTTATTATTTTATTATTAATTATTATTATTAACTTTTTAACATGAATAAAATCACTAATATAATTAATATTACCCCTTGGATTATTATTATTAATAATAATATTATTATTATTATTATTATTATTATCATCCTCCAAGTAATATTAACAATATTAATGAATTTATTCATGTTAAGGTTAATAATAATTATTATCAATACAATAATATAATAAATAATAAAATAAATTATAAATAATAAAATTATAATTAATACAACTATTAATATAGTTAATATTACAAAATATTATAAAATATCATCATCATCCAAGAGGTAATATTAACAATAATGATTTTATAAATGTTTAAAAAGTTATTTATTATTATTATCATAATCAATCATTCTTAAAGGGGTAACATTAACAATATATTACCATTACAATATTAATCATTTTATTATTTGTTATAAAAGTTGTTAATAATATTATCCCAAAGGTAGTATTAACAATATTTATGGTTTCATTATTATAATAATAATTATTATATTGTTGTTATTGTTATTATTATTGTTGTTGTTGTTATTAGTTTGAAATATGACCCAGGCATTTTAGCTTGGCCTTAGGTTTTCTGAATTAACCGTTGTTCCACCCACAGTGAAAGCTCACTACCAGCAGACCATCGGAAATGTCTCTCACAGCAGCCATTTGCCTGGAGGTGAGGAGGAGTGCTTTCCTTTAACCCGAAAATTCAGCTGCCACTCATATTTTATCATTAAAATCAAAATAACAGAGTTCAGGTTCCCCTTTAGAAACATTCTTCTGCTGTGATTTATCATCTGTCCAATCAGAGCTCTTGTTGGAGGCGGGTGTAGAGGTCCGTCTGGAGCCTGAACATCATGAAGAATCCTCTTCCCTCAGATCTGCTCTAGAGACCATGGTGATGCTCAATATTTTGATTCCTTAGATATTCCCTAAATATCATGATTCCCCTAGGTGTTCAGTCAAACGGGCAACTTTTGGGCTCAATATTATTTTACAGATACGAGAAGCGTGTGGACATCTCCCCCCGAGGAGCCTGGACTTCAAAAGACTGAAAAAGTGAGCACTTCCTGAAGCATGTTCATTGGGAGATTCTTCTAGCAGATCTGCTGACAGGCTGACGGTGGGTTTTTTCTAGGTTGAGTTCTGGCGTTTTCTTCATTGTGTGGTTGCGGTTTGAGAAGGCCGCTGTAGGAGATCTTCAGTCCCGTCTGCAGGTGCTACAGGACCGACCCATCACATCCCAAACCAGTAATACTCAGGGTGTCATTGCATCGGTCTCTACTGAAGGTGATCGCAATAAATGCATGTATATTACTAGTCACAGGAAGATGGGTGATTGGATGGATGGATGAATTAATGAATAGATGGATGGATGGCTGATTGGATGGATGGATGGATGATTGGATGCATTATTGGAGGGGTGATTGGATGGATGGATGGATGGATGTAGGATTGGATGGATGCATTATTGGATGGATGGATGGATGGATGGATGGATGGATGATTGGATGCATTATTGGAGGGGTGATTGGATGGATGGATGGATGATTGGATGCATTATTGGAGGGGTGATTGGATGGATGGATGGATGGATGCATTATTGGAGGGGTGATTGGATGGATGGATGTAGGATTGCATGGATGTAGGATTGGATGGATGCATTATTGGATGGATGGATGGATGATTGGATGCATTATTGGAGGGGTGATTGGATGGATGGATGGATGGATGTAGGATAGGATGGATGCATTATTGGAGGGGTGATTGGATGGATGGATGTAGGATTGCATGGATGTAGGATTGGATGGATGCATTATTGGATGGATGGATGGATGATTGGATGCATTATTGGAGGGGTGATTGGATGTAGGATTGGATGGATGCATTATTGGATGGATGGATGGATGGATGGATGTAGGATTGGATGGATGCATTATTGGATGGATGATTAGATGCATTATTGGAGGGGTGATTGGATGGATGGATGCATTATTGGAGGGGTGATTGGAGGGGTGATTGGATGGATGGATGGATGGATGGATGATTGGATGCATTATTGGAGGGGTGATTGGATGGATGTAGGATTGGATGGATGCATTATTGGATGGGTGATTGGATAGGTGATTGTATGGGTGGATGGATGGATGGATGGATGGATGGATGGGTGGATGGATGGATGGATGGGTGATTGGATGGATGGACGGGTGATTGGATGGATGGATGGAAGGGTGATTGGATGGATGGGTGATTGGATGGATGGATGGGTGATTGGATGGATGGATGGATGGATGGGTGATTGGATGGATGGACGGGTGATTGGATGGATGGATGGATGGGTGGGTGTATGGAAGGGTGATTGGGTGGAAGGGTGATTGGGTGGATGGGTGATTGGATGGATGATGATTGGATGGATGGAGGGTGTTTGGATGGAGGGTGTTTGGATGGAGGGTGTTTGGATGGAGGGTGTTTGGATGGAGGGTGTTTGGATGGAGGGTGTTTGGATGGAGGGTGTTTGGATGGAGGGTGTTTGGATGGAGGGTGTTTGGATGGAGGGTGTTTGGATGGAGGGTGTTTGGATGGAGGGTGTTTGGATGGAGGGTGTTTGGATGGAGGGTGTTTGGATGGAGGGTGTTTGGATGGAGGGTGTTTGGATGGAGGGTGTTTGGATGGACGATGATGGTACGGATGGACGATGATGGTACGGATGGACGATGATGGTACGGATGGACGATGATGGTACGGATGGACGATGATGGTACGGATGGACGATGATGGTACGGATGGACGATGATGGTACGGATGGACGATGATGGTACGGATGGACGATGATGGTACGGATGGACGATGATGGTACGGATGGACGATGATGGTACGGATGGACGATGATGGTACGGATGGACGATGATGGTACGGATGGACGATGATGGTACGGATGGACGATGATGGTACGGATGGACGATGATGGTACGGATGGACGATGATGGTACGGATGGACGATGATTGTACGGATGGATGATTGGGTGATTGGATGGAAGGGTGTATGGATGGGTATTTGGATGGATGATGATTGGATGGATGGATGATTGGGTGATTGGATAGATGGATGATTGGATGGATGGATGGGTGGGTGTTTGGATGAATAGATTGATGGATGGGTGATGGATGAATGGATGACTGGATGGATGGATGGATGGATGGATGGGTGATTGGTAGTGATCGACCGATATATCGATTTACCGATATTTCCCCCGATATGTAAGCATGATATTGGATGTACCAATAAATGGCACCATCTTGTGGGCGTTTTGTGAATTGCTCGCAGGATCGCCATTACAGTGCATCTGAGGCGAGACAACGGCGTGCACAGTTAAAGTATAGTACTTGCCTGCTTTGCTGTAATTGGTAAACTTTATTTAACAAGTCATTAATGCACAAATTAGATGTTACGTAAATGCCTGAAATCTAGCTAGTTTATTCAGGATTTTACGGATTATTTTACATGCCTCCGTGAGCTCGTCTCACTTAGAGTTAATAATCTGTCAAGTCCTGTCCAAATAGAGATGCAATTAAATAATACAGCCATGAATGAGCACATGTTGGAAATCAAAGCGCTGTATTTAATTCTCTCTCTGATGTCAATGCTCATTATTAGTCTCGTGAAGTCCAGTCAAGAAATACCAGTGCACTTTTTTTCACTTTCAGACACCATTTATTGGTGTATAAATAAGATTTGTTTTGTTTTCTATGCAAGGAGGGAGTGATTTGTTATAAATAAAAGGGTTTGTTCAGTTCAGTGGTGTTGTAATCGTGTCAAAAACAGAAGAATAACAGTAAATAAAAAACGGTTCTGTATATCGGATATCGGGCGCACAAAAACAAAAAGTATCGGTAACGGTTCTAAAAATCGATATCGGTCGATCACTAGTGATCAGATAGATGGATGGATATAATCCTTCGGTGTGACACAGTATTTTTTGACTACATGAAATGCATTTAAAACACCACCTAAAACCATTTCGTGATCTTAACAAAACACCTGTTTATATGAATCCACTCTAAACTGGCGTGTGTGTGTGTGTGAACAGACATCAATGAGTGTGAGACACAAATGGTGGTGTGTGACGCTCACACCGAGTGTGTGAATCAGTTCGGATCGTACTCCTGTCGCTGTCTCCATGGTTACCGCGAGGGAGCGAGCGTTTGTGTGGAGTCTGCTGAACTTGGTAAGAGACTGATATTCAGAAGTTTATATTAACATGTCTACACTGTTCATGGATGATTAGTCCGCTCTTATATTCAATTAAATAATTTCCCAATAACTTGCCTTCGCTGTTCTCTGATTTCCTATCATAACTTAAGTTTCCTCTCCATTCGCTTTCTAGACTGTAGCAGGACGTCATCTCCCAGAATCCTCCGGGGTGTTTACGCCATCTGCGGCCTGCTCGTGTTGTTCATCTTGCTGTTGCTGTTGGTGATGCTTTATCTGTACCGCCGACACTTCAGGGGGGTGTTCCTGCCTCGCTGCCAGAAAACCAACGGTAGCAGTGTCGTGGATGCTGTCGCCAGTGACGATGACAACAATAACGCAAGAAATTATGATGATGATGGCAGTCTTGCGTCCAGATTCCCGCCTCCACCCCCGCCCATGAGGATGCCCAAAAATGGCCACCGCTCTCTGGATCTTCCATTATTACGCTTCAGCTCTCTAGTGCCTCCTGAAGGATTAAGAAGTAAAATACATGCAGAGAAACACCAATTTTGATTGTTACAGTGTTACTCTTGTCTGTGGCTAAATGCACTGCACTTCACAGGGTCTTATTTGTACTAGTGAGCTATTTACTTTGTTTCCAGGTATGCTTTTTCCTGTGTTCGTTTCTCATTTATGAATTATTTTGCTAAAACACTGGTTTGTTCTTGTATTTTTGTTAACAGAAGACTTCTCACTCTAAAAAATAGAATTCAAAAGTCTCAAAAGTGCTTTCTGTACTTTGTGGGTTTCAGTGTTGGAGAAACGTGTTACAAGTCACATCATCAGATTACTTTTTTTTCATACAACTAGTAAAGAAGCGCATTACTTTAAAATGTACACCAAAATAGTTACTTTTAGTAATGCTATATTGTAACCAACACATTACTTTTAAAAGTAACTTTCCCCATGATTGGTGGTTTTATGCAAAATTGTATGTAGAATTAGGTGGATACATTTTACTAGTTAAGCTCAGCTCTTAATTTTTTCATTAGTTAAAATTGCTTTTTGTAAGTGCAGTCTCCATTAAAAAAGCTTTGGAAATTCAAAGGATGTGGGAAGAGCTCTGTTTATATCTGTGGGGATGGATGGGTGATTGGATGGATGGATGGATGGATGGATGGTTGATTGGATATATGGATGGATGGGTGATTGGATGGATGGATAGATGGGTGATTGGATGGATGGATGGATGGGTGATTGGATGGATGGGTGATTGGATGGATGGATGAGTGATTGGATGGATGGGTGATTGGATGGATGGATGAGTGATTGGATGGATTGATGGGGGATTGGATGATGAATGGATGGCTGATTGTATGGCTAGATGAATGGGTGATTGTATGGATGGATGGGTGATTAGATATATGGATGGATTGATGGGGGGTTGGATGGGTGGATGATGGATGGATGAATGGTTGATTGGATGGATGGATGGATGGATGGATGGATGGATGAATGGTTGATTGGATATATGGATGGGTGATTGGATGGATGGATGGATGGATAGATGGGTGATTGGATGGATGGATAGATGGGTGATTGGATGGATGGGTGATTGGATGGATGGGTGATTAGATGGATGGATGATTGGATGGATGGGTGATTAGATGGATGGGTGATTGGATGGATGGGTGATTGCATGGATGGATAGATGGGTGATTGGATGGAATGATGGATGGGTGATTGAATGGATGGATGGAATGATGGATGGGTGGGTGATTGGATGGATGGGTGATTAGATGGATGGATGATTGGATGGATGGATGGATGGAATGATGGATGGGTGATTAGATGGATGGATGGATGGATGGATAGTAGACTTGTAGTCAAGACCGCCTAAACCGAGACCAAGACACTACCAAGACCAGAGGGTATCGAGACCAAGACAAGACCAAGACCAAGACAGACCAACTCAAGACCAAGACCAAGTTGAGACCAAGACCGAGACCAAGTCGAGACCGGAGGGGGAAAAAAACAGACTAGTGTTGAAGCTAACCAATAACTTGTATGAATTCAAGAACAGCAGCATACTAGGGTTCAGCCGCAGTTTACATTTAATACATATTAGACGGTATTACTTCAACTACACAGGCAGAACAATACAGAGACAGACCATGTCATGTGTGTGTCTGTGAGCAAAAAAAATATTGTCGTGGATATTGTATTGCTAAAGCGTTCTGAGACAGCGAGACTTAGACAAGACCGAGAGGTCCGAGACCAAGACAAGACCAAGACCGACAAGACCGAGACCATGTAAAAGTGGTCTCGAGACCGGTCTCGAGACATACATCACTAATGGATAGTTGTTTGGTTGGATGGATATAGTCCTTCAGTGTGACACTGCTTTTTAAACACTTTCCATGTAGTCAAAAAATACCATAAATGATAATTATAAAGGAAATGTATTGTGGTTTTACCTGGAAATTTGTTTGGCAATCGTTATCTTACCAAAACACCTGTTTATATGAATCTGCTCTAACCAGGCCAATTTGTGTATGTGAAGACGTCAATGAGTGTTACTAACCATAACAATTTCAATCAGAGAGCTCTACATGAATTCTTGCTAGTCATGTGTCTCCATTGACTTCCATTCATTTTTAATTTCAGAACTCTACAATTGAATTAACCATTACTCTCTAATTCATTTCAGACTAGTAAAAAACACATTAGAGATGTGTAATTGCATAGCTCTGTTATTGAATTAGAGAGCTCTGTAATAGAGCGGGGCAGGCAGGGTTGTATAATCACAGAGGTCCCAAATTTGAGCTATTAGGGGGTTTGGAGGGCATGCTCCCCTGAAAAGGTTTTATTTCTCTGATCTAAGTTACATATGTGCATTTCAAGACGTTTGAAGGCCAACAAATGGATAAGAAGTAGCTTTAAAACCATGGGCAGTAGATTGTTTGTCAGTTCCTGCTCTGCACTCTTTCTTTTTCTCTCAGTCTCCTTGTCTTGCCCTTGCTCTCTCTTCCCCTCCAAAAGCTGAGCTTTAACAGATAGTCTTTTCATTTTCGTCAGTGTCAGTGAAATATCAGCCGATAACTGTTTACGTGAAGTAAACATCAACTGATATTTAGCCTGTTTTATTAATAATTTTCTTAGACAAGTTACCTAAGGCTACGAACGGTAGGTAAATAAGTTTATTCATTCACAATAGACTGCATTCATTATTAATCTTTTGCCTAATCTGATGAAAACAGTTTCTTGTCCCCTCACATTGACAGTTACTTATTACATTAGGCTACATGAATCACGCAAATTATATAGGCCTATTTTCAATTCAAAATGGCGAAATTAGACAAAGGTTTATTAGTTTGCCTAATTATTTTTGTCAGTTGTTTAAAGTTTTAGTCAAATATGAAATGTTTAGTTTAGCTACTTACGTCTTATCTCGCACTTTGACCGTTAAACTGAAGCATCCAGTTGTGTGGGATCTCGTGCTCAGCAGCTTCTGTGAACATAAAGCCCGCACACTTTGATTTGATTGGTCATCTCAAATATTTTGACATTGACGATGAGCTGTGACAGACCGCTGAGGCAGAAGATGTGCTGTGCAATATCCTTACAGCAGTAAAGTAGTGATAATACTATATTTGGTAATTATTTCACAACATTTGATATATAGATTGAATAGGTCCGGACCTCTGTGACCTCGAGCTGGCTACGGTCATGGGTGCCCAGTGCATTTAGCTTGATGGACAAAACGTGTAAGTAACAAACATTTGTTGATCACAGGGATTAATCCAAAAGCCCATGGAATTTGTTTTTTGTCGAGGGAACCAATGTGATGGTAACTGCCTACAAAGTGACGTCATACCTGCACCCCTCTATTGCATTCTTAGTAACAATTGAATTGGAGAACTCTCTAATTGAATTCTTGCAGTAATATTCCCTTGCAGTAATATAACCCACATATTGTGTGGGGTCACACGGAAAATGAATGGGGAAAGCGAGAAAAACACAATTGAACACGCACACACACACACACACAATTGAAATAAATAATATCAAGTCTTGCATTATTGCAAAACAAAAATACTGATTTAATGTATTTTTATACTATATAGGCTATATACTGTATATATATAACATAC
Source organism: Romanogobio albipinnatus (assembly GCA_023566225.1). NCBI lineage: Eukaryota > Metazoa > Chordata > Actinopteri > Cypriniformes > Gobionidae > Romanogobio > Romanogobio albipinnatus. The sequence continues at coordinate 63,862,053 of CM042241.1, read as the reverse complement.
TATGGTAATCAATGGGGGCCAAGATCTACTTGGTTACAAACATTCATCCAAATATCTTCCTTTGTGTTCAGCAGAAGAAAGAAATGTATACAGGTTTGGAACAACTTGAGAGTGAGTAATGACAGAGTTTTAATTTTTGGGTGAACTATCCCTTTAAGATAAAACCAGATTATTTATAATTTTACACAGCTCATGTTGTCTGGAGTTTTTTTCGACTGAAATTTGACAAAAAATTGTTTTTTTGCAGTGTTTTGTCAGCACATTAAACAAGAAAACAACCCACTGAAGAGAGTACCTCAGCCTCGCTTTTATTTCCGTTGAAAATCCAAGATGGCGCTGCTGTGAATAAGGTCTATAGATCAGTGAATCTGGCTCTAGAAAGCAAGAATTTTTTTTTATATAAATAACCTACTCTAAATGATGGATATATTATAGATTAAGATTCAATTAAATATAAATAAAAAGAATACAAAGTGATTTGTCACAGAAAGGCTCACTTGCGCCCTCTGGGATTATGGTTCACTCGTCCGCTCTGCTGCGCATGCGCACCAATCCTAATCATTTCCGGGCGAAGTGACTGCTAGTAAGTGCGATCCATACAGTTACTGCACTCCATAACATCTTTAGTAAATAGTATTATATGATAAAGAAACCAGCGACTCAACGTGAAGCAGTATAACCGACGCGAATTGCGTCAACATATGAATTCACGCGGCTTATTTGTGTTTTTGATGCTCTAATATGTCTCGTGCATGAACAACCTGTTGTGTTGTCCAGCTGGTTTTCTTAAAGCATCATTTTTGAATTATGTATATAATAGTTGAATAGTTGTAGTTATTGTTGTGTGAGTGCCTGAATTGATCATGGTGGACAGTGTAAATAGTCAGTAGAAAATTGTATTGGTTAGTGATTACCAATAATGCTTATTCCCAGCAGAATGTCTGGTATTTTACAAGGATCAATAGCTCATTTACATTGAATGAAGTGCTACATAATGTATGTGTGGCTCTAGAGACTGTGAAAATGGGCTGTGCCAGAGCTGTATGCAGTTTATTCTAAGAAAACTCATCCTAAGTGTCCATATTGTGTACATGTATTGCATTCCTGTCTAACAATGCATGTGGAAGAGTGCAATATTTGGACTAACTGATCATGTTTGTGTTTCAGAGGATGTTGGGGTTTATCTGGAAGGGTTTCTATTCCTCCTGTCTACGCTTCTGGTTGAAATGGTTTCTCCGGCTGCTCACAGGAAAATGCGAGCTACAGCGCATCTGTGCCCGATGCACAGCTGGAGCTCTGAGGACATCACAGATAGGTGAGGATGATATGTGTGGACTACACTTGTTTATTTATGCCTACACAACCAGTTTTTATATGTTTTTAAAGAAGTCTCTTTTGCTCACCAAGGCTGCATTTATGTTATTACAAATACAAAAAAAGCTGTAATATTGTGAAATATAATTAAAATGTATAATAACTGTTTTCTATTTGAATACATTGTAAAATGTAATTTATTCCTGTGATCGAAGCTGTATTTTCAGCATCATTACTCCAGTCTTCAGAGTCACATGATCCTTCAGAAATCATTCTGATATGATGATTTGATGCTCAAGTATCAATATATTTCAATATCTTTAGTTGTTACTAAATGTTGAACACTAAAGTTGTAATCTTCCCAAAAACAGACTAAACAGAGTTTGTTGAGTAAAATTAAGTAGAAACTGAATTGGAATGAATGAATGGCGCTAAAACGAATAAACGTTTTGCTCAAACGGTTCTTGGCATGGTGGTTTTTCTACAATGTCGAACATGTTAGGCCATTAGAGATTACCAGTGGAAATATATATATATATATATGATTAATATCTTCTGGTTCTTATCAGGGAAGGATTTAGTGTACTTGTACATTGTTCCTAAACTTCCTATCAAATAAACAAAAAAAAAACAAAAAAACATTGAAATTATGCCAGTTTATACGTCAGATATTTAACTTAACTACAGTGTCTTATGGTGGGGTAAGTAAATTCTGTTCTTTGGAACTTTCTATTCATTAAATAATCCTGAATTTTTTTTACAAAACTGTTTTCATCAATTGAGTGTCAGTTCTGGCAGGCCAAGTAGTCAAGACGCTGCTAACACTATTGGTAACACCATGGTCTCATCAGCTGATTTGCATCAGCTGTTTCAACTCCCCTCGCTGCTAAATGGCTATGCTAAAAGCAGGGTGCCTATTTAAAGCAGATTCAGTTCGCTCTTACTACTTGCTGCTCGCTGCTTTGCAACCCACCACCTCCCCACCTCCTCCTGTTGTGTATAACGTGGCATTTGCTTTGTCACGTTGCTGCTCTGTTCATAGGGGGAATAGTTAAGCTCTCCCAGTCCTAAACTGTGTGAGCGTTCCCTAATGCTGCTGCTGTCCTCTGACTCTCTGCTATTTCATGGTGCTCATGAAAGGTCAGAGGACTCCCTGAACAGAGCCATACCGCCAAAAACAAAATTGAATTCAGATTCATCAACTGATTGCAATTTATTAAATAAAAAATTCTAAAACATTTTTATTGTCATGTGTGTTCTTGAACTGATAATAATCATAAATGTTTCTTGAGCATCAAATCATCATATCAGAATGATTTCTGAAGGGTCATGTGACACTGAAGACTGGCGTAATGATGCTGAAAATACAGCTTTGATCACAGGAATAAATACAATTTTACAATATATTCCAATAGAAAAGTTATTTTGAATTGTAAAAATATTTCATAATTTTACTGTTTTTGCTGTATTTTTGATCAAATAAATGCAGCCTTGGTGAGCAGAAGAGACTTCTTTATAAACATTAAAAAAATCTTAATGATTCCAAACTTTTGACTGGTAGTGTATATATTAATGTATGGGAGAATAGTTAATGGGATAGTTCACCCAAAAATTTAAAATTCAGTCATTAATTACTCACCCAAACCCGTAAGACTTTCGTTCATCTTCAGAACACAAATGAAGATATTAATGAAATCTGGGAGATTTCTGTTCCTCCATTGACAGCTACGCAACTACCACTTTGATGCTTCAAGAAGTTCATTAAGAGATTGTAAAACTAATCCACATGAATTGAGCGGTTTACTCCACATTTTCTGAAGAGACTCAATCGCTTTATGTTAGGAATGAAACGGTATGGAAATTTCACATCACGATTATAGTGACCCAAATAATCACGGTTATCAATATTTTGTTCAAATGAGATGAAAGTGTTCAAAAAGAACAGATGCACGCACTTAAAACATGTCAACAAGTTTTATATTTGAAAATCAACAAACAACAAATAAATAAAGCAGCTCTTTGCACTTTTTAAAGCTAGATTCTGTGGGATTTACTTCCTTATAATGGCCGTCGTCAATAGCAACGCATAAATAATATAATCTAAAATATTATCTCTGTAGATATATTCTCAAGCAATATTCTCATCAGTGATATTTGTGTAAGAGCATATTTTGTGTAAGAGCCCAAACAGTATCCGAGTGAAATAATGCATATCCATATTTTCATGATTTGACTATTTATTTTATTAAATATCAAAAGGTGTGCATCATACCTGACACCTAGATGTACACTTAACAGTCAGTTTTATGACTGTAATTCACTTCAAATGCTATTGAATTCAGAAACGCATGTAACTTTAGAGACGGTCCCTAAATTCGCCAACTTTATGCCGGTCATATCAGATGCGCTGTGGTTCTGCTGTGTTTGTTTGAAACTATTTTCGCTGCTGAAATCGAACAGAAACAGTCAACCACTGTATGATGAGTGAATCTCCTCCTTACATCGCACGTTTTGAGTGCAGATTTCAGTGAGTGAGAGCGGCGCGCGCTCTGAACAAAACTCTGGCTAATCTGAACGCCTCTGATTTTGAGACATTGCATTCATAAACTCAATAGAAACACGTGTGAGTGGTTATAATACGCAACATTATTATAACATATGGCTTTTGAGAAGACTATAATAAGTTCAACCGCCAAAGTGGCTAGTGTGCAGCCGAAATAACGTTACACCCGCAAATGGCGGTTGTTAATGTCAAGCCCTGATTATCCCTTAAATGTCACCCTAGTCTTGTCTGAATTTGTTCGTTCGCTTCACTTTATTGTTTACCAGACGTAGTTTTGTTGAGGTCAATGTCCACTTGCCTTGCGTTCGCAGATTTCAGTCCTTCCAGAAAAATGCGGCTTTTTTTAGTGATTGTTGCGGGCAAAAATCCTTGATTATGCGGCACGTTTTCTTAAAAAATGCGATGGATTATGCGGGATATTTATGCAGTTTTATGCAATGAAATTGCGGGAACTTGCAAAAACTGCGGTTAGATGAAAAAGAGAAAAAAAATTATTCCCCCAACACCCTGTTCTCATTAGGGTACTACCTTAATGTAAAGAGTCATTTCGTATTACTTCCTGTGATAAGCAAACACTACATCACAGAAAGTGCTGGGAATATTTAATTTCTCATCTTGTTTTATTTCAGACCTTAATAAACACTTGGCTCAAATTTACAAAACATTGAGTCAAACAAGTTCTGTAGCTTTACAAAAGGAATATGCTACAACTTCTGTAAAAAATAATAAATAAAATATATATATTTTTAAAATGTGTGCTTCCTGTTTTACAGACTAGGCTATAGATGGTTTCAACGGCAACAACATAAACAAACGTTACTGTGTATGCACGCTTTTGTGGCCCAAACTTAACTTCCGGTAGACGTCCGCAAAGAATCAACAACAACAGAGGCTGCGTTATTTCTTATGCGCTATCATCTTTCATTTTAATTGGGCAGCATTATCTTAATTTACATGTTTTTATTGTTTCAGCATGTTTATTATACATAATCTCCCATTTCTGTCTGCAATATAGAGTGGGGGAAACGCCCTCCTTAAAGGGTTAGTTCACCCAAAAATGTAAATTCATACATTAATTACTCACCCTCATGTCGACCCCAAACCGTAAGACCGTAGAGAGAAGAAGAGAAATATCTAAAGTTGTGTTCCGAAGATGAACGAAGGTCTTACAGGTTTGGAACGACATGAGGAGAGTAATAATGACAGAATACATTTTTTTGGGGTGAACTAACCCTTTGAAGACCGTGTAATGCCGTTTTCTGTACAGTATCTATAAATGCTTGCGCGCTCGCCTTCAAGCATGCAATGCATCGGAATAACATGTTTCTTTGTTTCATAACATAAGATTAATGTTGGTAAAGTTAACATGTAAGTTAGATAAAGTATCCTATTTGAGATTTGTATGAATGCATCACAAAAAATCCAGTGCTCTATGGGCACTGTCATTAATAGAGGACAAAGCGAAAGTTGTTTTACACTCCGTGATAAAGGCACATTTAAATATTTTGTAAGAAACATAAATGCGATCAGTTATCCAGATGGCGACCACTTGATGTGAACAAATGTAAACTCGCCGTGTCCTGATTGACTGATGATCACGGTGCTCGCATGTTAATGCCAACTGTAACGTTAAACGCAGCCAGAATAAGTTCCTCTAGAGTAGATTATTTCTGATAACAAGCAAAATAAATAACAAGTAAATTACATTAGACATACAGTCGAAATTACATTAGACGCTGCTCTCGTATGACTGGATATTTATGAAGCATTTAAGGCTTTTTGGTGAGTCGCACACACTGTTTTTGCGCTGGTGTCATATTCTCTCTGCTTGATCGTTAATATTTATATCGTGTTAACCAAGAATAGTACGTTAAAAATGTGTTTCTACTGAGTAGTGCGCCATACTATCCCCTTGCCAGACCGATAAACAAACACAGACCGGAAGTTAACTTCGGGCCAGGCGCGTAACCGTGGCAATGCGCGTTCGTCCGACGAAATCGTCTATACAAAACAGACATCTGTTAAAATAAGTGCTTCCAATGCACAAAGTGCAATCTCTTACTGTAACGCAAAATTGTACATAATACTAATATACTTACAACGGGAAGGTTTTTGAAACTAGTATGATTTAACCCACTGGTAACAAAAAAGTGCACTCTTACAACTGTAATGTTTCATCAACTCCTGAATGAAACTACAACATTCCACTGTGAAAATGAAAACAGCGGCTGAATCCGAAATCGCCCCCTAAAACATCAATCACTACTCCCTACGTCAGTGCACTAATACAGTTCATTTGAAGGAGTGAATGAAAACGAGTGTGTGAAGTCGGACAGCCGCTGTGTGTACATTGGTTGAACGCTCATTATTGCGGTGCAATGTGGGATTGAATAAGTGCACTCGATAACGTCCACTATGGTTTCAGACACCACTACAAATGGCTGTCCCTTCAAATAATGCCCTATTTGAGGGTATAGGGGGCGATTTACGAATTCAGCGTATATCTGCGTAGCCTCTAACACTGGCAGGGTTTGCAGCTTTTCGATGATGTTCACGTCACATAATTACTTCACTTCATAACGTTGCCATGGCAATAGGGGGAAATGGCTGCTCTTGTGTGAAGTAAATGCAACATTTTTCAACTTTCTACTAAGATATATGTGACTTTTTTTAGCAACGAAAATGCAGGGATTATGAAATCATGCAAGCCCGCATATTTTGCGGCCGGAAATCGGCAATTTATGCGGCAAAATGAATTCAGCGATCACATAATCACGTTTTTCTGGAGGGTCTGAGATTTGAAGTGTTTCCCCCTATTACAGCGACTTTCTTCTGGCATGTTCTGCAGACAGGGTGACCATCTTCGATTAAGTTTCCCTCAGGACTTTTGTAAAAGCCAAAATATGACCACGCCTCAGGTGTGGTCCTTTTAGAAGGCTGAACAATACCCCGGCGCTGTCACTGCCTTCTGCCATTTCTGCCTTCTGCCATTTCTTCTCATTCAGAAAACAGCGCTGCTGCCCCAGACTGAGGCTGACTGGACAGGATTTACCGCAAGTTTTCAAAATCGTGATAATCGGTTTTAATGATAATTCAGTTTTAAACGGCTGGGATGGGGATCAGCACCTCCAAATCCGAGGCCATGGTCCTCAGTCGGAAAATGGTGGTTTGCCCACTTCAGGTTGTTGGAGAGTTCCTGCCTCAAGTGGAGGAGTTTAAGTATCTATGGGTCTTGTTCACGAGTGAGGGGAGGATGGAACGGGAGATTGACAGACGGATCGGTGCAGCTTCTGCAGTATTGCGGTCGATGTACCGGTCTGTCGTGGTGAAGAAAGAGCTAAGCCGTAAGGCGAAGCTCTCGATTTACCGGTCAATCTACGTTCCTACTCTCACCTATGGTCATGAGCTTTGGGTCATGACCGAAAGGACAAGATCCCGGATACAGGCGGCCGAAATGAGCTTTCTCCGCAGGGTGGCTGGCGCGCCCTTAGAGATAGGGTGAGAAGCTCAGTCACTCAGGAGGAACTCGGAGTAAAGCCGTTGCTCCTCCACATCGAGAGGGGTCAGCTGAGGTGGCTCGGGCATCTGTTCCGGATGCCTCTTGAACGCCTTCCCGGGAAGGTGTTTCGGGCATGTCCAACCGGGAGGAAGACCAAGGTTATCGTGAAACCGGTAATCGTTTCATCCCTACTTTATATGATGAACATATTGTATTTAGCCTTTTATTCACATATAAGCATTCATCAGGGCACGCAACAGAACAGGTAAAGGGAAGCTCAAGAATGTTCACTTGATGTGCGAGAACATTGATGTGAATAAAAAGCCTAAATTCAATCTGTTTATCGTATAAAGTGATTGAGTCTCTACAGAAAATGTGGAGTAAACCGCTCAATTCATATGGATTGGCATCAAAGAATCAAAGTGAAAACCTGTTAGTGGAGGGACAGAAATCTCTCAGGTTTCATTAATATCTTCATTTGTGTTCCGAAGATGAGTAATTAATGACTGATTCTTCAAATTTAAAGCCACAATATGTAGTTTTTCGCCACTAGGGGTCGCTTATTCAAAACAAAGGCGTAGCTTGATGACGCCTTGATTTGGCGGAGCTTTTATTATCCCACAGTCGCCGCTTCTTCCACTTGTGGGGTAACGCAGTGCTGTTTTATCATATTACACACATTTGAGTGTGTTGAGAGTTATGTTATAATGCTACTCTGTGCGTTCACTGTTGTACTGTAGTGAGCTAGATGGATATTAGGCATGGTAAAACATGATACTCGTGGTAAATCAAGAAAACCAGATTTAAACAATACGACTAATTGTGTTGCTGTATAACAATCAGGGCTTGACATTAACTTTTTTGCTCACCAGCCACTGTGGCTAGTGGTTTTCAAAAGTTACTAGCCACTCAGCATTTTCACTGGCCACAATTTTACTGCTTGGAAATTACATTTTATATAATTAAAGTTGACTTTGGCATGTTTAAGTTATTTGATTTTGAGTCATTTTACTTGATTTAGAAGATTTAAAACCCTTTCAAACTTTCAATGCAGAGTGACCACCCAAATGAAGACTACAGTGTATATCAGCTGGTGTGCAGGTGGGCAATATGGCTAATATGAGAAATTTTATATACAAGTTTTTTTTGTTAGGCTATATAAAAGAACAAGGAAGCAAATTACAAAAACAATAGTACATTTCTCTAAAAAAAGATACAGATACAGTAGGTTTATTTAATATGTATACATTTATTTAACACCTGTAGTTGTTTGATTAACATTAATGACATTGTAACGAGTATGAATACAGTGTGGCCCCTTTAAGAGTGCGCGCTCCCTGTTGAACTGCCTGCGTTTTGTGTGTGTGCACCCTGCGCCTCGAGCACCCACGTGTGCAGATTATTTTCTATTGCTAACATTTCGTTATTTTGTTTTACTAAGTAATGCTGTGGACGGAATGGAGTTTGTGACGCACTCTTGTGAGAGTTTTGCAGGGGATAAAGTGTGAGCTGTTTATTGTCGATCGCCTCCGTGTTTGCATCAACTCCAGTTACGTTAAGGGAGCTATCCCTATTTTCATTCGTACACAACGTGTTACTTACAGCGTAATATTCTGACACGTATCCAGTTATTACCCACCTGTTTACGTACACTTAAGCCATAACTGACTGTGTTCTTGCGAGATACTCCACACGACGGAAATTTTGACATCTGTGTGCACGTGTATTTGACTATTCAGACGCAAGGAGAACTGATCACGCGTGCGACAGAGAGAGAGAGCACTTCTGTTGTGTGTCATTCAGCATGATTCTGCCTATCCCGCCTTCACTAACTGCAAGTTAATCGATAAAGAATTGTAACTGAATTGTCATTTTGTGAATTGTAATATTTTGTGATACGACGGTCTTGGCATTTAATTTGGCTGTAGGCTGAAATTATATTCAACCCGCCAAAGTGGCTAGTGGGAGTGGCTGCCTTACCCGCCACAGCTAGCCTGGGAAAACCCAGACAACTTCTGGCAAATGTAGATTTGCTCTGCAAGTAGTCTGGCAAAGAGCCCATTCAAACTCATTTCTAATCCATCGAAATCGCAGCACCAATCAGACACGTTGGGGCGGGCTTTACACAATGACGACAGCGCAGCAACGGAGAAGCAGTTTTTGTACATTACAAAGATGGATGCCGCCGTGGAACATCACTCGTTCGAATCAGCTATCGCGTCTGTTTTAAGCAATTTAAACTTTTCCTTTTCGTTAAAACCCGAGCAAAGAACCACACTCAAAGCCTTCATATCTAAAAAAGATGTTATCGCTGTCTTACCGACTGGATTCGGCAAAAGTCTGATACCAGCTTGCCCCTTTTGTGGTTAAACGATTGGGTCTTAGCGAGAGCCCTTCGGTAGTGTTAATGTTTCCCAAAATATAGTTTTAAGTCCTTTTCAGGCGAGAATGTAGTTGTTTAAAGCTCAAATCTGTGGTTTATTTATAAAGAGAGTGCCTTTTTAATCTGATCTGCCATTTTCGGAGTTGTGAGCTCCAGTGGATCAGCGGCGCTCAGCGCACATTAACCCCGCCGAGAGCAGCCTTTCCTCGGCCAGTCCTTCTGCCGTCTGCCGCTGGCTCTGATGTCTCTGTAGTGGTTAGACATAAGATATGATTCGTCTGTTGTAGATCTAACGGCTGATCTTTGCTCTCATTAATCTATAATTTGTTCCCTGACTGATTGTTTTGTCTGAGGGCAAAGTGAAGTTTTATAACTTTATATTTTTAAGCTATTAAACTTGACCGTTGTAGTCTCCTAACGCTGCCTTTGTTTGACTGAATTGCTTTATTTATTGTATAGCTTCTTATACCTTTTACTTATACTTTTATAATGGCTATTGATCACACATAATCTAACATTTAACAAAAAGACTGGGTTGTGTTTATGTCATATTTCATTTTATTACAGTGATAATCATAGCCTATACAGGTCCTTCTCAAAAAATTAGCATATTGTGATAAAGTTCATTATTTTCCATAATTGAATGATAAAAATTTAATTATCATATATTTTAGATTCATTGCACACCAACTGAAATATTTCAGGTCTTTTATTGTTTTAATACTGATGATTCTGGCATACAGCTCATGAAAACCCAAAATTCCTATCTCAAAAAATTTGCATATTTCATCCGACCAATAAAAGAAAAGTGTTTTTAATACAAAAAAAGTCAACCTTCAAATAATTATGTTCAGTTATGCACTCAATACTTGGTCGGGAATCCTTTTGCAGAAATGACTGCTTCAATGCGGCGTGGCATGGAGGCAATCAGCCTGTGGCACTGCTGAGGTGTTATGGAGGCCCAGGATGCTTTGATAGCGGCCTTAAGCTCATCCAGAGTGTTGGGTCTTATGTCTCTCAACTTTCTCTTCACAATATCCCACAGATTCTCTATGGGGTTCAGGTCAGGAGAGTTGGCAGGCCAATTGAGCACAGTAATACCATGGTCAGTAAACCATTTACCAGTGGTTTTGGCACTGTGAACAGGTGCCAGCTCGTGCTGAACAATGAAATCTTCATCTCCATAAAGCTTTTCAGCAGATGGAAGCATGAAGTGCTCAAAAATCTCCTGATTGCTAGCTGCATTGACCCTGCCCTTGATAAAACACAGTGGACCAACACCAGCAGCTGACATGGCACCCCAGACCATCACTGACTGTGGGTACTTGACACTGGACTTCAGGCATTTTGGCATTTCCTTCTCCCCAGTCTTCCTCCATGACACCTTGATTTCCGAATGACATGCAAAATTTGCTTTCATCCGAAAAAAGTACTTGGGACCACTGAGCAACAGTCCAGTGCTGCTTCTCTGTAGCCCAGGTCCGGCGCTTCTGCCGCTGTTTTTGGGTCAAAAGTGGCTTGACCTGGGGAATGCGGCACCTGTAGCCCATTTCCTTCACACGCCTGTGCACGGTGGCTCTGGATGTTTCTACTCCAGACTCAGTCCACTGCTTCCGCAGGTCCCCCAAGGTCTGGAATCGGTCCTTCTCCACAATCTTCCTCAAGGTCCGGTCACCTCTTCTCGTTGTGCAGCGTTTTTTGCCACACTTTTTCCTTCCCACAGACTTCCCACTGAGGTGCCTTGATACAGCACTCTGGGAACAGCCAATTCGTTCAGAAATTTCTTTCTGTGTCTTACCCTCTTGCTTGAGGGTGTCAATGATGGCCTTCTGGACAGCAGTCAGGTCGGCAGTCTTACCCATGATTGCGGTTTTGAGTAATGAACCAGGCTGAGAGTTTTTAAAACCTCAGGAATCCCAGGTGTAATTAGTTGATTCAGATGATTAGGTTAATAGCTCGTTTAGAGAACCTTTTCATGATATGCTAATTTATTGAGACAGGAATTTTGGGTTTTCATGAGCTGTATGCCAAAATCATCAGTATTAAAACAATAAAAGACCTGAAATATTTCAGTTAGTGTGCAATGAAATATATGAAAGTTTAATTTTTATCATTACATTATGGAAAATAATGAACTTTATCACAATATGCTAATTTTTTGAGAAGGACCTGTATATGCACACATTTTTTTTTTTTAAATGTAAACGAAAAGAGGCCGGGGTTTTTTATATTTTGTTTTGTTATATACATGCATTAAGGATAATATGCATTGCCTGCACTACATTTGTGTGGCTATAATATGTTTAATATTTAAAATATCATATATTTTGTTTTATTGTAGCCTAAAATATACTAATATATACTGAGTGATACTGTCAAGAACGCTGCTTGTCCATTAGCAGAGTAGGTGGACTAGTGTCCTCCCGTCCTCGGGAGTTCGTTCTCCGGAGTCAAACTTGGTAAGTCACGGATGCAAGTCAGAAGTTTGCGTACGAAATATGTCATAAAACACCACTGCCTCATTTCAGTAAAAAAAAACTTAAACATATTAGCCACACAGATGTGGTTCAGGCAACGCGTAGCTAGGCCTACGTTGATTATCTTATATATTTATAATAAAACGAAGTATAAAACACCCTGCCTCTTTTCGTTTTCATTTGAAAAATAATATATTAAACATTAATATGTGGTTTAGGTAAGGTGACCAGATTTCTGAAATGGAAACCGGGGACATTTCCTATTTGAGAACACAAGTACAGACAAGAACGCATATTGAGAAACGGCCAGAGTCTCAGATGTTTCTCCGTCGCTCTGCATACGTCATCTCCTCTGTCGCTCTGATTGGTTTTAGGTCTATCCAATTGCGCCCAGAGGCATTTGAGCGACGCCCGTTGGTGACGCCCCTTTGGAAATGATTTGTCTATGAAGCTTTGCCAAGTCAACTTTTTTTATATAGCGCTTTTAACAATGTAGATTGTTTCAAAGCAGCTTTACAGTGTTAAAGGAAAATAATGCAGCATAATTTTATTAAGCCATATAACCATTTGATGTCATCAGTTCATTTCAATTTCCATACGGTGACAGTGTGGGCTTTAGATCAATAATTAGATCAGTACTTTAGTTTATATGGTTAATTTAGTTTATTAATTAGATTTATTTCGATGTTTAGTTGAAAAATGTAGTGTCCCCAACTGAGCACGCCAAGTCAGAGGCAACAGTGGCAAGGAAACCAAAACCCCATCAGGTGACCTAATGGAGAAAAATAAACCTTGGGAGAAACCAGGATCAGTCAGGGTGCCAGTTCTCCTCTGGCCAATTAACAAACAGCGTATTATTATTATTATTATTATTATTATTCTGGCAGCTTTACAGGTCAGAGGTCATAATAGATCGGAATATTCGAAGGTCCGGAGGCAACACGCTGGAGACGGGTTTATTGAGGATGATGTTGATTAAATAATTATTAAAGTGCAATATTCGAATGATCGGAGGCAACACGCTGGAGACGGGTTTATTGAGGATGATGTTGATTAAATAATTATTAAAGTGCAATATTCGAATGATCGGAGGCAACACGCTGGAGACGGGTTTATTGAGGATGATGTTGATTAAATAATTATTAAAGTGCAATATTCGAATGATCGGAGGCAACACGCTGGAGACGGGTTTATTGAGATGCTGTGTCGATGAGGCAGTTGCAGGGGAAGGCTAATTGTCTCTGCAGACACTTCGGGGTCCTGTGTTGGTCTTCTCTGGGCGCAGGTCCCCCATCTGATTTGGATACGGCCCGTTTCCGGGTGACTGCAGTAAACCTCGGGATAAAACAGAGAGACTATCATTAACGTAGATGCCTTTCTTCTGATGATGTAACGAGTACATCAGGTGTTATGGGAAGTGTTCCCGGTTCCGGCTGACCTAGTTAACGCAGCCTAACAATCATTTCATTGAAAAAGTGTTTTATGTGTATGCCACAGTAAAGAGATGTGTTTTTAGTCTAGATTTAAACTGACAGAGTGTGTCTGCTTCCCGGACAATGTTAGGAAGACTGTTCCAGAGTTTAGGAGCTAAATAGGAAAAGGATCGATCAGACCATAACTCAGTTACCACTGAGAATGGACTGGTTTTAACCAGGCTACGCCACAGCTGAAATCTACCTGCATTTGGCGGGTGTTAATGTCAAGCCCTGATAACAATGATTCGTTTTCTGTCTCCAAACAGTTGCTCACCTGTCCAATATAACACATATTAAAGCATCTTTGGTGTTTCCATGATTTTCTACGGAAATCGAGGGTAACGCGGGTATGATGTCATTGATAGGTGACGCACAGACACGGTCTGTGCCCTGGTTAAAATGGCTTATTTCTCTGGATTTAAACATTCTTGGAAACATTTGGTTTAATGTATGTACTCAACAAAATATATAACATTGATATTTTAATCCAAAACTCATACATATTGTGTCTTTAAGTGAACTATCCCTTTAAAGATATTGTTTAACCAAAAATTCAAGTTCTGTTTATGCAGTGACCTGTTTGTAGTGGCTGAAATTTGTATGGTCATGTGTCACCTTTGCAAACCTGTCGTTGTTTTTTTTTCTTTTCTTGGTAGAGCATTCTCTGAAGTCCTCCAAAAGCAAGGTATGTGTGAAGACAATAGGACGCTTCAGCGCTTTATTATTTGAGCATGAGCTAAACAATGATGTGGACTGCAATCGTTAGCCATGATTCATCTGATTGCCTCACTTTATAGTGCACTCTAAATGTTTGCTTGTGTTTGATCAGGTATTGCAGGCAGCTTTGTTTTTGAAGGAGAATGAATTGGAGGATCATCTGGGTAAAATAATCCAGGAAAAGCGCATCAAGGAGCAGAAAGATCCCACGTGAGGCTCTCTTAAGATTGCATGAACTTCATTCAGTAGGGAAAGTCAACTTTAAAGTGAAGACATTCACTTTTTTACATGATTAAGCTTTCACACCACAATGACTGCGTATTCTAGATATTTATGTATTTGCTCAGAAATGGCATAAACTGTCATTTTTTTCAATTAGAGCAAGCATAATTTTGACCAAATAGCCCCTGTTGCCAAGTTTGTTGCAAAATGTTTTATGTATGATTTCGTTTTCAACAATATATCTATTGCTAAGTTTTTTTTTTTTAACACAAAATACAAATTACACATTACAAGAAAAAACATCATTTAATTTGAAATAATATTGTAAGGGAGAAAAGAATATACAAATACAAAAATAAATAAAAACTGCTCAGAAACGACAAGATCTGCAACATAATTTTTGCAACGTGTTCATGTAAAAATCTAGTTACAAATAATCAGTTTTCCCTAATTAAAATAAAATACATATTAAAATATACATCAAAGCATGTTGAATAAAAATTAGACATAACTTATTTAAATTAGTGCTGTCAAATCGATTAATTACATCTAAGATTGTGTTTTATATATATATATATATATATATATATTTATTTCTCATCAGGCATTATAGAAGACGACTCAGAGCTGTTAAAAATTGCAAAAGGGAGTTGCAAAAAATATTTAATAAAAGGGTGCCAATAATAATGGCCAACGTGTTTTGGAGAAAAGCATTTATTTCATAATGTAATTTACCCCCCACTTTCAATTCTTTTACTTCAATGAAAGCTTCGATTTTTGCTCATTTTGAAATAAAAGGTCAAAAGGATAAACATTGCAGATTTATTTGTACAGCCATCTTTGATCATATTCACCAGGGGTGCCAATAATTCTGACCACAACTGTATATAATATGCATATACACATACATATACAGGTGCTGGTCATATAATTAGAATATCCTCAAAAAGTTTATTTATTTCACTAATTCCATTCAAAAAGTGAAACTTGTATATTATATTCATTCATTACACACAGACTGATATATTACAAATGTTTATTTCTTTAAATTTTGATGATTATAACTGACAACTAAGGGAAATCCCAAATTCAGTATCTCAGAAAATTAGAATATTGTGAAAAGGTTCAATATTGAAGACACCTGGTGCCACACTCTAATCAGCTAATTAACTCAAAACACCTGCAAAGGCCTTTAACGGTCTCTCAGTCGAGTTCTGTAGGCTACACAATCATGGGGAAGACTGCTGACTTGACAGTTGTCCAAAAGACGACCATTGACACCTTGCACAATGAGGGCAAGACACAAAAGCTCATTGCAAAAGAGGCTGGCTGTTCACAGAGTTCTGTCCAAGCACATTAATAGAGAGGCGAAGGGAAGCAAAAGATGTGGTAGAAAAAAGTGTACAAGCAATAGGGATAACCGCACCCTGGAGAGGATTGTGAAACAAAACCCATTCAAAAATGTGGAGGAGATTCACAAAGAGTGGACTGCAGCTGGAGTCTGTGCTTCAAGAACCACTACGCACAGATGTATGCAAGACATGGGTTTCAGCTGTCGCATTCCTTGTGTCAAGCCACTCTTGAACAACAGACAGTGTCAGAAGCGTCTCATCTGGGCTAAAGACAAAAAGGACTGGACTGCTGCTGAGTGGTCCAAAGTTATGTTCTCTGATGAAAGTTAATTTTGCATTTTCTTTGGAAATCAGGCTCCCAGAGTCTAGAGGAAGAGAGGAGAGGCACACAATCCACGTTGCTTGAGGTCCAGTGTAAAGTTTCCACAGTCAGTGATGGTTTGGGGTGCCATATCATCTGCTGGTGTTGGTCCACTATGTTTTCTGAGGTCCAAGGTCACCGCATACCAGGTTTACCAGTTTTAGAGCACTTCATACTTCCTGCTGCTGACCAACTTTATGAAGATGCAGATTTCATTTTCCAACAGGACTTGGCACCTGCACACAGTGCCAAAGCAACCTGTACCTGATTTAAGGACCATGTTATCCCTGTTCTTAATTGGCCAGCAAACTCGCCTGACCTTAACCCCATAGAAAATCTATTGGGTATTGTGAAGAGGAAGATGTGATATGCCAGACCCAACATTGCAGAAGAGCTGAAGGCCACTATCAGAGCAACCTGGGCTCTCATAACACCTGAGCAGTGCCACAGACTGATCGACTCCATGCCACGCCGCATTGCTGCAGTAATTCAGGCAAAAGGAGCCCCAACTAAGTATTGAGTGCTGTACATGCTCATACTTTTCATGTTCATACTTTTCAGTTGGCCAAGATTTCTAAAAATCCTTTCTTTGTATTGGTCTTAAGTAATATTGTAATTTTCTGAGATTCTGAATTTGGGATTTTCCTTAGTTGTCAGTTATAATCATCAAAATTAAAAGAAATGAAGAAAAGAAACATTTGAAATATATCAGTCTGTGTGTAATGAATGAATATAATCTACAAGTTTCACTTTTTGAATGGAATTAGTGAAATAAATCAACTTTTTGATGATATTCTAATTATATGACCAGCACCTGTATAAACAATAACTTTTATGTTAGATGCGATTAATCGTTTTGATTATCATTTTATCTGACAAATGGATAAAGGTCAATAAATACACTAGGACTTCAAAGAACAGTAGTGGTGAATCAGACTTACTAACTCCTATTGTCCCACTGAAGTTTAAATCAGAGACTCACTAATCAGGATTTTTTTATTGGCTTCACAATTTTCTATTTTTCCCAGTTGTCCGTTGTTTTATATATATAGAATGTACTCAAGATGTGTGTATGTTGTGGTCTAACAGCGTGCAAAAAAACCTCTTACAGGTTTAAGGAGAATCTTCGTCAGTGCTTGTTACAAATCAACGGATATAACAAGCTGTTTGAGGCGGCTGAGGAACTAAGAAAAGAGGTGTTCGACTCTGAAAACGAGGAGCACGAGAACATGCTTCTGAAGGTGAGGGATTTAAAGGCTGAGGAGATTTGAGCTTCCCAGCTTTTCAGTTCTGACTAGTCTGTTTGCTTGCTCTCCACCAGTTGTGGGACCAGCTGATGCCGTCAGTGAAGTTGGAATCGAGGGTCACTAAGCAGTGGGGAAACATTGGTTTTCAGGGCGATGATCCAAAGACCGACTTCCGAGGGATGGGGATGCTGGGGCTCACGAACCTTCTGTATGTGGAACTTCTACAGGAAGCTGCTGTTTTCATCCTGTCGCTCGCTTGATCATTTTAAGTTGATGTTTTTCTTTGTTTCCTCAGTTTTTTCAGTGAGAAATACACTGATGAAGCTCGGCAGGTCCTGTCACATGCTAATCACCCCAGACTAGGGTAAGTGCTCGCTGATCTACGTCATACGCCACACTTAGTGTTACTCAGCATCATAGCTCACAAAGTTAGTGAAATTGATACTTATAGTAGAGTTTCTTTGTGTGATTGCAGGTACTCGTATGCCATAGTGGGCATCAATCTGACTGAGATGGCGTACAGCTTGATGAAGAGTGATGCTCTGAAGCTTCATTTCTATAACACAGTATCTGGAAAACCCCAAATGCAGCACTTCCATCAGTTCTACTGTGAGTATACACACACACAGACAGACACATGCACAGGTTTTGTGAAATGTGGGGACATTCCATAGGCGTAATGGTTTTTATACCGTACAAACCGTATTTTCTATCCCCCTACACTGCCCCTGCCCCTAAACCTACCCATCACAGGAAACTGCACAGTTTACTTTCTGTGAAAAAAACCTCATTCTGTGATTTATAAGCCTTTTGAAAAGTGAGGACATGGGGAACGTCCTCATATTTCACCCTCTTTTTGTAATACCTATGTCATACCCATGTCATTATATACATTTGTGTCCTGATATTTCACAAAAACTTGCCCACACAGACACACACACACACACACACACATAATAAAAAAATATTTGCTTTATATTACAGTACATTTTGTATTCAAAGCTCCTAAAGTAGGCTTACATTTTTTTTAATGTAAAATGTATTTTTTTTACATTTTGTATTATTTACGTTTTCCTTTTTCTTTGTTGGTCCTGTTTTTCCCTCAGAAAATCATCTCCGTTATGGTCATGTGTTTCCTCTGTCTCTGTTGGTAGGTTACCTGGCGTATGAGTTCGATAAGTTCTGGTTGGAGGAGGAGCCGGAGAGCATCATGGAGTTCAATCGCTACAGAGAGAAGTTTCACGACAAGGTCAAAGCTCTGCTTCAGGTGCCGGAGGTCACGCTTGCCATGAGCGTGGACCCAGAGAAGTGACCTCAGCATTCCAGCATCGTTTCATAGACAATAGGAGGCCGCAAGCGTTGCTTTTGTGTTCTTTTTCTATTGACTTCATAATAGCTATTTGTTGGGGAAATGTACAATGTGCATGAGACTTTATTTGAATATTAATAATTAAGCAACAACCGTATAAAGTGTACATCAAGGGTATATAGCTGTTGGTTTAGCTACACTTACCTGGTCAGGGAAAAGACTTACACTGTTAAGTATTACTAATAATACTTTAGAAGTGATATTTTAAACGTCCCCATCACACTTGACAAATGTTTACCCATCTCAGGAAGTTGGCGTTTCTGTTCATAAGATGTTAGGAAGTTGTTTTCGTCCTATATGCAGATGACTCAACCTCTTTGCATGTTAAAATGCGTTTAAGTTGTATTAAACCCTCACCGGTCATCGTCTGCACAATTCTTTGATGTGGCCTATAAACAAATATTTAATATCTAATTGGTTATATTATCTGTTCTGTGAATATTATTATTCAGACCTCAACTCGATTCCAAAGTAAAGCATTTGTATGTACAAGCGTTGATGTAACACTGTGTTGTTGTCTTATTTATAAACAGTGTTTGGTTTTGAAGATGTAACTTTTTATTCCTGATGACATAATTGATTTTATAGTGTTGGATTCA
Source organism: Romanogobio albipinnatus (assembly GCA_023566225.1). Classification (NCBI taxonomy): domain Eukaryota; kingdom Metazoa; phylum Chordata; class Actinopteri; order Cypriniformes; family Gobionidae; genus Romanogobio; species Romanogobio albipinnatus. The sequence goes on along the minus strand of CM042241.1, from coordinate 63,842,475 downwards.
TACCTAATGTTGAAGAATAAAATTAGTGACTGAACATTAATGTGCAATGTTTGCTTATTTTCATTTGAGCTTTGGCTTTAAGTATATTTGAGTTTTGAAAAATAATATATATTTTTAAATAGGTAATTAAACGAATGCATTTTAATGATTTTTTGCACGTCTTGCATCCTGTAACTGGTCACATTTCATGTAATCATCTTTATTCATATTTTTGCCTTGGGGAGAGTGGAGAATTCCAAAAGCTAATTGTGTCTTGTGTGTGAGTTTTTGTGTGTCTGTTTTGCACTCTTGATGTTTTAGAGATTCCCCCCTTCACTGTTGAGTCCTTTTTTTCTGCATCCTGGCTGATTTGTAGATTGTATGCACAAAAAAAACTACTTTCCCATTAATTTTCTATGGGGGTCATTTTTGACCCGAAGGGCCTCAGTGTGACCAATTTTTTTACGACCACTTAGACTTTTCAAATCCTGTCCCCAATTTTTCTGGGTGTTCATATACCAAATATGTCATCAAGTTTCGGACTATTCCGATGAAGCTACGATTTTTTTAATTTTTAAAGGGGTGGTAAAACATTCTTTCAAAGGCTTGATTGTGTTTGTGGGGTACACATGTGTTCATGCTTCGTTTTTTAAAAAAAAGTGCATTATTTTTCATAAATTGTACCTTTATTCTACACTGCTCTGTCCCTCCTTGTAAAAACGGTCTGATGGTTTCCGGGTTGTATGAAGCCAGTCCCTCAAAAATAAACAATGGGCTCAGATTGGTTAGCTGGCCCAGTGTGTTGTGATTCGCTAACCGCCTAGTGCACGTTTGTCGGAAACATCACGCCCCTTACCTTTACCGGTAGACTGTGCTTTGGGTAGTATTAGAAACAATGGCGTCAATAAAACCATACCAATTTGAGCCTGAATCAGACCCAGACAATTTTAGTGAAGATGATCGAGCAGAACCTGTTCAGTCCTCAAGAGTAAAGACTGCGGATCTATAGTGATCGCTACTGAATAGCACCGTTACTTCTGTATTTTTAGAACGATTATAGCCAAATATCTGCCGCAAGAACTATTAACCAAAAACGAACACTAAACGTTGGCTTTACTATAGTATCCAAATCAAACCGAACCATGTTTAGCGTGCCTGTAGATGAACAATACATAAAAGCTCTAATCAAAGAATAATTTACACTAATGCCAAGTTCGCTGTTGAGATTTAAAAAAAGTTTGTAACGTTAGGTGTTTGTCGGATAACGTTAAGTAGGCTATGAATGAACATTTAACAAACTGGTTTTCAGAGCCAAACAGCGTTGTCATGTTTACCTCCTTGCTACAACGTACAATTAACAATACGAACTAATACAGGAAAACACATCGACGAAAAATAAATCATACTTACAGGTTGTGGCCCGTAAACAGCTTCTGTTTTTAAATCCATCTTTCAGGACAAGCCGTTGTAAGAATCCTGCATTGAACTCGTGAAGATTGTGGAAGCTTTCCTCCGTGAAATGTGCAGCTGGAGCCGCGCGGGCCCGTCTCACACAGGCATTGTTTGTCTCGCGCAGCTGAACCGCGGCTCGTGTATTGCAAATACAGACGAATATTGTAAATTGTCAAATTTTCTGGTCTTCTCCTCCGACCCCTGTCTGTCTCGTGCTTTGATTTATGATGGGCATAATATATCTGCTGCAAATGCGACCTCTGTCTCATTCACACATGCATATAACGTTGTATGTTAAACACACTTCAACGCACCCCCGTCCCTAGGAAGGCTGAACAAAGTGGACCTGCAATCCGGATATAAATAACAGCGTTTCGTCGGCATTGGCAACAACACTCCAGCCTACTAACTAGCCTACCACAACAACTATTCCCCGCGGTGATACAAAATGGCCTCGCCCCCCCCTTATTTCATATTCTCTGAGGAGGGGTTTATGAAAATATTGGGGCTGGTGATGTCAGCAACCCTGGAGGAATGTGTAGTAGTCCCTAGCTGCTGTTTGCTGTAGTCCTTAGAAATTGATTTCAATAAAAGCAAATATCTCCCTTAGCTTTAAACTTTGAACGTTGTAACTTTGCAGATGTTGTAAACGCTCAAACAGCAACATTACACACTAGCTAAAGTTAGAAAAGTGAAATTGTGGTTTACCACCCCTGGAAAAATTTGGGTCAGAAATGACCGAAGAGCCCCAGAGGGTTAAGTGGGTATAGTGAAATTCTTGACCTTTTCTAGTGGATACGGCATATACCTGTCCTGCGTATCACGTAAACTACACCACTGGTTTCGTTTGCAATCATGGGTGTGTGCGCTTGTGACTCTTTAGCTCCACCCACTGCACACCTCCACAAGCTCGGCTGTTTTCGGTACAGCTTATCTGTCTTTTAAAAATCTGATGAATCTAAAGACTCTTTGGAGATATGAAGGATGCAATACTACTCTATAGGTACTCAAGAATTAACATGAGACTGGCAGAAACTGTTATGTACCCTTTAAAGAACGACTTTAATGTATGCCAGGTGACCTGTTGATGCGAGTTTCGTGAAATATTCCTTTTGCGACTTGCCTGAAAAACCATATTTTTCACCAGTTTTTGCAAAATGTATGCGTTTCCATTGGGCGCATTTTCAATTCGCAATTTCAATTTGAAGGGTAATGGAAATGCGGCTACTGTAAATATTTCTATGCCTTTGAATATAAATCTTACTTCACATAAAGTAACTTAATATTCCGCAGTAAGACATAAAGACATCCAGGCGTTGTATAAAGGTGTTTTATTGAAGCATGTATGCTTATCTTTATAGGTTTCCAGTAATGAGGCAATCTCTCTTTCTAGGTCATTCCAGGGTTACGTGTTGGAAAAGAGTTGGGGTTAAATAGACATTCATGTAAATGGTGCTTTAAACAAGGCACTTATTGCTTAAAAAAATGAGTCAAGATAAATATTACATAAACATTATGTACATTAACATATCAAGGGGGTGAGGTTCAGAACATCCTCTCATTTCAATCTGTGCGCTGGATGATCAATCGCTGTATCGTGTAATGGTTTCATAATTATTTATACGTAAAAAAGGCCCTGAAGGAGAAAGGATGATCTGATGATCGTATGTTTCTATCAAATGCTCGTGATGCATCCCTTAGTGTTGCCCGTTCAGCTTCCAAAGCGGAAGTCTGAAGTGTGAAACTGGAAGTTGCTGCGCCTGCGCTCCGGGTTTTCATCGTCCCGTCAGAGGGGCTTAAAACAGCCTGTGAGTCCGTGTGTTTGTAAGGATGTCGTTTTGAGTTTAGCATCTACGTGTTGGCCTCGAATCTGTTCCGGGACATCATCATAGCCCTCTTCAGCTGCTCGAACGACACGAACATCACCACGTTCCAGGAGCCCAACCTCAGGAAAGATGGAACGAAACTGAAGGAGGAAGAGAAACAAAGTGTCGTCTGTTAACGATAACGACACAACAGCCGAGTGTTCACACCACAGCTATAACGGCACAGAGAAACAATATCGCTGGATTCACTTTCAAACCGGTTTTGTTTCCAGTCGATAAACAATAAAAACATTGACAGCCAGTCAGAATCCATCCTGCTTTCGAGAGATTGAGCATTTAAAGCGGCAGACTTGCCTAGAATAAACAAAACGATATTGTGCGTTGATGTGGATCGTTTATGGTGTAGCATTAGATAACATTTTATGTGTGAGATGGTGGTCCAGTGGGTTAAACCATGGAACTGATATGCAGAAGGTTGCTGGTTCGATCCCAGCGGTCCTTGAGCAAGGCACTTTACTCCATGTTGCTCCAGGGGGATTGTCACTGTAATAAGGGCACTGTCGCTTTGGATAAAAGCGTCTGCCAAATGCATAAATGTAAATAAATGTAAATGTAACATTTTATTATTCTTCAGCTTTATTTCACCAGGATGCAAATGTGAAATTTACAAGTAGGCTAGTCTCCAATAAAATTTCATAATGTGACCCCAGTCGTATACGAGGCCCTATATGTCGTAAACAGCATGCAAGAGGATTAGTGTTAAAGTATGTGCTCGCTCACCCTTTGTAAAAGGCGGTTGGTCCCTCTTTGGTCATCATAGTCCAGGCGCAGTTGATGGAGCTTTTGTACTGACCGGGAGGAGAGTTCATGTAGCGAGTCTTCACCACGTCCACAGGAGACGCGATCACTGTCGTGATGAAACCGGCGCCGAACGCAGACACGAAATGACACGGAAGATTGTCTGCCATGCAAAAACAGGGATAAATGTCACTGAAATGTGTGCTTGAAGGCTCTCGTTTATTATATTCAGTGCGTCTAGTGTGAGTTAAAGAAATTCTAAAAATTCATTTCTTGAAATACAATAAACACTAACTGAAAAAAAGTAAAATACGAATAAAAACGATTTATTTTAAGGCAACATCTCTCATTTTCATTTAGTTTAACCCTCTGGTCCAGTTCGGTCATATTGACAGAACATTTTATGTTTTATTTTTTACTTCATCAGACTGATATGAATCTTAGTAAAGGTTTTGGAGCTTTGCTATGTGAACACCAAAAATGCTTAAATGGTCCTGAAAAAGATAGTCACACTTGTAGTGTTCACGGTCAAAAATGATCGCATTGGAAATTAGGCGAATATTTATCAAGTGGAAGTGTTTGGTACTGCGCCCCAAACAAAATCTGACTGAAAGCTCATTTTCTGAGATATCAACCTCAAATTTGGAACACAACTTGTACTCACAGTTTTAGAGTAAAACATGTCTTATAAAATTAAAAAAATATACATATTTTAATGTATTTTTTATACTAATAAATTTTTTTTTAGTTTAGAAATAATCATCCAAGTGTCTTTAAAAAGAGGCCACAGGTCTGTGCTGAAGTGTTGATTTATGACAGTTTAAGTTGGAAATTTCATTTTCAGGTAATAAATGGATTCCATAAATATAATAGTACCATAAAATCCTCTAAAATACAAAATATTAAATAAAAAATATTATCAAACTAAAATATTTAATTGAAATAATAATAATTAAAAGAATATGAATGTTTACAATAAAAAAAATAAAACTCAAATGAAAAATATACAGAAATCAAAACTCAAAATATAAATAAAAAAACATAATAGTATCTTAATGATGCCAAAATAACAGTATAAATGAGTGTTTTTAGTATTTATATATTATTATAGTATTTATATTAATAATTATGGCTGTCAAAAGATTAATCGCATCCAAAATAAAAGTTTACTATGTATAATAATTATGTATATTCATGTATATATTTAAGAAATATTTTATATATAAATATTATAAGTTTTTCTTAAATGTATACATGATTGTGTGTATTTATATATAAACAATAATTATACACAGTACACACAAATATATTATGTAAAAACAAACTTTTATTTTGGTTGCGATTAATCTTTTGACAGCCCTATTAATAATATAAAACTATACATTTTAATTGGATTTTAGTTTTATATTTTCAATTTTAATTTTAGTAATCTTATGTGGTTGTAATTTTTATGATTTATCTTTTATATTAATGATTAAATATTATGATTGAATATTATAATTATTATGATTCATATATACACTCACCTAAAGGATTATTAGGAACACCATACTAATACTGTGTTTGACCCCCTTTCGCCTTCAGAACTGCCTTAATTCTACATGGCATTGATTTAACAAGGTGCTGAAAGCATTCTTTAGAAATGTTGGCCCATATTGATAGGATAGCATCTTGCAGTTGATGGAGATTTGTGGGATGCACATCCAGGGCACGAAGCTCCTGTTCCACCACATCCCAAAGATGCTCTATTGGGTTGAGATCTGGTGACTGTGGGGGCCATTTTAGTACAGTGAACTCATTGTCATGTTCACAAAACCAATTTGAAATGATTCGAGCTTTGTGACATGGTGCATTATCCTGCTGGAAGTAGCCATCAGAGGATGGGTACATGGTGGTCATAAAGGGATGGACATGGCCAGAAACAATGCTCAGGTAGGCCGTGGCATTTAAACAATGCCCAATTGGCACTAAGGGGGTGCCAAGAAAACATCCCCCACACCATTACACCACCACCACCAGCCTGCACAGTGGTAACAAGGCATGATGGATCCATGTTCTCATTCTGTTTACGCCAAATTCTGACTCTCCCATCTGAATGTCTCAACAGAAATCGAGACTCATCAGACCAGGCAACATTTTTCCAGTCTTCAACTGTCCAATTTTGGTGAGCTCGTGCAAATTGTAGCCTCTTTTTCCTATTTGTAGTGGAGATGAGTGGTACCCGGTGGGGTCTTCTGCTTTTGTAGCCCATCCGCCTCAAGGTTGTGCCACCATCGTGATGCCACGCCCCCCATAGCGAGTCTTGTTGTGAGTGCGACGCACACTAATCCTCTTCTATAGTTAAACTAGAAACTTTGCAGGGATTGCTCTGTAAATTATATTGAGAATATAACTAATGCATATATTCTATTTTAAATACTGTAGTCTTTGCCAGATATAGCCTACATTTTGAAATAAACGAGGCTCAAACATCCATTTCATAAGCATGCATGTTTATTTCAGCACTTCTGTCAGTGAAACAACACACCACAGCCTGTAAAACATTTAAACGATTATCAGTAAATAATGGTAACCTAAAGAATATAAGAAAATTAAATATTAGTTAAGAAAATCTGATTTCCCCTCAAAGATGCGTCCTACAGTGTTTTTCTACTTTCCCACAGTAAAGGACGTGAATGGGTATAATAGACTTATAAACAAACGAAAGGAAGAAACGTTTATAATTCCCTTTGAAAATGGGTGCGACGCGAGTGAAGATTTGAGAAAAGAAACGAGATGTCCATGTGGGATAAAATGGACTAACGTTAGGCCTATTGTTAAAATTCACGGAAGTCGCAAAACAGAATAAAAAAGCTGACAAATCTTAAATTGGGCTCAGCCTACCTCTCTCATTCGGCATGAATCCATTCATGGCTGCGAATTTATTTCCTTTGTAAACAAAGCTTTGTGCTTCACTCGGTATTATTCACGTAAAACAGCATTAACATAAAAAAAAAAAGGGTTAGTAACGAAATTATAGTTTTGAAGTAGAAAATAGCATTTATGTAAAGAGATTTATTAAAATAAAAAGTGCACAACTCTTCTTAAAGGAAGCTACTTTTTTCCCTCACGTGCAACCTAGCGCGGATGAGTCATTATTTGGGTTAGTAAAATAACGAAATTATAAACTTTTGAAGTAGAAAATAGTATTTATGTAAAGAGATAGTAAAATACAGATATAGTAAATTATATATTTGTATTAATTAAAAAAAAACGACGATATCATCGTCCATCACAATGTTTTACTGTAAACATCGTCAGCTGCCAATTTAGGAGACATCGCCCATCGCACTGAGCAGATTGTGAAATACTCAGACCGGCCCGTCTGGCACCAACAACCATGCCACGCTCAAAATTGCTATATATATATTTGTTGATTTTATTCAAGGAATGAAATAATTGCCTTAATGTCCTTTCATGTGAAATGAAATGGTTTTATTTACAAATATTCTTTTTTTCATTGTGTACAGTATGCAAATGACATACCTGGTGGAGTTATTTTAGTATTATTTATTCATATTTTGAATACATATTTACTTTTATATTTACAGTTTTACTTTAATTTTAAGTTTTAGTAATTTTTTATGAATTTTTTTTAATTAAATATATATTTTTATATTTCTATTTAGGTTTAATTGATTTTTTATGTTTTAGTAATTTTACTACTTAAACAAAAATGAGAAATGCCAACTTGGTAACTAACTGAAATAAAATAAAGATCATTTTTTCAATGAACAACAGCAAACTTTAATAGTTGTAGTTTAAGTTACTGCAACCAGAGACCCTGCGTACACAGGCCTTTACTACAGATGTGCTGATGTCATGTCATGGTTTGCTGATCCACCAAAGCATGGCCTGATCACCAGCACTATCTTATCAGGTGAAAGTGGTTTGTACTGGTTCATTCCAACGCATTCCACACTGGTTATTGGAGGTGGGACAGTAAAGAGAGGGTGTGTGAGCTTCTGACCAATTGCAGACGCTCCAGCTGTGCCTCCTTATGGACTCTTGGCCTGATTTCGAGGCTCCGTCACACGCTGGCACATGCTTGGAGTTTTGGGAGACATGCTGAAATCATATCTTCAGTCGCGGGACTTACCTGACAGGAGCTTATGCTTGAGAATGGCTTCTTTGATGAGGTCGTACGACACCAGCTCTGTGCAGTTGACCAGGGCGTTCCTCGTGATGTTCGGTAGAGTTCCTGTATTAAAACAAATCACATATAAATAAGATATTCAGTAGGATCATCAGTGCTGCAAAGTCAAATAACGGCATGGTAAAACTTGGTTTCCGGACAGAACTTGCACCTTTCCACAGGCCCCTGAGCCCCTCGAGCTGGAAGATCTGTCTGTAGGCCTGCATGGTGCCATTGTAGCGTCTGCCCACTCCCTGCAGGTTCATCTGGGCCTGGAAACGCACCTTCACCACATCTGTAGGCTGAGCCACAGACACGGCCATCGCTCCGGTGGTGCAGCCCGCCAAGATCCTTATGCCCACGTTGGGGTCTGCAAGGTGAAAAAAAAAAAATTTCACCCTTACTTTCAGCTTCATCCCCATATTCTCTCATTCTTGTGTAGCAGAAGCAGCTGAGATCTTGCAGTTCTCTATGCAGTGATGTGTGTTACACAGAGCTGAACTCACTGTCTTTGCCCCGCGTGTAGAAGCTCTTGACGTTGTCGTAGAGGCCGATTCGTATGGATGCGAAGGCCATCTGTCTCTGGAGACCAGCGACTAAGCCGTTGTAGAGCGAGCGCGGCCCCTCCGTTCTCACCATGGTGCTGATGGTCCCGAACACCCCTCTGTACCGGATGCCCATAGCAGCGCCCGTCACTGCCTTCTCTCCCTGGATCTGGGACAAAACAGGACATGGACAGATTGAGATGGGAGTAGACCAGGGGAATACTATACTTCTAGAAATATAGTATATATTATAGTATATATATAAAATATAAAAATTATATATTATAATAAAACAAAGATTTTTAATAATATATCAGAAATCTTAACTGTAGACATATACAATTTGAAATATTACTATCTAACAAAATTACAAACAACTACCCAGATATATTTATATTTTCTTTATAATTTTTTTATAATAATATAATTTATATTTTTTTATAATAATATAATTTATATTTTTATATATATATATATATATATATATAATTTAAAACAATCATATTTAAAACAATACAGATTAATCCTATAATAAATAGATTTTTGGATAATGTATTTCTTCTTCAGAAGAAATCTTTAAAAAAAATTAAGGGATATTTCTATAATTTGAAATATTAATACCCAACAAAATTCCTACCAACTACCCAGATTATTCATATAATATTCTTAAAAAATAGTATTGGTGCAAAAATATAATTATATAATATTTCAATAAATTATAATATATAATATTCCAAAATAATTTAAAACGTTCAGGAAAATATATAATAATTTGAAAAAGATTTTTATGTTAATAATTTATATTTTTTATCTTAATCTATCTTAATTTAAAATTTACAATTTGAAATATGAATTCCTATTAAAATTCCTAACAACTATCTAAATTATTTTTTATGATATATATTATAATCAAATATATTATTGGTGCACAAGTATAATAATAATAATAATAATAATAATAATAATAATAATATTAAATATATTTTTCTCAATCAGAAATTAATGTTACAATTTGAAATTCCAAACAGGTAACCAGATGATTTATATAATTTTATAATAATAATCATAAATATAGTATTGGTGCACAAATATATAATAATATAAAATATTATAATATTTAAATATATATCATAATAGGCCTATATAACGTTTAATACCGCATATTTAATTTTAATTTAAAACATTCAGTCATATTCAGGAACAGATTATATAACAATTTTAAATAGTTTTTTTTTTTTTTTTTCATTAATAATATATTCTTCAGTAATCCAAAAAAAAAAAAAAAGAAAAGATTTACGATTTAAAATATTAATACCAAACAAATTTCCTAACTACCCAGATTCTTCTATAATATATATAGAGGTATTATTGCTGCAGCTCCAGAGGCTCTGCTGGGACGTCCAGTCTGTACCTGCAGGCGCACTTTAGCCGTGTCCAGAGGAAAGGTGACTAAATCAGCGATGCAGGCGGCCGTTCCTGCACTGAGGACCTTCACGCCCAGAGGAGGAGGAACTTCGGACGGCTTCAGACCCACCATACTGACCGCTGAAGACACAAAACACACGACATGCAGTACACTGCTGGACACAGCAACTCATTCTTTACTACGACCATTCTGACCATTTCACATTAATATAGTAAAGTCCAACCTTTGAGAAAAACTCAAAAGAGAACAAAATGAAAACTCATCATGAGGTGCATCCAGGGATGCTTTTAAAAGACTGAAGGTGCTCCTGTTATGCTGCACACTTGTTGCATACAGCATTCTCTAATAACTGCTAAATGGTTAAAAATGTAAGAAATTTGTATCTAGGCACAATTCATAATTGTCTGCAACACTAATTTAAAGCATTTCAACATCAAGCCTTTTGATCAAAAAGTTTTTAAAATCATGAGAAATATCAATTCAGTCAAGCGCCTAAGCTTTTGACCGGCCGTGTAAATATTTACAACATATGCAAATGTTCTCCAAGTGAAGATCAGAGCATTTCAGCTAGCGTGTGCACTTTTCATAACATGATATGAATAATATATATACACATTTATACTTCATTTAATATATACACAGCTATAATATCACTGACCTGTGAGTGAATTCCTCTGTCTGATGGAGTGACAGGGCTGGGAGGATAAAAACCGGCGCTTTGGAGGGAAGAGGACACGTTCGGTCCTTCTTTATATCCATTACCAAGACGGGTTTTCCCTCCTCCGCTCAGGGAGGTGTTTCTCTGGGAACGATTACTGGCCAACACAAAGTCCACCCTCCAGCACAGAGTCCAAAACATCCCACATCCAGATAACAAGCCTTTTAGATAACTTAGTGGACATAAAGCTGTTAAAAACTTCACGCTTGAATCATTGCAAGATGTTGCTGACATTAACATGCACACCATCAATCAATGACTACAATCACTATGTGTTTGTGTCTAAGAACATTACATTTCAGATTTAAGCAGGATAGTATGAATATATATCTCTCCATTGCAACACTGACTGGAGATGTTTGTCATATAGCTAATAATGAAAGTGCAGAGGCATTGAAGGACAACGCTCTCAGCCAATAGTAGAGCTGGGGCAGTCCTGCAGGGTCTCAAAGATAATTGGCTTCAAGGCAGGGTGGGAAACCAAACAACAAACCTCTACGAACGTCTATGAGTTTCTGTTTAACAGATGGACGAAAACATGCCAGCAGGATTTACTGTCAATCACTAAACCGGTCCAATAATAATAAAAAATACAACCTGTACCTGTTACAAATAAGTTCTGTCAATTAAAACTAAATAAAGTGCTCAAATGAAACTACTTTCATTAAAAGTCAAAGACATTTCTGGTTTTAAATCAAACCATCAATATCATCAAAGGACCGTTAAAATGGATACAAATGTTATTTTACTATAAATATATATTTAAATAAGCATACAACATATGTAATCATTCAAAATTATTCAAATTGACCTGACCTCTTGAAGGAAGACCCCGATAGCAGGGCTTTAGAAGACGCCACTCCTCTAGTCGAGTGAGCTCTTATCAACAGAGGCGAGGGAAACGCTGTAGAAATCGCCTCAACAATCCTGCTAAGTATTTGCATTGAGGCAGGGGAACCATCTCTAAGCGACCTAAAGCACACCAACAGCTGGACCGACTTCCTCCAACGAGAGGACACACAGGCCTCCAAGACCGGACAGGGCATAATGAGTGTAGCTTCTCCTGATCTGCCAACACAAGCGGTGGAGGATGAAAGGCCTGCAGGACTACAGAACGTGCCACATTAGTTGGGATGTAGCCCGGTCTAGGGTTTAGACCCTTCCAGAAGTGAATTCGAGGCATGAGGGAGAAACAAAAAATAGCCTACATGTCCCCAACTCGCTTAACGGACATAATATCCAGCAGGAAAGCCATTTTAAAAGTAATGACTTCAACACCTTGTCAATGGGTTCGAAGGGTGCCAGGGATAACCCTGGTCTGGACGACAGGCCTCGTCCTCCGAGCCCCATGAAGGAAACAAATAATCAATTGACCTATCGGTAAGCCCCGCCCCTCGAACGCAGATGAGCCAATGGGAGTTGAGTATCATTTGCGATCATGGGACCGGAACTCGGACATCTTTAGGTTTCAGCGCCAAAGATCCGAAGCTCTCATCGGTTTGATGGTGTTTATGTTACAAAAATGGTAAACGATGTGTCTGGGGTACTTTAACACTGATTCCAGGTATCCTGAGGGGATTTTCTGGTGGTCATACTCTCATTAAGTTACGATTAAAGAGTACCTGCTAACATACAAACCGAAATAACTAACTGTTCCCACGTCATGTAACGTTAAACAAAAACGATTTGTTTTTGTATATATTTTTTATATTTCTGTGAGTTTAGATATGTTTACGGTCTACATTATCTGTCTTACTAAGGAGGACTTCTATTTTGATGGCTATTATAGTATACGGGTAGTGAAAGGAAGAGCTCGCAGTTTATCAGAGTTGTTTTTAGATACAAAGTTTACAGTTTATTAGCACCCCCGAAAAGGTATACGGTCTGTATATGTTTGTTTACGGTTAGTTGTATGAGTGTTTTTGTATAATTTGCTATGCATGTTAATGATAATGCAACAGAGAGAGAGAGTTTGAGAATGAGACGTTAATGCGCACTTCTGCTTTGTTTGTTCAACTCTTACCATGAATTTTTTGGAGTGAAAAACGATGTAATAAACTTCATAAACCAACAGTAAAGTTTGGCCATCACTTAGACGGGGCCCGCTACTTTCTGTGTCCAAAAACATCTTGGGATAAGGTTTTCACACGGACAGCTATCATTGTAAGACAGTTAGGAAGTCAGTTACTGTTGCTAACTCGGACAAACAAACGAAGGGGGGCGGGGCTTACCGATAGGTCAATTGGTGTCTCCCCATGGGGCCACTACTTAAAGGTGCGTGGAAGGCAACTATGGCTGCCACGTCAAACTTAAGTGTGGATGGGGAAAGACCCCCAGAGAAACGATCTTGCACTGAAGCCACTGGGAAGTTAACTGGGTCCAACTGACGTTCTCTGCACCTTGTTTGAGAGAGAGAGAGAGAAGGTCCCTCCTGATGGGAATCTCCCATGGAGCACTATGATGTCTGAGAACCAGATTCAGGTCGCCAGAATGGGGCTACTAGGAGTAGACTGACCCCGTCCTGGTGGACCCTCTCTAGAACTCCCGGGAGCAGAGAGATCATGGGGAAATGCGTACAGCTGCCACCTCAGTCATACCTGTACCATGGGTGGATGCATGTAGGAAAACCAAAATAGACAGTGAGTGTTCTCTTTTGACCCAAACAGATCTACTTCCGCTTGGCCAAACTTCCTCCAAATTAACTCCACCGTCTCGGGGTGGAGTCTCCATTCCCTAGGCCTCAGCCCCTGCCTCGACAAGATGTCTACTCTCAAATTTTGGTCCCCAGGAATGTCCATTGCTCTGAGTAAAAGTAACTTGCCCTCAGACCACAGAAGCACCTGGCAATTTATGTAGGAGACCATGGACATATTGTCTGTTCATACTAGAACATGATGGCCCCTGAGGTCTGGGAGGAAGTGCCTCAGAGCTAGAAGCACAGCCATCATCTCCAGGCAATTTATGTGCCAAGAGAGATGATGCCCTCTCCACAGTGCTTTGGAGTAAAGCCGCCCCCAATGACCGCTCCCCAGCCTATGAGGAATGCATCTGCAGTCCAGTGTTCTGAGCCGCAGTTGCTCATAACTTGAGAGCTGCCTGTGTGTGTCCCCGCCTGTGATGTATCTGTGACAGAGAGGTGCATACAGCTTATGTTGCGTTCACACTGAACACGAATAGAGCGTTAGGAGCGAGTAATATCAATGTTAAGTCAATGGAAAGGCTCGTTGACACGTGTCTGGAGGTCCTGCGGCGCGATGGCCGCGATTCTGCCTCGTTCGCGCAAATTGAGCATCTTGCGCGATACATGCGTTTGAAGCGAATTCGCATCTGACGCCCCAAAAATTTTAACTTTGGCATCAATTCACGCTGCGTTAACCAATCAGGAGCCTGCTTGCTGCTGGTAAAGTGATATGATGAGAAACCCTGCATAATTTAAAAATACTACTATTGTGTCACAAAATGTAGTTTTAAGACTTTTTCAGGTGATAATGTAGTTGTTTAAAGCTCAAATCTGTGGTTTATTTATAAAGAGAGCGCCTATTTAAAAAAAATAATCTGGCGTTTTTGGAGTTGTGAGATCCAGGCGATCACCAGGCACTCAGCGCTCATTAACCCAGGCGAGAGCAGCCTTTCCTCGGCTAGTCCTTCTGACGTTTTCCGCTGGCTCGGATGTCTCTGTAGCAGTGTCGGCTGGTGATAATTATTTTGGGGGGGGGGGGCGTTTTTTTTTCGGCGCGGGGGCAGTATCAAGATGCATGTTGACTAAATTCAAGCATTAAAGAGAAAACAGTGTCTTCACTTTTATCTTTTTACACATTCATTTCCCACATATAATTGAACGAGGAAAGGAAAAACAAAAGAAAACAGCAACAACAGACTAGCATGTTGACTACTTGACCATAAATTTTGCTCTCCTTTCTTTCTGGCCAGAAAATTTCTCAATGACTCTCTGATTAAAGTCAATCATCTCAGTAGTGTCATGACGTTTGCATTGTTCAGTTAAATATTTGAGGTCTCTTACCCCCGTTGCTGTCCACAAAACTTCAGTACCGACACTTTGAAATAAAAGACAGGGAAAGCAATAAAGGGCATTGCTAACAACACATCCAGCCAGCCACTTTCGTTTCTCATAACAAGCGCGTGAAGCTCCGAGTGCAGCTGCGTCCTGTCACTGGCCTGCTGCTGGATTTGTAAATCGCGTTGGTCCGGGATCCTTTATCCTATTTTTTCTTCCAATGAACGCCTTGTGAAAGAATTTGGTTTAACTGCTGCCATCTCTACGAAAGTGATCATCCTAACAAGGTTTTGGCGGAGTCGGAGTGACTGTGTCGCCCGCGCACTTTCGCTTTAGTGGCCAAGAGCATAAAGTTGAATGACAGGTGACGAGAACCAATCAGATTGGATAAAATAACACGCATCTAATTCTGATTCGCCAGGGACGCAGCGACCTGCGTCCGGAGGAGGATCTTTAAGAAACCAATTAGAGACCAGCTTCAGGTCACATTCTGCCCGTATATTTTTGGACTCAGATCGACATCCATTTGTCCGGCGTCCCTCGCCCATGAAACCGCATGAAACATATTGAAGAACATATAAAATTGTTAACAGATCAAAGCCAGTTTTTATTAAATGCTGAGGCTCTTACTAACAGCCGGCACGTCGTATGAGTAAACTATTTTATTTTTATTTCACTTTTATATAAATGTATATTTCTGGAATGCTGATGGGGGCGGCGCCCCAGTGCTCTCTATTGACCAGCCGCCGCTGCTCTGTAGTGGTTCGTCTTGTGTGGATCTAACAGGCGATCTTCGGTGTCATGAATCTATCATTTGTTGTCTGCCAAATCGTTTTGACAGAGGGCAAAGAGAAGTTCCATAACTTTATTTTTTAAAATGTAGGAGTTGCCTGGACCACATTTGTGTGGCTATTAATGTTTACTTATTTTTAATGAAAATGAAAAGAGGCAGAGTGGTGTTTTATGACATATTTCTCTTTGAGCGTCTTGAACGCGCATCTATTTAGCTTCAAACGCTCGATTTATATGCGCGTCCAATTCGCTGTGGACGCGCAAATGGATTCAAAATGTTCAAGCGTCCAACTAGACGCAGTAGACACAGTTTTGACGATCTATTCGCATTTGGTGTGAACGCAGCATTAAACCTTGTGCCATTATTATATATATGAATGCTTAGTGGGGACCAACAACAGCAAATAAGACAGACAGTCACACAGAATGCTTGCTGAAGAGCCAGCTTCCCTTTGTAGCTTCTGTGTATGCCGTCACGCTACGTCATGACGCAACATCAATCAAGATTGGACTAGTTTCACACATGCTTTCAGACGCTGTAAAACTGGAGGCGATCACCAAAATGTTATCTTTGATGCAGTGTGAGTTCCCTCAAAAGGCAACTATAAGTGGTAAATGTATATTTAAATGAAACATACAAGTATTAGTAATAATAATAATGAAACGGAAGTTGCGATTGCTCTTTTGTGATGTATTGTGATGTATATCTGAGTGAAAGGGCTTCTGAAATTAGAAAAAATGTAAGGCGGGGCTTTGACGAACCTTAGGGAATTGATTGGGTCGTTGGAAGTTGGGCGTTGCTAACAAAATGGAGGAAACGAGACAGAGCGCAATAGCCCCGCCCTCATGCCGCAGAACATGACATGAGGGGGGAGGGAAGGTTAACGTTTTTGATTAAAGATTATGAGGACACATGAATAAAAAAAAATAATGAAGTGCACAGATAAATCATTTATAATAAACATTACAATATTACATAAAAAATAAGAAGAAATAAGAAAAATAAGATTTCTCCTCAACTACATTACCGAAACTTTAAGGGCTAAATTTATATTTAAATTAAATATATAAATAGTATTAATAAATAAAACAATTACGATTATTATTATGCAACATTTATTTTTAAAATAACCATAAATACTACACACTCAAACAGAGGCACGTTTTCTTTTAAAGTAGCCGACTACATCAAAGCTATTTAAGAGAAGCCATTTTAGAAATTATCTTTCAGATAATGGTCGGATTATATAATTTTAAAAGAACAGATAATTATTTTATGGCACAAAAACAAATAAAGTGACAACAACAGGAGTGAAATCACATGCTGAGATTATTCCATTGACAATATTGAGTCACACTCATGAATCAGCACTACAATGTACTGCCTGTACCAACCGAGTTCCTAAAACAAACAGTCAGAACAAATGAACTGAAATGAACAAAAAGAGGGAGGGAGATATTAGTTGAGCATGTTTGCTTGAATGCAATGCGTAATTCAAAGCACAAGCTACTCAAAAATCAATATATCCTCCACACTGCAGTACAGCACTTGGGCTTCACTGCACTGACTCCCTCAGAAGAAGCGTCACTCTAATGCCGTCCAGTAGTGGTCTAATGTTTATCTGAGTCACGAGAAGGAGGGGCGGCGGTGACGCTAACGACTGAAGTTCACCGAGGACTGATAACAGGCTCACCTTATGCAACCCAGCCCAAACAAAAGCCACCAGATGCAGCTGGAACATTATCTTCAGCATCTGCTGACTGTCTTACAGCAGCTCATGAACCACAGGAACAGCTTATCACAGGTACATCAAGACTGAGACATACTTTATACTACGTCCAGTTCTGATGGCTTCAAATCTGGTCCACACTGTCATAATAACAATCTCTGTATATATGTACAGGGGTTTGCATACTTGCAACGCATTGGCCAGGTTTTCATGTCTGCATTATAGACAATACAGCAAACATTTGAATAAAATAAAAATGACATGCATGTCCCAAAGGACAAAAAGCAACAACAACTACAGTATATGTCTAGAACACAACAATGTGCTAAACCGACTCCTGTTCACACATTTCTTTGAAAATGACCACAAACGCTGTATTCTGCTGCCAGGCCAGTAGTTGGCGATGTCTGGACATGTAATACGCATGCACACAATGTCACCGTTTTCACAAATTCGTGAGACAATAACGGTATCGTTTTCAAAAACTTGCACTTTGAACCCGGTGTTCAAACGTTTGCATATTTTGAGGCTCCGTTCTTTCTTTTGAAATATTGCATGTTCAGATATTAATACAAAAAATATTCTGGGGGCCATGAAATTTTTGTGAAAATGATCAACGCTTGTGGAGGCTGGCCACTTAAAAAAAACACTGGCAGGGAAAGAGTTTAATTCAAAGTGTAAATATAAATACTAATAAATACTAAAAATAATAATACAAAATAAAAAAGTAATAACTAATCAAATATAATAATAATAATAATTATTATTATATTTTATAGCTGCACTAATATAATAATAATTATAATCAGCATCATATAATCATAATAATTCTTGCATTTTGCTAGGTTTGCAAACATTTCAAAGCTAATAAATAAATATATTAATAAATTAATTAATGAATTAAAAAAACAAACAAAAAATAAATTAATTAACAAATACATAAATTCATGAATAAAGAAAGAATTGAAAATAACAAATAATGAATGAATAAATAAATAAAACAAACAAATGAATAAACTAACAAATACATAAATTAATTAATAAATTAATAAATGTATTAACAAACAAGAAAAAGAAAGGAAAGAAATTTGAATTAATGAATAAATAATTAAATAAACAAATATATTAAAAACAAACAAACAAATAAGTTAAATACATAAATGAATGAATAAATAAAAATATATTAACAAACACAAAATATCAAAAGAAATGTGAAATAAATTAATGAATAAATACATGTATTAAACAAGAGAAAAGAAAAGAAAGAAAGAAAGAAATGTGAAAAAATAAATAAATAATGAATAAATTATTAAATAAATAAACAAATACATAAATGAATGAATAAATATATTAAACAAAAAAGCGAAAGAAATGAATGAATGAATAAATAAATCATTAATAAATAACCAACTTTAAAAACAAACAGATAAATTAATAAATTAATACAAGAAAATACATAAATGAATGAACAAATGAATGAATAAATAAACAAATATTAACAAGAAAGAAAGAAAGAAAGAAAGAAAGAAAGAAAGAAAGAAAGAAAGAAAGAAAGAAAGAAAGAAAGAAAGAAAGAAAGAAAGAAAGAAAGAAAGAAAGAAAGAAAGAAAGAAAGAAAGAAAGAAAGAAAGAAAGAAAGAAAGAAAGAAAGAAAGACAAATCAATTTGAAAAAATAAAAGAGCCTCAATGGCTGAAGGAATAATCAAGTTTTAAAAGGAGTTTAACTTCATTCATCATATCAATAAATATCTTAAAACATCATTTTAAACACGGCTCTGTGTTAAACACACACACACACACACACACACACACACACACACACACACACACACACACACACAGTGCATTACTGAAATGGACACGGTTACATTGCAACACAGTGCTGCTGTACAGACTGTCGAGTGTGCAAATTAAAGTAGACTTTGATTTTTTTGGTTAATTCATAAACGACAAATGTACAGGGATTTACTGTTTGTATTACTCTACAATCTATGGCACAACACTTGAATGGAGAGTACAAAAGATATGAGGTTGGAGATAAAATAACACTTGATAGGTGATAACCGGATAACCGGAACAGATAAACAGCTGACTTATCAAGTGCTTAATGATGGGAAAGAGCTTTAGCAAGTAAACAAAGGGTTTGATTCTAAGAAAATAAGAGGTGCGCATTAAAGCTGAGAGAAGGGGTTCAGCCCGCTAATGACGCAAGGCTTGTTGACTGAGACAGCATGGTGGCTTTATTTGAGTGCCAAGTATCTTCAGTGCTGGGACGACCAGAGGACAGCAGCGTCTGATTGGACGCCTCCGCTCACACCCTCTGAACGTCAGCGGTGGCCAGACAGGGAGAGCAGGGAGGGCATCGGCATTTCATTCAGGACACACTGCTGCGTTACAGCCCTGAACTCTGATTGACAGCAGAGAGCTGAAACACTAGTGGCCCAGTCAAATGTATGCAGATGAAAGTGTTCACTACTGGCCTCTTGTGGCCAGGACACTCAACAACAGTCACACTCAGCATGACCAAGCAGAAAAACACACGCCCCTAAAGGCCCCTAAAGGGATACAGCAGTGGGAAAACAATATGAGGTTGGAGGAAAAACAAGGCATTACTTTTGTGCTCTCTCGCATACGTTTTGCATTTCCCCAAGGAACTTTGCGTCCCCTGTCCTCGAGACATAAAATGTCCCATGAGAAACTTTACGTTCCCTGTCCCTGAGAAACTTTGTTCCCTGTCCCCTAAAAAAAAACTTTACGTACCCTGTCCCCCGAGAAACGTTACGTTCCCT
This sequence comes from Romanogobio albipinnatus, assembly GCA_023566225.1. NCBI lineage: Eukaryota > Metazoa > Chordata > Actinopteri > Cypriniformes > Gobionidae > Romanogobio > Romanogobio albipinnatus. The sequence continues at coordinate 63,822,230 of CM042241.1, read as the reverse complement.
GTCCCATGAGAAACTTTACGTTCCCTGTCCCCTAAAAAAAAAAACTTTACCTACCCTGTCCCCTGAGAAACTTGATGTACCCTGTCCCGAGAAACTTTGTTCCCTGTCTCCCGAGACATAAAATGTCCCCCGAGAAACTTTGCGTACCCTGTCCCAGAGAAACTTTACGTACCCTGTCCCGAGAAACTTTACGTACCCTGTCCCCTGAGAAACTTTACGTACCCTGTCCCCTGAGAAACGTTACGTTCCCTGTCCCATGAGAAACTTTACGTTCCCTGTCCCCTAAAAAAAAAAACTTTACCTACCCTGTCCCCTGAGAAACTTTACGTACCCTGTCCCCTGAGAAACGTTACGTTCCCTGTCCCCTGAGAAACTTTACGTACCCTGTCCCCTGAGAAACGTTACGTTCCCTGTCCCATGAGAAACTTTACGTTCCCTGTTGTTACAACCCTATCGTTTGTGTTTGTGACATCTGTATTGTTTTGTGAGTCTCTGTGTGTCTGTCCAGGAAGTTCATCTAATTGGTTCCAGCAGGCTGATTGATGCTTTGTCCTGATTGGTCCCCAGTACTTTAAAAAGCATGTCATCACTTCCTCTACCCAGAGAGACCTTGTGTTCTGAGAGAGTTTTTGACCTGTATAGTGCAGAGTGTGTTTGTGTGTTAAGAGAGTTTGAATGTGTTAAGAATATTAGAGACTGTGAGTATTTCTGGTTTGTTTAGATTGAACCCTGTTTGTATCAGAGGACCTGTGTTGGTATATTTGATCCTTTGCCTGTTTTCTGACACTGATAAATATAACACTGCAATATAACGTCCTAGCTTTTGGCCTCAAAAACGCTCCAGCCACCTTCCAACGTTTAATGAATCAAGTCTTAGCCAATGTGAAAAATTGTGAGGCTTACCTCGATGATGTAGTGTGTTACTCAGATACATGGAGTAGTCACTTGAAAACACTAGAAGAAGTGTTTTCAAAATTTCAAGTTGCTAATCTTACCCTTAATTTGGCAAAATGTGAATTCTGTCATGCCACTGTCACATACTTGGGTAAGGAGGTTGGTCATGGTACGGTCCGCCCTTTAGACGCCAAAGTTCAGACCATTGTTGAGTTTCCTGTGCCCAAATCTAAGAGAGAACTCAGACGTTTCCTCGGAATGGCTGGTTACTACAGAAATTTCTGTAAAAATTTCTCTGATGTTGTAAAGCCTCTCACAGATACCCTTCGTAAAGCTGTGTCTTTTAACTGGAATTCTAAATGTGACCTTGCCTTTGAATCTTTGAAAAATTTGTTGTGCAATGCTCCTGTTTTAACTGCTCCAGACTTCTCTAGACCTTTTAAACTTGAAGTGGATGCCAGTGGTACGGGTGCCGGTGCTGTCCTACTACAGGAAGATGACCAAGGAATCGACCATCCTGTATGTTTCTATTCTAAGAAATTCAATCGCCATCAAATCAATTATAGTACCATAGAAAAAGAAGCACTAGCTCTTTTGTTAGCTCTACAACATTTTGAAGTTTATGTTGGCTCCAGTTCTCAACCTGTTGATGTATTTACTGATCATAATCCACTTATCTTTCTGCAGCGTATGTGTAACAAAAACCAGAGACTTATGCGCTGGGCCCTCATTTGTCAGGGCTTTAATTTGCAAATTAAGTACAAGAAAGGTGTTGACAATGTTATTGCAGACTCTTTGTCCAGATGTCATTTGTAAACTTGTAACCATGTTTACTCTTATGGGTGGGGGTGTTACAACCCTATCGTTTGTGTTTGTGACATCTGTATTGTTTTGTGAGTCTCTGTGTGTCTGTCCAGGAAGTTCATCTAATTGGTTCCAGCAGGCTGATTGATGCTTTGTCCTGATTGGTCCCCAGTACTTTAAAAAGCATGTCATCACTTCCTCTACCCAGAGAGACCTTGTGTTCTGAGAGAGTTTTTGACCTGTATAGTGCAGAGTGTGTTTGTGTGTTAAGAGAGTTTGAATGTGTTAAGAATATTAGAGACTGTGAGTATTTCTGGTTTGTTTAGATTGAACCCTGTTTGTATCAGAGGACCTGTGTTGGTATATTTGATCCTTTGCCTGTTTTCTGACACTGATTTGGACTGCCCTTTTCAGTTTGTTTGCCTGGTTGTACATATATTGTAAATACTGATTATTTGGGAAAGTAGGGAGTCTGACGCCGTTTTTGTTTATTGTAAACTACTTTTGATCTCTGTTTTTGGTTAGGGAGTTAGGTTTGTATATTGTATTTTCCTTTTCTTTTCTTTCGGCTTAGGGTTTAAGAAAGAGGTTTTAAAAACAAGGAAGTTTTGTTTGTTATTTTGGCCCAGTCAACTCCTGAATCTAAGGTCCCAAATTAAATCAATAAATATTTTTCTTCATATTACACTGCTTTTCTGAGTTTTCATGTTGCACCCTTTCCCCCTAGACGGGGCGTAACACCTGTCCCCTAAAAAAAAAAACTTTACCTACCCTGTCCCCTGAGAAACTTTACGTACCCTGTCCCCTGAGAAACTTTTCGTACCCTGTCTCCCGAAACATAAAATGTCCACGAGAAACTTTGCTTACCATGTCCCCAAGAAACTTGACATTCCCTCCCCTGAGAGACTTTACATTCCCTGTCCCCAGAGAGACTTTACATTCCCTGTCCCCAGAGAGACTTTACATTCCCTGTCTCCCGAGAAACTTTGCGTTCCCTGTCCCCTGAGAAACTTTACATTCCCTGTCCCTGAGAAACTTTACATTCCCTGTCCCCGGAGAGACTTTACATTCCCTGTCCCTGAGAAACTTTACATACCCTGTCTCCGGAGAGACTTTACATTACCTGTCCCCAGAGAGACTTTACATTACCTGTCCCCAGAGAGACTTTACATTCCCTGTCCCCAGAGAGACTTTACATTCCCTGTCCCCGGAGAGACTTTACATTCCCTGTCCCCTGAGAAACTTTACATACCCTGTCCCCAAGAAACTTTACGCACACTGTCTACCCTGAGACATAAAATGTCCCCCGAGAAACTTGATGTACCCTGTCCCGAGAAACTTTGTTCCCTGTCTCCCGAGACATAAAATGTCCCCCGAGAAACTTTGCGTACCCTGTCCCAGAGAAACTTTACGTACCCTGTCCCGAGAAACTTTACGTACCCTGTCCCCTGAGAAACTTTACGTACCCTGTCCCCTGAGAAACGTTACGTTCCCTGTCCCATGAGAAACTTTACGTTCCCTGTCCCCTAAAAAAAAAAACTTTACCTACCCTGTCCCCTGAGAAACTTTACGTACCCTGTCCCCTGAGAAACGTTACGTTCCCTGTCCCCTGAGAAACTTTACGTACCCTGTCCCCTGAGAAACGTTACGTTCCCTGTCCCATGAGAAACTTTACGTTCCCTGTCCCCTAAAAAAAAAAAACTTGACCTACCCTGTCCCCTGAGAAACTTTACGTACCCTGTCCCCTGAGAAACTTTTCGTACCCTGTCTCCCGAAACATAAAATGTCCACGAGAAACTTTGCTTACCATGTCCCCAAGAAACTTGACATTCCCTCCCCTGAGAGACTTTACATTCCCTGTCCCCAGAGAGACTTTACATTCCCTGTCCCCAGAGAGACTTTACATTCCCTGTCCCCAGAGAGACTTTACATTCCCTGTCTCCCGAGAAACTTTGCGTTCCCTGTCCCCTGAGAAACTTTACATACCCTGTCCCCAAGAAACTTTACGCACCCTGTCTACCCTGAGACATAAAATGTCCCCCGAGAAACTTGATGTACCCTGTCCCGAGAAACTTTGTTCCCTGTCTCCCGAGACATAAAATGTCCACAAGAAACTTTACATTCCGTCCCCTGAGAAACTTTACATTCCCTGTCCCTGAGAAACTTTACATTCCCTGTCCCCGGAGAGACTTTACATTCCCTGTCCCTGAGAAACTTTACATACCCTGTCTCCGGAGAGACTTTACATTACCTGTCCCCAGAGAGACTTTACATTACCTGTCCCCAGAGAGACTATACATTCCCTGTCCCCAGAGAGACTTTACATTCCCTGTCCCCGGAGAGACTTTACATTCCCTGTCCCCTGAGAAACTTTACATACCCTGTCCCCAAGAAACTTTACGCACACTGTCTACCCTGAGACATAAAATGTCCCCCGAGAAACTTGATGTACCCTGTCCCGAGAAACTTTGTTCCCTGTCTCCCGAGACATAAAATGTCCCCCGAGAAACTTTGCGTACCCTGTCCCGAGAAACTTTACGTACCCTGTCCCCTGAGAAACGTTACGTTCCCTGTCCCCTGAGAAACTTTACGTACCCTGTCCCCTGAGAAACGTTACGTTCCCTGTCCCATGAGAAACTTTACGTTCCCTGTCCCCTAAAAAAAAAAACTTTACCTACCCTGTCCCCTGAGAAACTTTACGTTCCCTGTCCCCTGAGAAACTTTACGTACCCTGTCCCCTGAGAAACGTTACGTTCCCTGTCCCATGAGAAACTTTACGTTCCCTGTCCCCTAAAAAAAAAAACTTTACCTACCCTGTCCCCTGAGAAACTTTACGTACCCTGTCCCCTGAGAAACTTTACGTACCCTGTCCCCTGAGAAACGTTACGTTCCCTGTCCCCTGAGAAACTTTACGTACCCTGTCCCCTGAGAAACGTTACGTTCCCTGTCCCATGAGAAACTTTACGTTCCCTGTCCCCTAAAAAAAAAAAATTTTACCTACCCTGTCCCCTGAGAAACGTTACGTTCCCTGTCCCCTGAGAAACTTTACGTACCCTGTCCCCTGAGAAACGTTACGTTCCCTGTCCCATGAGAAACTTTACGTTCCCTGTCCCCTAAAAAAAAAAACTTTACCTACCCTGTCCCCTGAGAAACTTTACGTACCCTGTCCCCTGAGAAACTTTACGTACCCTGTCCCCTGAGACATAAAATGTCCCCTGAGAAACTTGATATACCCTGTCCCAAGAAACTGTGTTCCCTGACCCCAAGAAACTTTACGTACCCTGTCCCCAAGAAACTTTGCGTACCCTGTCTCCCGAGACATAAAATGTCCCCCGAGAAACTTTGCCTACCCTGTCCCAGAGAAACTTTACGTACCCTGTCCCGAGAAACTTTGTGTTCCCTGTCCCCTAAAAAACTTTACATACCCTGTCTCCCGAGACATAAAATGTCCCAGAGAAACTTTTCGTACCCTGTCTCGAGAAAATTTGTGTTCCCTGTCCCCTAAAAAAACTTTACGTACCCTGTCTCCCGAAACATAAAATGTCCACGAGAAACTTTGCTCACCTTGTCCCCAAGAAACTTTACATTCCGTCCCCTGAGAAACTTTGCGTACCCTGTCCCAGAGAAACTTTACATTCCCTGTCCCCTGAGAAACTTTACGTACCCTGTCCCGAGAAACTTTGTTCCCTGTCCCCTAATAAAACTTTACGTAGAAACTTTACATTCCCTGTCCCCTGAGAAACTTTACGTACCCTGTCCCGAGAAACTTTGTTCCCTGTCCCCTAATAAAACTTTACGTACTCTGTCTCCCGAAACATAAAATGTCCACAAGAAACTTTGCTTACCTTGTCCCCAAGAAACTTTACATTCCGTCTCCTGAGAAACTTTGCGTACCCTATCCCACAGAAACTTTGCGTACCCTGTCCCAGAGAAACTTTGCGTACCCTGTCCCCAAGAAACTTTACGTACCCTGTCCCCAAGAAACTTTACGTACCCTGTCCCCAAGAAACTTTACGTACCCTGTCCCCAAGAAACTTTACGTACCCTGTCCCCAAGAAACTTTACGTACCCTGTCCCATGAGAAACCTTACGTACCCTGTCCCCGAGACATAAAATATCCCGAGAAACTTTACATTCCCTGTCCCCCGAGACATAAAATATCCAGAGAAACTTTACATTCCCTGTCCCCTGAGACATAAAATATCCAGAGAAACTTTACGTTCCCTGTCCCGAGACATAAAATGTCCCCCGAGAAACTATGCATTCACTCACAGAGTTATTTGCGAGCGAATGCAACGTTTCTCAGGGAGTGCAAAACTTTTCCCTAAATTTTCAATTCAAATTGTAGTGGTTGTTGTATGCAAAATGTGGGGGACATTTTTTTAATAAATATTTTTGAGGTACAAGTTTATCAATAACTACTAACCAAAATTTGGTGTCAAACTAGCTAGTCAATTCTCTGCCAGGTTTATTTATCCTATTTATCCTGTTTTATCCTTAGCGCCCTTTGTTTTGTTACAAGGAGTTAAACGTTGTCGATTAACGCGTGAAAATCGTCCCGGTATCTGTGTCCATGTTACCCATCCTAGCTTAAATATATTCTATTTAAACATAGGATTTCACTTCAAATGTTTTTTTTTTTTGTAGTTTAAGAAAAATGGCAAAACCTGCATAAATGTTTAGTCTTTAGGTTGGCGTTTCACGCCCACCTTATTTATGGAAAAGAAGAGTGTCTGATAACATGACATGATACGTGTCCTTTTATACGTTTAATTCCTGGAAGTGGTCTGAATAATTTACAGCTCAATTGTAACCAGTCACAATAAAAACGGAAACTTAAAAACAGCAGCATGAAATACAGTAGAAACTCGTCTATTTAAAAAACAAACAAACGGAATAAGTTAGGAGAAGGTGCACAGACATGCCTGGTGAGAACACACAGCAAATTAAAAACTGTACAGGACACACTCAGACATTATACACAGCTGGACCGCATCGTCTCTCAGCTGATTCATATCTGCCTTGCTCACTTTTTACAAAAGAAGAAAAACCCAAAGTGCAGGTGCAAAAGGAAGTGACAGAGGAGGAGAGAAATGAGAAATCTGGGAAATTACAGGTGATGTGGCATGTCGTTCCAACAATCCCAGCGTCCTTCTCCGTGTCAAGAGTTGTGTTAAATCTCACGTACGCATATCCCCGTTATCCCAGTGAACGCTCTCACATTAAAGATGACTTACTACTATACAGTAAAACCAAAACCATTCTCTTAATCTGTATTTGTGTCTAATTTTAGAGTAAAAACCTCTGGAGAAGATACTTGAGAAGCAAGATTGCATAAGGCTATTTTAGAGAATATAATATGTAATATTTATTCTTCCAAATAAACTTAACTTTTACGTCTAAACAATAACCGTTTTAAAACTGTATTTTTTTGGCATACATCTAAACATTTCTACCGAGGTTCATCCATACCCAAATAAATAAATAAATAAATTAAATATATTTTCTAAAAAGTCTTGTGATTGCACGCAGTTTTGGTTCCCAAGTAAACTGATATCGTTTTTTCCCCCGGATGTTTTATTGGAACACAACATAAAAATACTGATTAAGAAAATGTTTTTCGCAGCGCAGCTTCTCAGACTAGTGAGCTATTCTAGACACGATCACTGTGATAAAATGTATTAGATACTATTAGTAAACATTTGTGTATATAAAGTACATCAAGCACATTGTAGTTTACAGCAGGTCCTCTCAGGGTTTGTACAGGTAAAAAGGTCATTCTGTTCACATCACGGTCCCGCTGTCATTAGATCAAAGAAGAGCCTCTGGGGAAACTCATTACCGTCCGTCCATAAATGAGGCCTTTAAAGTCTCACGCTGATTTAAGACTAGATCCGTGGATAAATTAGGTGGCCGGTTAAAGGGATAGTTCACCAAAAATGAAAGCTCTCATCATTTGCTGACCCTCATGTCTTTCCAAATTTGACTATTTAAGGTAGAATGCAAAAGGAGATAGTTAGCCGAATGTCCATGCCGCTCATTTCCTTACAATGCAAGCTAATGGAGACCCTTCTAATGACAATAAAAGTGAACAATATGATTATTACAAAACATCTGAAATCGTTCAATCGGTTTGTGTGAACAACATGATTGAATTTATGTCATTTTTTGCTATTGATGGCTTAAGAAAATTCAATTAATAGCTATTTTATTGGTGCTTTTTGTCCATTTTTAGCTTGGTCACCATCTACTTTTATTGTATAGGGAAGAACTAGCATTAACTTTCCACTAAACAAGTGAAGAGTGAAGTAAATGATGCTAGAATTTCATTTTTGGATGAACTGTAGGACTTTAATCCTGAAATGTAGTTTGTGAAAGGAAAGGTAATAGTTTTTTGTGTGTCGCACGTTAGCCCGATAGCGAGATCTCATAGTCACTGGCGGACATGTGTTGGTGTCCCACCTTGCGGACGTTCTTGGCGTTGGTAATTCGCGCGGCGATCTCGACAGGCTTCTCAAAGTACTGCACCAGGGCTTGTTCGGTGAGCACAGAGGCCAGGAATTGCTCGAATGTGATGGCCCAGTCCTTATCGATGCTGGCGCTGTGAGGCAGACCACCTCTCCTGTGATGCCCCACTCCCCTATGCGTCCCGCCGTTGCGTATGAGAACCGTGTCCTCCGCGATGTCCTCGCACTGAAGCTTATCGTCCAGCTCGTGGGAGCCGGCGCTCAGGACGGAGTAGGAGGACATGGACGTGTCGTCTTTGGTCTCGTCGTCTGAGATGAGCATGGCGGAGGACGTTCCGGTGTCTTTGGGCGATGAGTCCTCCAGTTTGATGTCATCTAATGGGCCCGTGGTGCAGGAGTTAATCTCGCCATTGCAAGGTTTGTGCCGCGCTCTCTCCCGCTTGCTTCTGCACACGGGGATGCGGTCGTCCTCCTCGTCGTCCTCCTCGTCGTAGTCCTTGTTAGCGTAGTCCTTGCAGAAGAGTTTGCCCACCTCTCCCATCTCCAGCAACAGGCTGGTGACCGTAGCAGTGGCGTGATACAGCTCCTGCTCGCTGGGGTCTTCACTGAACATGTTATAGAGAGTCTTACACAGCTCGATGAACTGACTCTGAAGACAAGTGAAAGGAAACACATTAGGGGTGTTGAAATTAATTGTTTCTTCGATGCATCGCAATGCAGACAAGGACGATTCGGTATCGATTCAGTAATAGACCATAACCAATTATATACTGATTATTTTCTGACGTCATTTGTCGTGTACGTGCTTTGTCGCGGTAGCACACAAAGGGCATAGGGAGGCGAGACGCGAGTAATTAAAATGCTCCAACTACTTTAAAAGACGACATCTGGGCACATTTCGGCTTTTATGAACAACCTGGTAAGCACGACCTGGAGAACACACGGCTGTGTGTAAATAAAAGCCATCTGATTTATCAAAACCATTTCATTTACACTTAAATGTACACTTAAATGCACATAAATGTATCTCCGCAAAACTGATATAAATCCATTCCTGCACTATAAGCATTCCTGCACTATAAACATTCCTGCACTATAAACAGATTTATTGGAGTTCACATCACTGAAAACAACAGATATGTGCTGCATTTTATTGATCATCAGCTCTTTTCAAAATTAAAGACCGCAATAGGAGAGCGCGCAGCAACAGCACTGGTCATATCATTCAGTTTCTTTACTTTTAATGAAAATGATTATATGTTGAGCACCTACGACATTACTTTCGGTAGTTTGTGCGCTGGCTTGATGAAGAGATCATCAAGCTGATGATGATCATCAGTGGCGATGCGTGCTTAAGTAGCATATCTGGCTATAACATGTCATATAGCCCATAACACGCTCTCACACATTAATTTGTTTTAGCATTGTTGCGAGGAGTAAAATATACATATGTGGTTTCAACAACCAGATACATTTAGACTTTAGAGTGAGTGAGTGAGTGAGTGAGTGTGTGAGTGTGTATATATACGTATGCATGCATGTATATGTATGTATGTATATATGTGTGTGCGTGTATATGTATGTATGTATTTATGTATGTGTGTGTGTGCGTGCGTATGTATGTATGTTTGTATGTATGTATGCATGTATGTATGCATGTATGTATATATGTATGGAAAAATAAATACATATACATTATATATATATATATATATATATATATATATATATATATATATATATATATATATATATATATATATATATATATATATATATATATATATATATATATATATATATATATATATATATATATATATATATGTATATACAGTGAGGAAAATAAGTATTTGAACACCCTGCTATTTTGCAAGTTCTCCCACTTAGAAATCATGGAGGGGTCTGAAATTGTCATCGTAGGTGCATGTCCACTGTGAGAGACATAACGTGAAAAAAAAAAAGGATAACCAAGGAGTGGCTCTGTAAGAAGCACATCAAGGTTCTGGTGTGGCCTAGCCAGTCTCCAGACCTAAACCCAATAGAGAATCTTTGGAGGGAGCTCAAACTCCGTGTTTCTCAGCGACAGGCCAGAAACCTGATCTAGAGAAGATCTGTGTGGAGGAGTGGGCCAAAATCCCTCCTGCAGTGTGTGCAAACCTGGTGAAAAACTACAGGAAACGTTTGACCTCTGTAATTGCAAACAAAGGCTACTGTACCAAAAATTAACATTTGATTTTCTCAGGTGTTCAAATACTTATTTGCAGCTGTATCATACAAATAAATAATTAAAAAATCATACAATGTGATTTCTGGATTTATTTTTTTTGATTATGTCTCTCACAGTGGACATGCACCTACGATGACAATTTCAGACCCCTCCGTGATTTCTAAGTGGGAGAACTTGCAAAATAGCAGGGTGTTCAAATACTTATTTTCCTCAATGTAAATATATATATATATATATATATATATATATATATATATATATATATTAGGGCTGTCAAAAGATTAATCACAATTAATCACATCCAAAATAAAAGTTTGTGTTTACATAATATATTTGTGTGTACTCTGTATAATTATTATGTTTATATAAATATTCATGTATATATTTAAGAAATATTTGCATGTATATACTGTATACATTTATATAATTTATATTATATATAAATATTTTATATATAAATATAATTTCTCTTAAATATATACATTTCTCTTAAATATATACATGCTTGTGTGTGTTTTTATATATAAATAATAATTATACACAGTTCACACACATATATTATGTAAACACAAACTTTTATTTTGGATGTGATTAATCGTGATTAATCTTTTGACAGGACAAATATATATATATATATATATATATATACACAAATATATATAAATAAATACATACATACATACATACATACGCACAGTATTTTATATTGATTATATAATATATAAACAAAAAATTATAAAGTTGTATGTTAAGAAATGTCAATTTATTATAAAAAATAAATAAATAAATAAATAAAAGATATATCACACAAACTCTGTATTTTATATGCAATTTTGATATAATATATTACAGCAAAAAATTATATAACGTTTTAGCGTAAGAAATGGCGATTTATTATATTAAATATTTTTAGCTAATGTCAATTTATTAAATAAATGTTTTATAACTTAAAGTGATAATAATAATAACTATTAAACTATATAAACTATTCTACATGCTATTTTGTTATAATATAATATATAAAAGCTAAAATGTATATAAAGTTTTAT